>CM018694.1:19591405-20154534 GCA_009363875.1 Mikania micrantha | reverse complement strand
CATGGTAAATCTATTCAAGCCACACATATCATTCAAGGCTGTACCTTAAATCTTAATGATCATGTCTTTAAAATAGATCTTCTTCCAATAGATTGGGTAGTTTTGATTTTCTCATTGGCATGGATTGGCTTTTCGAAACAAAAGGCTGAAGTATTGTGCCGTGACAAAACTATCCGTATACCCCTAAACCATTGAAATGTTAGTGGTCCAAGTGAACGATCAATAGAGCATTAGGGCTTATCTTGTATGAAATTCAGAAAGTGTGTGAGGAAAGGATATGAAACTTTCATAGCCTATATTATCAGGAGACTATGAGGAAAAATGCATTGTAGATATTTTCAGTAGTTAGAAATTTCGCTGAAGTCTTTTCCTGAAGAATTGGCTGGATTGCTTCCTGTGCGACAAGTTTGAATTTTGTATTGACTTGATTCCAGGAGCAGGCCCCGTGGCTAAGGCTCCATACCGTCTTGCACCTTCAGAAATGCAGGAATTATCAAGTCAACTTCAGAACTATTCGACAGAGGTTCACTAGACCTAGCTCGTCGCCGTGGGGAGCACCAATACTGTTTGCCAGAAAGAGGACGGGTCCTTCAAGATGTGCATCGATTCTCGAGAACTTAATACACTTCGATTAAGAATCGTTCCGTTGCCACGTATTCATGATCTTTTTGACCAACTTCAGGGAGCCACTTATTTTTCAAAAATCGATCGTAGATCAGGAGACCATCAAGTACGAGTCCGGTGAAGAAGATATTCCTAAAACTGCTTTTTGAACGCGATACAGACATTATGAATTCTTAGTAATGGTTCCGGGTAACAAATGCAACTGCAATCTTTATGGACTTGAATGACCGAGTATGTAGACCCTATCTAGATAAATTCGTAATTTTTTTCTTGATGATATCCTTATCTATTTTCAAAAGTCCAAAGGATCATGAGCGGGCATTTAACTCAAATTCTTAGTTTAACTGAAATATGAGAAAATCTATGCCAAATTCTCTAAATGTGAATTTTGGCTACGAGAAGTCCATTTCTTAGGACATATAATCAGTGAGAAAGGCATACAAGTTTGATCCAAATAAGATGGAGGCTATCAAGTGATGGGAAACATTACCACTCCAACAAATCAGACAATTCCTTGATTGGCAGGGTACTACCGTCGGTTTATATAAATTTTTCGAAAATAGCCTTACCTTTAACAATGTTAACCCAGATGGATAGAAGTTTGACTGGGTTCAACCACAAGAGAAAGCGTTTCAAATACTAAAACAAAGACTTTGCAAGTCACCCTTTCTTAGTCTACCTGAAGGCACATAAGACTTTGTGGTCTATTGTGATGCTTTTAGACATGGATTGGGAGGTGTACTCATGCAAAGGTAAGGTAATCGTATATGCTTCCCAACAATTAAAGTACATGAAAGGAATTATACAACTCATGATCTAGAATTAGGGGCTGTAGTGTTCACACTAAAAATCTAGATGCATATCTTTATGGTACAAAGTGCACGATATACAAAGCCATAACAGTATTCAACACATTCTAGATCAGAAAAAAATGCTTAACATGCGACAAGGCGTTGGGTGGAACTCCTTGATGATTATGATTGTGAGATTCGATATCTCCCAGGAAAAGCAAATGTAGTTGCTGATTCCTTAAGTCTCAAAGATCAAGTAAACCGAATCGAGCTCAAAGTTTCGATATAACTATTCAAACACAGTCTATTACCCCAGATACGTGAACTCAACAACAAGCCTTGCAAAGAATCAAATCTGGAGGAGGAAGTATTACAAGGATTCTTTAAACGATTAGAGACACAACCTCATAATGTAGTGTATTTCATGAATCGAGTGTGGTGCCTTATTTGGGAATTTGTGACAAACAATTTTGAATGAAACTCATAAGTCAAAATACTCTATTCATCCGAGAGCTGATAAAATGGTATTACGATCGTCGTGATTATTTGATTGATGCCTCGTATGAAGAAGTACATTGCATTATATGTGAACAAATGTCTTGCAATTTTTGAAGGTAAAGCAGAACCTCAAAACCTTCCGGGTCGTTGCAACAAACTGAAATCCCATGTGGAAATGGGAGCAAATTTCTATGGATTTCATTACGAAATTACCAAGAACTTTATAAAATCATAGTTCATATGGTTATTGTAGACAGATTAACGAAGTCTGCTCATTTTCTTACCTTTCATTTAATTAAACTATGGATAGGACTTGCCAACTATACATAGATGAAGTAGTAATGCGACATCGAGTACCTATCTCAATTATCTCTGATAGGGATAGTCGTTTCATGTCTAGGTTCTGGCAGACACTCCAAAAATGCTTTGGGCACAAAAATTTACATGAGCACGACTTACCATCCACAAACAGATGGACAAACGGAGCGTACTAACAACCTTCGAAGATATGCTAAGAAGTTGTGTCATTGACTTTGGTGGTAGCTGGGATATTCATCTTCCATTGATTGAGTTCTCATAAAACAATAGTGTTAGTCATCACTAAAGATCTAAAACTTATATCGATTATCCGATCACACGTGAGAGTGCGGATTGTATCATGTGTGTGCAAGAACAATAACATCAAGAGCAAGATGAAAAATATATGATTTAATCGTGTTAATTGGATCGGTTTCAAAGAACCGACTGGTACATATTCGTGAAAACAAGAACAAGAACCGTGACCAAAATTCACTAACTCCTAATCAATATCTAAAACCTGGTTTATATAATACCCTCACACAAACCAGGCCTCTTGGCCCATTACCACTATTCAAACCCAAACAATTAAATTTTGAGAACTCTAACCCCCTCGATAACCACTATATCGAACACAAGAAAACATCAAAACTCATTTTATAGCCCAACAATCTCCCCCTAGTTTTGAGTTTCCTCAGCTTCCTTTTCCTTTTCAGGTCCTTCAGATTCTCCGTACATAAACATCAATGTAGGACCGTTTCCTTTAGCTCCAGACCAAGCTTCATTCTCCGCAATGACTCTAACATAAACTACGAACTCCAAAGCATCTTCCAATAGATATTGATCCACTTTCATTTCTTGACTATTCAAGTTTTTTGACATCTTTCTCACTTAAACACATTAGATAAATTGGATCATAAAACGTATACTCAGCAATCCCCACAATTTATGATCACTCCATACGTTTGTTCATCAAAGCCCAAAACTTGAATTTATCCAAAACTCCTTTGGGTAAATATGGAAGAATCAGTAGCTTCTTAACTTCATAAACATCAACATCAATAAGGTTTCCAAGAGAATTGTCTTTCTCTTTATTTTTATAGACTTAGTAAGAGTCATATCAGAGAATCCTTTCTTAAACATGCTGTTGTAAAGAATTGTAAATGTTTTCTCCCATTCTGGTTTTGCTAGGATTGAAAAATCTTTGTCTTGCTAGCTCAACCATGTCTACAATTGTCAATGATTAGAATGAAGATAGATGATCATAATATTCAATACGCTTTGTCAACTTTCTTCTAAGACACCACATCTCCTTCACTTCATCATAACCCAGCAATCAATCTGTGACACATGAACCAGTTTATATTAAACTCTTAATTACAACACATTTTGTTAGCATGATTTGATAGACACACATATTGGAAACATTAAGTAGAGAAAATATGTCATTAGTTGAAGAGCAATAAACTACACATGCCACAAAAGTTAGAAGCAAGTGTGTAATATTAGAAAATTTCACTTAATAATCCAAGGGTTATAAGAAATTAATACACTTACAAATAATTATGAGGATCCTAGGTGGAAACATAAACAAGTAATATAAGATTTCTTTAACCCTCATAACATAACAAAAACAAAACAATGAATACATATGTATATATGTTCACAACATATATATATATATATATATATATATATCATATATATATATATAGAATGCATATACACAATGCAAATATGCATACATATTCATGCATAGGTTTATTCAATTTAAAACAACTCGATACATATTTATACGTATACAAGATCTTCACTTAAATATAAATACCCCATAATTATATAAACTACAACAATTAAATAAAACACCACTCTTTAAATTTCACACACATATACATGACACACATATTAATTTCATCCATACAAATATATATTATATATATATATATATATATATATATATATTATATATATATATATGTATACGGCATACATGGATCCATATATACACATTTCACTAAATTACAAAACCTCCTTACAACACCTCCTTAACAACCAATAAACACACTCCTCTTTCCCACATCTTTTACCCACTCCTCTCCCCTTCTTTTCTTACACCACCACTGCCCACACCCTATCCCTCATCCCCCTTTTATTCGGCCAAACACACACATCAACACACTCTTTCATTTGAATTTCTCCAACACAAGAAAACATTCTCTCTACTCTCTCTCTAATGCTATACTCAGTTCTAGCCTCATGGCAATAAAAATCGACAGATTGGAGGTCAAAGCAAGAGCACATAACAAGTTCAAAGAGTTGGATCGACAACAAGGGTTACATCGACACAAAGGTTAGCTAGTTCGTCTCAAAAGCTCGAAAATCATGCTCTGTCTACTCCTTCTTGTCACTATCCTTAACAGCCCCTAAACACCCATCTTAATCTTTTTGAAACCATACAAACATGAGTTTTGATGCCAATAACCCGACAAACACACACATGCATGTACATGCATGTGTGAAAATTCGACATTTTCTAAACGAAAATCATGATTTTCGATAAATGATCCTTACACGTTCAAAGAAATCGATTTTTATCTTATCTAGAACACTAATATATAAATGGGGGACGAGTATACAAGATAATCTCTACACATGCAAGTCTTACATGTGTAAATCCATGAGTTGGAAAAAGCCATAACTTTCATATTCGCGTTTCTAACTAACTCTAAAACTCTAAACTACTCTACATTCTAGGATGGTGGTTATAATCTCCCCAGGAATCATCTTGGGAAGTTGTTCACAAGTTCACAACACAAGGGTATGATTATACTTCTCTAAGGATTATATATATGCATGCATGTATGTAAAATGGAAATAAAAACCTTAAAATGATAATATATGTGTGTCGAAAATTTGTACAGGTTTTATAATTTTATTATACATGGGAAAAATGTAAAATTTAATGGGTTGTGATGATTGATGGCTTATGTAATAATTATTAAGCAAAAACCTAAATTTTTGTGCTTAAATAAGCCAAAAAATAGTAAAAATTATGTAGACAAACTTTCTGGGATAGATGGACAACCAAAACAGGTCCAAATATTATAAGTTCTTTATACAAAAAGTTGGGATATTTATTGTTACACACAAAATAAGTTATAGATTTTACAAAATCCCTATAAAACTTGTAAAATCGGCAAAAATTGTATCTGAGTGATAAAAATTTTAATTACAGAATATTTCTACTATAATATATTGATATAACCTGAGAAAAATATTAAAACTTAAAATAAGTAGTTTAAGCTAATTTTTGGCCATTTAATATGTTAATATAACCTAAAAATACGAATTTATTTGGATACTGTCCAAAATATGAAATAAATATTTTTTTCAGAATAGTAATTATATAGGGATGTTCCAGTAAAAAGTTGTAATTTTTAGATACTGATAAGTATTTATTTTGATATTTAGTATATTAAGCATTTTAAAAATCATTTAAAATGGTAAACGACCTCTCAAAATTCTGAAATTTTAGAGACCCGAATCCTTTACAGTGAATTTTTTAAGGTTTTTAAATAAATAAAAATGGATTTTTATACAATTTCCAGGTATAAAAATAATAAGCAAGGGTTAACATCAATTTTATTTACCCACCCTTTACTGATAAAAATAAATAGGAAAATTTTTATAAATTTATAAAACATATGTTAGATATTACAAATCCCTTTTAAGGTTATCTAAATGATTTACAAATATTAATCATCACACAACAACTTATTTAAAAACACTTGCAAACCATGTTTACTTGAAACGATTTATAATCATATAAATATATATATATATATATATATATATATATATATATATATATATATATATATATATATATATATGCATGTATAATGTTAAACGTTAAACCCTTGAATATTGGCAGTAGTTAACATATACATCTTCATGATGTGAGTCGGAAATAATGCATGAGAAACATTGACACATCAATAATTATGGCATGAATATTTACTAAAAAGTCTAAACATAATTAGGCAATTGAACCAATCGAGGCTACCAACAAACCATTCAACAATCAGTTAATCAAGCACCATCACTAGCACATGTGAGTTCATGTGATCCCTTTTCTTTTTACTGTTTTGGGATACTGAAAGCATGCTCCATAAACTGTTTATAAAATTATATTTATGTGATAATGAACGTCCGTTTCAAAAAAATTGCTTCCCCTAGACATTAAACATATTTTACAACCATTAACTCATAAGGAGAGTCGGTGAGTATATGGGTAGTACTACTTGGGGTGTCCCCCACGCACAGTGGCCCGAAAGGTGGCCTTATAAAATAGGGTTGAAACCCCACTGAGGTTAATGTCAACCGTTGTGGCATATATTCTTTATGATACATTTACACCGAGAGCAGGAACGGGTCTCGGAATGGGAAGTAAATTAGAATGACCATGTTATGGGCTAACATTATAAGAGGCAAACGCCCGGCATGGAGCAGGGTTGGTTGTATTGTTATTGAATTATCACATGTTATGATTTGTTGTATTATTGTTACTATTGTGTCATAATATTAAACTCATGTTCTCACCAACTTTTTAGTTGACGTATTTTAGCATGTCTTTCAGGTTGAATGAAAGAGTAGACGAACTGGATCGATTTCTAGAGGCGTAGTTTAGCTCTTAGAATGGAGTTAATTGAAACAATTTATGTTTATTGAATAATGTTTTATTTGGCCCTGCGTGGCAATTAGACAATTGTTGTGTGTTGAGACTTTATTTGCTTTAGTTACTTTGGGCTATGGATTATTTTATACTATGCTTCCGCCAAGTTAGTTTAAATTATTGAAATCAATCGTGTACCCTAATCTCCTTGAGTTGGGGTGTGACACAATCCCAGACCTGTCTCCTTCATAAATTAAGCCTACTCTCTCCCACATCAACAATAAACCTAGTAGGTTTAAATTTAGCTGCTTCTTTAGCTTCTTGAGTGGTTCTGTTTGTAATCAACATGAGTTCCATGGACCTTGCTATACTTACTTTGAATCCAGTATCACCAGCAAAATATTTTCTTAACCCCTCTTCACAACTGCGGGTAAGATCATCAAACTCTGCTTGACTGATTCCAGGTGTGGATTCAGAAGTAGTCGATGGGCTTAATTCATCAGCAAACCCCCCTTTAAACTTGTCTTGTAGTTTTTGCTTTAAATCAAGTACAATTGTTGATAAATGACCCATATTAGTTTCAAGATCTTTGATCTTTTTGTCTTTAAGCTCATTGTCTGTCCTCAACTCTTGAATCAGAAGTGTATGAGACGGAGAATCTTGTTCTAGCTCAAACACTCTGCTTTGCAGCTTGACAATATCATTATGTTCATTTTCAGGAAACACATTCTTCCCTCTATCAGATCTTATTACTTGTTCTCCAGCTAGAAACGAGTCATAATCAAGGTGTTCAGTATGTGAGGAAGATCCAGCAACTGGTCTTTAACACGTGGTGATGGTTAGGTTAATTCAGTAGTGGTAGTCTGTATTTGAGTTACAGAAACAGGGTCAGCCTCTGATTCACGAATAAAAAACATGGCCGTGGATCTCTTCTTCTCTTTTTCGTGGAACCAAATCAGTAGCCACGTCCAGTGGTGGTTCTTGTTCGGTAAAAAGAAGGTGCAGAAGGAGGATTTCCTACACTCCTATTAACACTGTCAAGCAATGAATCAAGATTTTCAGTAGTAAGCAAGTTTCATTTGCTCATGAATGTCATTCTCAACCTCTTGTGTCTCAATCTCATAATCAAAATTCTTATCAGTGCCCTCACCAGTCAAAACATCTTCATACTCAGGATACTTAACAACATAAACATCTTCATCAGAAAACTTTGAACTAACAGCTTCCGCATCATGTTCCTCTTCAACAACGAAACATTTGGAATCACAGGCTCTTCTGCAGCATCAATGTTCTATATCTCAGCAAATTGACAGAATTTCTTTGAAGGATGTAGTCCCTCAAATTCGTATTTCCCACCCCTGTTTTGCATCATCAATGGAAAGGTTGATTCACTCAAGAGCTTCAAATCTGTAGTCACCACTCCTCTTTGTAAACCGAGTTTCTCTCATCAAAGATCATTTGTCGAGATCTAGGATACATCATGAACCTCACTGATTTACTTCCCTTCAAGTTGCCCTTCATCTTATTTAAGATGAATTTTGAGTAGTTGTACCCCCCAGTTCATGGCAACGGCGACAAAAGCAGATGATTGCTCCTTGTTAGCTTATCGAAAGTCCCCTTATTTCCACTCCACCACACAAACCATGAAAACGTGAGCTTGTAGATGCATGTTCTGTCCCTAGTTCAGTTATTGATCTTTGTGTTTGCATGTAAAGCTTTACTCTGAATGATTTACAAGTATTATCAAGTATTGTATATGAATATATATGTTTAACATGTTTTAATTTTGAATTAATATAACAATCTTTTCTCCTTCGTACGAATGAGCCTAAGAATGTGTTGATTCGGACGAATGAAGGATTGACGAATGTCCTTTTAAGCGAAGAAACCAGGTCTCTCTTCTGTTCGTATGAATGAATCAAAGTTCTGATTCGTTCATGTGAAAGGTTCATTCGTGTAACGTCCTTCGTATGAATGAGTGCTTGGTGCAACTGATTCGTATGACAGACTATGGCCTACAAATACCTGAAATGTTTTAGGGTAACTAATCATTCCTTGAGTATCCTCCTTATTTTCAGAGCCACTCATGCGTCTCCAACTTCGTCTCCTTGCCCGTGGTGTTCTATTTCACCCATAACGTTGATTCTCCATCATCGCATCACCACGGGTTACAAGGATTTCGATTGGAAAACCTACGAATAGGATTCTGGACTATTCAGAGGGCTATCAAGCAGAATTGTTAGGGATATTTCCCGTTTTTCAGGACCAACAAAGTGGTATCAGAGCTCTGTCTCTTGATTCTGCTTGTTTTCAATCAAAACTACTGATTTTGAGATTGATTCTCTGAATTTATGCAAGAAACCCTGTTTTTCTCTTCTTAAAATTCAAGTTCATAGGGTAAAACTTGTGTTTTTGGTCATATTTTCAGGTTCTAGTGATTCACAAACCTAAGGTAGGTTGTTGTGTGATTGTATACCAAATTTGGAGTATAATCTAGGTCTAGAATTCAAGTTTGGGAAATTTTTGTTGTTGAAAATTCAGATCACAGGAATGGAAAGCTTGGACGAATAGCTATTCACCCGAATAGATTCAGGAGAACTAACTTCTTCGTCCTAAATTTGCACGAAGAGAAAGATTCTATCCTTTGGCATAAGAAGATGGGTCATTTAAGTCTACGAAAGATGAATCACTTGGTTTACAACAATCTGGTTGACGGAGTAAGTTTAAAGAACTTCAAACTATTTGATGTATGCATTTCATGCAAGTAGGGAAAGCAAGTCAAGCAGTCTCATAAGCTAAAAAAGTATCATTCAATTACTGTTCCACTTGAGCTTCGTCATATAGATTTGTTTGGTCCTATTAACCGCAAGTTAGTTTAAATTATTGAAATCAATCGTTGTACCGTAATCTCCTTGAGTTGGGGTGTGACAGGTTGGTATAAGAGCCCAAGGTTATAGGGAAGGAGGTGCCTTAGTATACCTAAGACTATGACCGAGAGATTGGGACAAATAGGGAATAGGATACTTAGGAAATAGGGAATATTGCTTTAGAAGTTTAGGACAAATTAAAATATCAAATATTCTAACAAATTATTGCAGGAAAATGGACACAAAAGGCAAAGGCATTAGCAAGGGAGGACCATCTAGCCGACCTAGGGTTTATGCTAGAAGAGATTTTCCACCCGCGGTACGTGAAGAATTGCACCGTTAGTTTCCTCAACACTACAGTCCTATGCCAGAAGATGCCTACATCACGTCTTCGGAGTCCGAACCCATGGAGCATGATGATGCTGCGTCATCCATACCTAGTAGATCCCGTACTAGGTCTATGTCACCCTTGTTACCTCGTAGGGAGCCGAGTGACGCACCGGTGAGGAGGCCTACCCCAGTTATGGGGGCAAGGCCAGGAGCCTCTGCTTCTTTTCGTATTCCTAGGAGCGGGCCCCTTCACCTTGGCATGATGGAGGCTCAGGTGACTCAGCCAGCACGCCACAGTATACACTCAGGACACTCTGCGCAGTATGGAGGGGAGATGACAGGACCAAGTAGGGTGAGAGCTACGGAGGGTAACCCGCAGCGAGAGGAGAATTTCATGTTATGGTCAGCTATGTTTGAACAAGAGAAGAAGGCAAGCCTATTGGCAGAGCAGTTCTAGAGACACGTGGGAGCAGTGACCTTACAGCTAGAGATGACCTGTAAGGAGCTGAAAGAATCCCGGGAGGCCAATCTAGCATCGAAGAAGAAGGGTTTCTTCTCATCTGTGTGGGATTCTATCCGAGGCAGGAAAAATTAAAAGATTTATCATTTGTATTTGTTATGATTGACTATGAAACATATTATTCTTGGGGCTGCGTACCCAGTATTTTATTTATGAAACAATGTTATTGTTGGGAGTGTTTCCCAAAAACTTTATGATGTGAAACATGGATGCAATTGATGGACTGATTAATTTTTGAAACATTGAATTATGATACATACGATTTGGTTGTTTGGTTGACATGATATGATGCATAATGATGGAAATTATTGAGGTAATGTAATGGTATGATACAAGAATAGTGATTGAACTTATGGTTGATAGTGAAATTTATACAATACAATGATTTATATTTATCTCTTGATTGGTTGCTTAAATAAATATTTTATATGCTAAATTGATACATTAGTATGCTTTAAATAATTTCTCAACAAAAAGAAATGACAATAAATTTTCTCTATATGTGAAACTTATAATATAGAATGCCTCCTCGACATAGTCAACGATTAAACCGTGTTCAACCCAATACCGGAACGAATCCGAACCCGCGAGCTGGAAGAAGAAATCCAAGAAACCCAAGGAATCCACCACCACCTCCCCCAGAAAACTCAGTTAACCATATAGAGAATAGAGAGAATCCCCCGGAGGGCAACCCAATCGCAGATGGAATTGGAGGAGATCGAAATATGGAGGATAGAATGACTAATCTTATTACCAGACACATCCAGAATGTAATACGAACTATTGCGGCTCAAATCAGGGCTGATATGAATGTTGAAAACCAAAATGAAAATGCTCATGGAGCAGGAGGACCAGAGATCGAATAGGCAGAGACGGAAGAGTGGAAAGGTTGTTCATACAAGACTTTCATGGCATACAAACCGAAGGATTTTGAAGGTAGGGATGGTGCCGTAGGGGCAATCAGGTGGTTAGAGGATACGGAGTCAGTTTTAGACATCAGTGATTGTAAGGAGGATAAGAAGGTTAAATATCAACTCACTCTCTAAAGGGATCTGCACTAACATGGTGGAACACCACTGTCAAAACCCGGGGTCGAAACACAATTAAGGCCATGAAGTGGAAAGACTTTAAAGATCTGGTTACTGAAAAGTTTTGTCCAATTAATGAACTTGAAAGAATTGAAGCTGAATTTCTGGCACATGAAATGATTGGGTTGGATCATACCAAGTACATTAATCGATTCAATGAGTTAGCGTTGTTAGTTCCACACCTAGTTACTCCCGAGACCAAAAGAATAGGAAGACACATATGGGGATTAGCACCAGAAGTTAGGGGGTTCGTCAGGACAGCCAGACCAGCTACTTTTCAGTCGGCGGTGGAGCTAGGAGGGACACTTACTGATGAAATAGTGAGGTGCGGGAAAATAAGTAAGGAAAAGGTGGGTGATAAGAGGAAGTGGCAGGACAACAAGAATGATAGGAAAGGGGATCAAAAGTTTAGGAGATTGAAGAGTAGGAGAAACGACTTTGGCAAAGCAAAGGAATCGGCTGTGCCCAGACCAGGAAGGAAATTATACCTAGGAACTAGTCCTTGGTGTGACAAGTTCAAGATACATCATCAGGGGGAATGCAACCCAAAGTACTGTTACAAATGTAAGAAAGCAGGACATCTACTCAAGGATTGTAGGGTCAAGGATGTAGCCAGATGCTATGAATGTGGGGACACTGGGCATTTAAGGAATGTGTGCCCAAAACTGAAGAGGGATAAGCCACAAAAAGCAACGGGAAGAGCATTCGTACTCACCGCAACATAAGCTCAGAAAGATTCGGAGATGATAACGGGTACGTTTCTTTTAAACAACCATGTAGCTAGTGTTTTGATTGATACGGGTGCTACTTTTAGTTTTATATCAACAAAATTCCGATCCTTACTCGATAAACAATCTACTTGTTTGAAAGACATATGTGAAGTAGAGATAGCCACTGGAAAGGTGATAAGTATAAAAGAAATGTTGAAAGACTGTGAATTAGTTATGGAAGGACAAAAGTTTAAGATAGATTTACTGCCTATTGAATTAGGAGGCTTTGATGTAGTTATTGGAATGAATTGGTTAGCTATGAATAAGGTAGAACTTAACTGTGAACATAAGATTATGACAATCCCCTTAACAAATTATAAGAAGATGATAGTGATTGGGCATAAGGTTAGAGAATTACCGCGCATCATTTCGTATGCAAAGACTGAGAAATACTCAAGGAAGGGTAACATAATTTACTTAGCCTATGTGATCACATAGAAAGAAGATGCAGTACCCAAGGAAATACCAATGGTGTCTGAATATTTAGATGTATTCCTGGAAGAGTTGCCGGGAGTGCCAGCACCGAGACAAGTGGAATTCAGAATTGATTTGATACCCGGGGCAGCACCAGTAGCTACAGCACCTTACTGCTTAGCACCTTCCAAAATGCAAGAGATGGTGATTCAAATACAGGAGCTGATGGATAAAGGTTTCATAAGGCCAAGTTTTTCTCCATGGGGAGCCCCAGTACTGTTTTTGAAAAAGAAGGACAGGACATTGAGAATGTGCATCGACTACCGTGAGCTAAACAAAGTTACTATAAAGAATCGTTATCCACTCCCAAGAATCGACGACTTGTTTGATCAACTTCAAGGGACAAGCTATTTTTCAAAGGTTGACTTAAGATCAGGATATCATCAATTGAGAGTTAGGGATGAGGATGTCCCGAAAACCGCTTTCAGAACTCGTTACAGACATTACGAGTTTATGATGATGCCATTCGGACTTACGAACGCACCTGCAGTGTTTATGGATCTCATGAACCGGGTGTGTAAACCATACTTGGATAAATTCGTGATTGTATTCATTGATGATATACTAATATACTCAAGGAGTGCAAAAGATCATGAGGAGCACCTACAAAAGATGCTGGAACTCTTAAGGAAGGAAAAGTTATATGCTAAGTTGAGCAAATGTGAATTTTGGATGAGAGAAGTACAGTTCTTGGGACACATTATAAATGAAGAAGGAATACAAGTAGATCCTTCAAAGATAGAGGCTATTAAAGAGTGGGAGACACCAAGAACTCCTACCGAAATAAGGCAATTTTTAGGATTGGCCGGTTATTACAGAAGATTTATTGAAAATTTTTCAAAGATAGCAATACCTTTAACTACTTTAACACAGAAGAAAGTGACCTTTGAATGGGGAGAAAGACAACAAGAAGCATTTGACACACTTAAGCAAAAGTTGTGTAGTTCACCTATATTATCCTTACCAGAAGGAAACGAAAATTTCGTGGTCTACTGTGATGCTTCTAGAATGGGACTGGGTTGCGTGTTAATGCAAAGAAAGAAGGTAATTGCATATGCATCACGACAATTGAAAACTCATGAGAAAAACTATTCCACCCATGACTTAGAGTTAGGAGCTATAGTGTTTGCTCTAAAGATATGGAGATTTCTTATATGGAACAAATTGTGTAATCTACACTGATCACAAGAGCTTACAACATATACTCGATCAGAAGATACTAAATACGATACAAAGGAGATGGGTAGAGTTGTTAAGTGATTATGACTGTGAAATCCGGTATCATCCAGGAAAGGCAAATGTGGTAGCAGATGCCTTAAGTCGGAAGGAGAGAGTGATTCCATTAAGAGTAAAAGCCCTAAAGATGATAGTAGGAATTGACTTGAAGGAAAAGATCCGTAACGTTCAACAGGAAGCCTTGACCAAGGAAAAGTTAAAGGAAGAGTCATTGACTAGAATCGAGAAACAATTTGATAAAGAAGATCAAGGTAGCTTGAAGGCATTCAAAGGAAAAATATGGATACCTCTGCATGGGGGCATGAGGGAAGTAATTTTGGAAGAAACCCATAAGTCTAGATACTCAGTACATCCCGGCAGTGACAAGATGTACCATGAGATAAAAGAAAAATTCTGGTGGCCTGGGTTAAAAAGATCAATAGCAGAATATGTAAGCAAATGCTTAACTTGTGCGAGAGTAAAAGCGGAGCATCAAAAACCAGAGATACCTGCATGGATGTGGGAACAGGTCACTATGGATTTTGTGACCAAGTTACCTTAGACCGCCAGTGGTCATGACTCGATATGGGTAGTCGTTGATAGGTTAACAAAAACGGCACACTTCTTACCCATAAGGGAAGACTACAAAATGGATAAGTTAGCAAGGTTATATATGAATGCAATTGTGTCAAGACATGGAGTGCCTATATCAATAATCTCGGATAGAGATAGTCGTTTCACGTCAAGATTCTGGCAAACTCTTCAGGAAGCTTTGGAAACAAAATTGAAACTAAGTACAGCCTACCATCCTCAAACGGATGGGCAAAGTGAAAGCACTATCCAGACATTGGAGGACATGCTGAGAGCATGTGTAATAGATTTTGGAGGAAGTTGGGATACACACTTGCCATTGGTTGAGTTCTCCTATAATAACAGTTACCATACTAGTATCCAAGCGGCACCGTTTGAGGCACTATATGGGAGAAAATGTAGATCACCGTTGTGTTGAAATGAAATAGGTGAAAGTCAATTAACTGGACCTGAGATTGTTCAAGAAACTACTTATAAGATTCATAAAATCAAAGAAAGAATGAAGGCTGCTCAAGACCGACAGAAGAGCTACGCAGATAAGAGACGAAGGCCTTTAGAGTTAAGTGTGGGAGACAGAGTCATGCTAAAGGTATCACCGTGGAAGGGTACGGTACGCTTTGGCAAACGTGGGAAGTTGAACCCCCGATATATTGGACCATTCAAAATTCTGGCACGAGTGGGACTTGTAGCTTATCAGCTAGAACTCCCATTGGAATTAGAAGGAATACATGACGTGTTCCATGTATCAAACCTCAAGAAATGTTTGGTGGACGAAAGTTTGATCATACCTTACCGAGAGGCAAAGGTCAATAAAAAATTACAATTCATGGAGGAACCTGTGGAAATCATGGACAGACAAGTCAAGAAGCTGAGACGTAGTAAGATACCAATTGTAAAAGTACGTTGGGATTCCAAACGAGGACCTGAGTTTACTTGGGAAAAAGAATCAGAAATGCTTAGGAAGTACCCTCAACTATTTCAAGCTACAAGGTGACTACAACAAATCAAATTTCGAGGACGAAATTTCTATAAGTTGGGGAGACTGTGACAACACATGAACTAGGTTTATATTAAAACTTTAATTACAACCCATTTTGTTAGCATGATTTGATAGACACACATATTGGAAACATTTAGTAGAGAAAATATGTCATTAGTTGAAGAGCAATAAAGTACACATGCCATAAAAGTTAGAAGCAAGTTGTAATATTAGAAAATTTTACTTAATAATCCAAGGGTTATAAGAAATTAATACACTTACAAATAATTATGAGGATCCTAGTGTGTGAAACATAAACAAAGTAATATAAGATTTCTTTAACCCTCATAACATTACAAAAACAAAACAATGAATACATATGTATATATGTTCACAACATATATAAATATATATATATGCATATACACAACGCGAATATGCATACATATTCATGCATAGGTTTATTCAATTTAAAACAACTCGATACATATTTATATGTATACAAGATCTTCACTTAAAATACCCCATAATTATATAAACTTACAACAATTAAATAAAACACCACTTTTTAAATTTCACACACATATACACGACACACATTAATATTCATCCATACAAATATATATATATATATATATATATATATATATATATATATATACGGCATACATGCATCCATATATACACAATTCACTAAATTACAAAACCTCCTTACAACACCTCCATCAACAACCAATAGACACACTTCCTCTTTCCCACATCTTTTACCCACTCCTCTCCCCTTCTTTTCTTACACCACCACTGTAACATTTGTGCATATAGTCATGTAGTTGTAAACAGTGTTAGAACAGTGTCTGTTCAGTTCCAGTTCAATCAATGTGTTTCAGTATGTTCATAATGTGTGCTTGTGTGTTACAGGATCTTAGTAGTCAGAAAACAAGTATGTATTATCTATTTACAGTCGATTTCACTAAGCAAGAACAGTAACTTGTTATATCGAAACAGTGGTGGGCAGCGAGAGTGAGCCCTATACATATACTGCGTTCGGTGTAACAGGTTAGTGTTAGTGCGTAGTGTTGAGACGAATAGTATAACAATTAATTAATTCAACCAAGATCGTAATCTGTAAGCGAGACTGAGTATAGTTATGGGTGACGATCCATAATAATACGAATGTTGAGCTTATAATTACGATTAAACGACTTTAAATATTTTAATACGATCGGAAAACGTACGCGATTGCGGGTATACACGTAAATTGTGAATGTTTAACGATCCGACAACACACGAAGAGTAAAAATAATTAAATTAATTATTTTATATTTTTACAATTTTGAAACTCATCATTTAAATGAGTTTAACATCTATTTTTGTTAAAATCGTGTAAATCACGCGTTACGTTCCGGAAACGCGAACCGAGCGACCGAAACGAACCCGAACACTACCCGGACTATAAAAGCCCTAAAGAAGGCCATTTCCTTCATTTATTATCAGCCAAACCCTCTCTCTCTCTAGAAATTTCGCAAACCCTCTCTCTCTCTAGAAAACCAAACTTTAAACGTTCGTAACTCGCTTATTTCTCGACGGATTTCGACGTTCTTGGTGTCCACGCGAAGCTCTCGACAAACTCTACACGAAAGTACAAGAATATCTCAGATCCATCCAGCCAAAAACGAGGTATGAGCCTTGGAAAGATTCGGGAAATAGGGTTTTCATAAGTTGTTGTGAGTTTTGTTTAAAAACCGATAATCGGCCGGATGTTTCATCACCATTCTTAGTTTCGCACACCTAGCAACCTCCCTCGAAGTTGTACAGGCTTAGATCGTGGTCTAGAATCAAGTAGCTTGATGATGAAGACGATCCAGGTTGCAGGTTCGGGAGGCTCGTTTCCAACAGCATGGAGCCGAACCCTCATGAACACAGCTAGCCTTTACGAACCCTGCATGGTTCGTGGGGTTATCAGCCGAACCTTATGGACCCTCACGAGCCTTCATGCCTTCGTCGAACCCTCCTAAGGCCACGAACCCTCCTGAATTGAACGAACCCTGCATGTGCCGAAGTTACTAGGGTTTCCTAGTCGAACCTTTGCTATCACGAACCTGTATCAACATGCAGCGAACCTTAGTACCCTCACGAACCTAGTGCTGCATGTGGCGAACCCTAGCTGGTCCCCGAGCATTGTACTAATCCACGAACCTGTTTGATTTCTTGTTAGACGAACCGTGGATGCACATCAGAGGGCCGAACCATGTGGGATATTTTGGCCGAACCCTCGAACCTACTATCACGACCGAACCCTTTGGTTGTAGTGGCGAACCCTAGGCTGGAACCCAAGAGGGTTCGCTGCCCAAATGGCAGCCCACCTTCCTATCGGCCCAACCCAAAGTATATCCGGCCCAATTGCAATGGTATTCAACCCCATAGGTTAAAACAAGTCCAATGGGATTAGGTTGATCCATTATGATCCTAATTGGTCCAATTTTATCCTTGATGATATACTTGGGCCAATAACTCACTCGTTTGGTTTACAAGACCCATTTCGGCCCAACACTACATCCTATTGATCAATATCACGTTCAATTGGGCCTTAGTAACCTAATTGGCCCATGGACTCGGTTTAAGGACCAACATGGTTTCATGGGCTTAAGGCCCAATGTGAGACCCTCGACTTATAATACTTGTGAATTGATCATGAATTGGTTAAGTTATAACTTAATAACAATCATGAAGATAAATTCACAATCACAAGACTTGAAAACATTGAACATCTTTTCACAACAAATGGTAATCAATGGCTCTCAAATTCTTAAACAAATATCATTTATGCATATGAATTATGCATCAAAGAACATTTCATAAGTTTCTTGGACCCATGATCAATCAAAGGACTCAAAGCATAACATACAAGTTTTCACAACAATCAAATCATGAGAACACAAGTCAATCAATGAATCAAGTTATACAATTATAAATCCTATATCTTATGTATGATTACAATGTTATAGGAACAAGTTAGAAGTCCTGTTTGCTACTTGCTAACTGTTTTAGTTCAGAGTCTACTGCAGACAGGTGAGAACTTTAGCCCCTCTTTTACTGTTTTATAACTGTTTTGGGGTGGAACACGTGATCAAAACCGCTATTTCAATCTTGTTTCATTGCACAATTTATGTGCATTCATAAACATTACAGGTTTATCTTATGAATCCAAGTGATTCTTCAACTGTTTAAGGAAATTGTCAACTGTTTCAAAGGAATTATTTACTATTAAACCCTTATTACTAAAAGGATTTTATAATGTTTTCTTGAAATGTTTTATAACAGTTTTACTCGAATGTTCTTTTAAAGGATTTTACAAACCCTTTTGTTATAAACCTTGTTATTACACAAGGTCATCACATCATGGTATTCAAAACAAGTGGTTCAAACATGGTATTCAAATTCATTGGTTCAAAACATGGTATTCAAATTCATTGGTTCAAAACATGGTACTCAATTTCATTGATTCAAAACATGGTATTCAAGTCAAGTTGTTCACATCATGGTATTCAAATCAAGAGATTCATTTCATGTTACATAAACAAAGGATTCAACTCGTGGAGTTAAATCCAGGTTTTCAATAAGACATTAACACATCCGGTTAAAGTAAGATTCAGAAAACATGGTGTCATTTGTTGTAAACAAACTTATAAACCCATCAAGTATCATATTCATTAGCGTTAGTACTGGGTGATCACAACAAGGGAAAGCGGACACATTGGTTCTTATCCAGGATGGAGTTAGCTTTTAAATTTGTTTTAAAAGCTAACTGCAGGTCTGGTGTCATGGTTTTCTTATCCAGGATGGAGTTGGCTTTTAAATTTGCTTTTAAAAGCCAACTGCAGGTCTGGTGTCATATGGTTATCAAAACTGCTGACGTATTATCTAACTCCAAACGTGGTTTGGGACTTGATATTATCGGCTGTCGTGCGAACAGTGATTGGACTGTTTACACTCATTTTCTTACTTGATGTTAGTTTGGGTTGCAGCTCATCCGTGTGAATCTTATGATGCTTTAACTTACCTATGTCTTATATCATATACTCATGTTTACAAATGCTTAAACCTATTGTTCTCACCAACTACGTCTGTAGTTGACAGTTACTTTTCACGTGTTTCAGGTAATCAGGTTTAAGACATTCTCAGGGACAACTAAGGAGACCATTCTAAGATAGAACAAGATGAAGAAACATGCTAGGATGGAATAGAAACTCACTAAATCCTAAATGTTTAATTGTCTTGTTTGGAGTCTTATTTTGTAAACTATATTTTGGGTCTGTAGTTGTCTTACTTTTGGTAGATAGATTGTCTGTAACTAATCAACTGTCTAAACATTATGAAATGTAGTAATCCATTGTGGTTGTTCTTATTCAATACTTGTGCATGATTCAACTGATCATACGTCACCGCGCCGTGGATTCCGCACGCGGCGCAGGGGTGTGACAGGTTGGTATCAGAGCCAAGGTTGTAGAGAACTAGGAAAAACCCAATGTTTAATGACCTAGACTATAACCTAAGCTACCCAATAGGACTAAGTGCTATAGGCTTGAGGATACTTAGGATCTAAGTAACTTAAGTGAGCATTAAGTCTACAATAAGCTTGAAAGATCTTAGGGACATTTTTCTAAGATTAGACATCGAGTCAAAGAATTTGAATCGGACTTCTATAATTTTAGAAACCGAATTAAATTCTCACACATATGCATTTAAGGATTTCAGAGGCAAGGATCTGTATTCTTAGTATCCTTGATCTGAAATTCTCACACAGAGATCATTATAGAAATTCAGAGGCAAAGATCTGTAGTTTCAGTATCTTTGATATGAATTTCTTGTCATATTCATTATGGGATTTAGAGGCAAAGATCTATTAATTTAGTATCTTTGATCTAAGATCCTTGTCATATTCATTATGGGATTTAGAGGCAAAGATGGTTATTTTGATCTAAAGTCCTTGTCATATTCATTATAGGATTCAAAGGTCAAGATCTATTAATTTAGAACTTGGATTTGAGATCCTTGTCATATTCATTATAGGATTCAAAGATCAAGATCTATTAACTTAGAACTTGGATTTGAGATCCTTGTCATATCACTATAGGAATTCAAAGGTTGAGGTCTATTAATTTAGAACTTAGATTTGAAATCCTTGTCATTGTTATCATTGTTATCATTATCAGGTGTTCATTATCATAGGAACTTTATAACTTAGAATCTGTGTAACAGTATTCTTTAGTTGAAGTTCTCACAGGAAATCATTATGCTCAGTACTGTAAGTATTGGGAAACTAGGTTGATTAACCTAGGACACATATACATAAACCTAAGGTCTTAGTTTCTAGTAAATTAAGAACCATGGTTTACACAATCATAAACAGAATCAAGGAACAAGAGAAATCATGGGACAATCATAATCAATCAACAGTTGGAATCTTAGCCCCAAATATGAACGACGGGTTAACGCTGACGTGTTGAGGTAAGTGGTGGGTCGGTGAGAGCTTACCCTATATATAAGCTTATTTCAGTATGTTAGGGGGAAATCCGGCGTTTGTATTTGGAGTGAGGATTCGGGATCAACTGGACACATGGAACATTAGTCAAAACACATGGGATACAATCATTTGGGAAACAATCATTGGTGAATCAAATCATAATGAAATTCAAACTTGGATGAACCAGACATTATGGTGAATCAACAAGTTGTGAACATTCATAAATGTAAACCTTAAGTGAAATTCTTAAGTGATTACATCATTAGTACTTACTAACATAGGTTAACAGGAAAGTGTAGAGCACACGTATGATTTAGTTCTACATGTTAACAACTGTTAGTAGGTGCACGCATAACATAATCATAGTTCAATCATGGAATCAATCATAGTTCAAGTTGATCAAAGATCATGGGATTCTTAATCAATGGAAAACACATGGAAATCAGTACAAACGTGTTGCCAAATGCTAGCAAGGGCATGATCGTGGTATACCGAAACGGTGGTGGGCAGCGAGAGTGAGCCCTATATATAAGCTATTTTCGGTATATCGGGAAAGTGTCAGTGTGTAGGTTTGGTGGAGAGATCATGAGACATCGTACATATTCACATGATAAGTATACAAATAAGTTGATAACTTATACGTGTACTGGATCATATTACAATTGAATGATAATACTAGTAGTATGGATATATTACTGACCTTATCATGAAAATTCAATTGTATCCATTCTCATTACTGACCCGCTTGTGGCTTCTATTCGTAGAATGCCTCCTCGACGAGACCCAAATGCTGGGGGTTCGACAAGCGGTAATGATGATGAAATTAACAAGATTGCTCGAGCTATCGCTGTTCACATGAGGGATGTGATCCCGGGCATGGTCACTGATATTACCCAGAATCTTCGGGGAAGTACCGGTGATTCTGCACACAACTCAAATGCCACAAACGCTGGAACTGCTAACTTTACTTTCAAGCAGTTCAACGATGCTAAGCCTCCTAAGTACTCTGGTACCGAAGGAGCTACCGGCCTACTGCAATGGCTGGAAAGCATCGAAGACATTCTCGACTTCACTGGATGCCCTGAAAATCTAAAGGTCAAGATGGCCTCAAGTGCTTTTCATAAGGGCGCTCACCTGGTGGAACTCTGAGAAGAACACCAGGGGACGTGAGGTCGCTCTAGCCTTACCATGGAATGGATTCAAGAACTTACTGGTGGAAAAGTTTTGTCCACGTCACGAGCTAAAGAAACTGGAGGTGGAGATGTGGAATCTGGTGCAGGATAGTGGCGAAAATGCCAAGTATACAACTCGTTTTCATGAGTTGTGCATTTTGGTACCGCATCTGGTTACTCCTCTATCCCGCAGGATAGAGAAATACATCGAAGGCTTGCCTCTAGTGGTTAGAGGAACTGTTATGGGGAACAACCCCACTACTTTGGAAGCCGCGATACAACTGGGTGCTACTCTTACTGAGGAGTATGTTAAATCGGGAGTGCTCACCCGAAAGGGATTTAAAATAGCACAGATTGAGGAAGGCAAGAAGCCTGAACAGCATCACCACAAGAAGAAGAAACATAAGACAATCAAGAACTTTGCAGCGTTGACTGCGGCTGCACCTACTCATGCTACTCCCCTCACTGCTATGCCACAACCCGCTAATGTCAGAAAGCAGTACACTGGCTCGTTTCCACTCTGCACCAGATGCCAATACCATCATCTACCCACTATTCCATGCAGAAAGTGTCTCAAGTGTGGGCGTATGGGACACTTGGCAGCTACATGCCGATCTGCTCATCTTGCTGCTGCAACAACTGCTGCCACAACTTCTGCTGCTACAGGTGGAAGAGTTTGTTACAATTGTGGGGCAGAGGGACACTTCAGAAACCAGTGTCCAAAACTCAACAACACCACTGCTGCTGCTCGTGCTTTCGTTATTGGAACTGCTGAAGCACGTGAAGAGCCGGCAGTCATCACGGGTACATTTCTTATCAATGATCACTATGTTCCTATCATATTTGATACTGGTGCTGATAAAAGTTTTATCTCTGCTCATACTGCTTCTTTGCTTAATATGCAACTATCCACACTTACTGCTCCCTATACTGTAGAAGTAGCGAATGGTAAGACCATAGTTGTAGATTCCATAATTAATGCTTGTGAGCTAAGATTAAATGACCATCTTTTCTCTATCGATCTCATTCCTATGACTCTCGGAAGCTTCGAAGTTGTAGTAGGAATGGATTGGCTATCTAAGAATAATGCTGAAATCGTATGCTCGGAGAAACTTATTCGAATTCCCCTACCGTCCGGCGAAACGATGATAGTCTACGGTGAGAAACCCTGCCGCGAATTGAAGATTGTATCGTGCATCAAGGCGAGGAAGTATCTGAAGAAGAAATATTATGCATTCTTAGCTCACGTGGTGGAAAAGAAACCTGACAAGAAAGCAGTTGGAGACGTACCGGTTATCAAAGACTATCCAGACGTATTTCCAGAAGACTTGCCTGGACTACCACCAGTCCGACAAGTGGAGTTTAGAATTGATCTCGTCCCTGGAGCAAACCCAGTGGCGAAGTCACCGTATCGGTTAGCACCGTCTGAGATGCAAGAACTGTCTAGTCAGCTTCAAGAACTTTTAGACAAAGGTTTTATAAGACCGAGTTTCTCTCCATGGGGAGCTCCGGTTCTCTTTGTCAAAAAGAAAGACGGTTCATTTCGCATGTGCATAGATTATCGTGAGCTGAACAAGTTAACAATCAAGAACAGATATCCTCTACCTAGGATCGATGATCTATTTGATCAATTACAGGGAGCAACTTGCTTCTCTAAGATTGATTTACGATCCGGGTATCATCAGTTAAGAGTAAATGATGAGGATATACCAAAGACGGCATTTAGGACTCGATATGGACACTATGAGTTTGTGGTTATGCCATTTGGGCTGACCAATGCACCCGCAGTGTTCATGGACTTGATGAATCGAGTCTGCAGGCCTTACTTGGATCAGTTTGTTATCGTCTTTATTGATGATATACTGATTTATTCCAAGTCAGAACGAGAACATGAGGATCATTTGAAGAAAGTCTTGGAACTACTAAGAAAGGAACAACTTTATGCTAAATTCTCAAAGTGTGAATTTTGGCTAAAGGAGGTTCACTTCTTAGGACATGTCATAAACAAAGATGGAATTCATGTAGATCCAGCCAAGATTGAGGCGATTAAGAACTGGACTACTCCATCTACTCCAACAGAGATTCGTTCATTTCTGGGTCTGGCAGGTTATTATAGAAGATTCATTGCAAACTTCTCTAAGATAGCCTTGCCACTCACTACATTGACTCAGAAAAGTCAAGCTTTTATATGGGGACAGAAACAAGAAGATGCATTTCAACTTCTTAAACAGAAGTTATGCAATTCCCCTATCCTTAGTCTTCCAGAAGGCAGTGATGATTTCATTGTCTACTGTGATGCTTCAAACCTTGGTCTCGGTTGTGTACTTATGCAACGGGACAAGGTCATTGCTTATGCTTCAAGACAACTTAAGGTTCACGAGAAGAATTACACTACTCATGACCTTGAGTTAGGGGCTGTGGTCTTTGCATTGAAGATTTGGAGACACTACCTGTATGGTACTAAATGTGTCATCTATACAGACCACAAGAGCCTTCAACACATTCTCAATCAGAAAGAACTCAACATGAGACAACGACGTTGGGTTGAGCTTCTAACTGATTACGACTGTGAGATTCGTTACCATCCGGGTAAAGCCAATGTGGTGGCGGATGCTCTTAGTCGCAAGGAACCAGTCAAACCGATTCGTGTAAGAGCCATGGAGATCAACACACAGCCAAACTTGAAAGACTTGATTCGTATTGCACAACAACAAGTAGTAACAGATAATCAACTCAAAACAGACTTGGATTGTGGCATTGAGAAGAAACTAGAACCTCGATCAGATGGGTTGTTATATCTCAATGGCCGCATGTGGATTCCAAAGTCTGAAGAATTGCGCACACTCATCTGTGATGAGGCTCATAAGTCGCGATACTCAGTTCATCCTGGAGCCGACAAGATGTATCAGGACTTGAGGACATCTTACTGGTGGCCGGGAATGAAGAAAGACATAGCACTGTACGTGGGAAAATGTCTTACTTGTTCAAAGGTCAAAGCAGAACATCAAAAGCCTTCGGGACTTCTGCAGCAACCTGAAATTCCTCAATGGAAATGGGAGCAAATTTCCATGGATTTCATAACAAAGTTGCCGAGAACTCCGAGAGGTTTCGATTCGATTTGGGTGATCGTTGATCGACTCACCAAATCTGCTCATTTTCTCCCAATCCGAGAGGATTACAAGATGGAGAAGTTATCCACATTGTACATCAACGAAATCATTGCACGTCATGGTACACCAACATCAATCATATCTGATCGTGATAGTCGCTTCACTTCTCGCTTTTGGCAATCATTGCAAAAGGCTTTGGGAACGCGTGTTAATCTTAGCACGGCGTATCATCCCCAAACCGACGGCCAAAGTGAGAGGACTATCCAAACACTTGAGGACATGCTCCGTTCTTGTGTCATTGACTTCGGTGGAAGTTGGGACACTCATCTCCCACTCATTGAGTTTTCATATAACAATAGCTATCATACGAGCATTCAATGTGCACCATTCGAAGCTCTATATGGTAGAAAGTGCCGATCACCGGTCTGTTGGACCGAGATTGGTGACTCACAGGTCGTAGGACCAGAACTCATTCAGGAAACATCAGACAAGATCACAATCATTCAGTCACGGCTTAAGGCCGCACGAGATCGGCAGAAGAGTTATGCTGATCGACGTCGGAAACCGCTTGAGTTTCAAGTCGGTGACCGAGTCTTACTCAAAGTTTCTCCCTGGAAAGGCGTTGTCCGATTCGGGAAGAAAGGGAAACTTGCACCAAGGTACGTTGGACCTTTTGAGATCCTGGAACGGATTGGTCCCGTAGCCTACAAACTCAAACTTCCAGTGGAGCTAAGCAATGTTCATGATACTTTTCATGTATCAAATCTTAAGAAATGCTTGGCGGATCATGATGTTCAGATTCCACTGGAAGACATACAGATTCAGAACAACATGCAATTCATTGAACGTCCAGTTGAGATCATGGATCATGGGGTCAAGAAACTTAAACGCAGCCGTATCCCGATCGTGAAAGTGCGATGGGAGGGCAAACGCGGTGCTGAGTTCACCTGGGAACGTGAAGACCAGATGAAGCTTAAGTACCCTCATCTTTTTACAGTATCTTCGGCTAGTTAATTTCGGGACGAAATTCCCTTAACTAGGGGAGACTGTAACATTTGTGCATATAGTCATGTAGTTGTAAACAGTGTTAGAACAGTGTCTGTTCAGTTCAGTTCAATCAATGTGTTTCAGTATGTTCATAATGTGTGCTTGTGTGTTACAGGATCTTAGTAGTCAGAAAACAAGTATGTATTATCTATTTACAGTCGATTTCACTAAGCAAGAACAGTAACTTGTTATATCGAAACAGTGGTGGGCAGCGAGAGTGAGCCCTATACATATACTGCGTTCGGTGTAACAGGTTAGTGTTAGTGCGTAGTGTTGAGACGAATAGTATAACAATTAATTAATTCAACCAAGATCGTAATCTGTAAGCGAGACTGAGTATAGTTATGGGTGACGATCCATAATAATACGAATGTTGAACTTATAATTACGATTAAACGACTTTAAATATTTTAATACGATCGGAAAACGTACGCGATTGCGGGTATACACGTAAATTGTGAATGTTTAACGATCCGACAACACACGAAGAGTAAAAATAATTAAATTAATTATTTTATATTTTTACAATTTTGAAACTCATCATTTAAATGAGTTTAACATCTATTTTTGTTAAAACCGCGTAAATACGCGTTACGTTCCGGAAACGCGAACCGAGCGACCGAAACGAACCCGAACACTACCCGGACTATAAAAGCCCTAAAGAAGGCCATTTCCTTCATTTATTATCAGCCAAACCCTCTCTCTCTCTAGAAATTTCGCAAACCCTCTCTCTCTCTAGAAAACCAAACTTTAAACGTTCGTAACTCGCTTATTTCTCGACGGATTTCGACGTTCTTGGTGTCCACGCGAAGCTCTCGACAAACTCTACACGAAAGTACAAGAATATCTCAGATCCATCCAGCCAAAAACGAGGTATGAGCCTTGGAAAGATTCGGGAAATAGGGTTTTCATAAGTTGTTGTGAGTTTTGTTTAAAAACCGATAATCGGCCGGATGTTTCATCACCATTCTTAGTTTCGCACACCTAGCAACCTCCCTCGAAGTTGTACAGGCTTAGATCGTGGTCTAGAATCAAGTAGCTTGATGATGAAGACAATCCAGGTTGCAGGTTCGGGAGGCTCGTTTCCAACAGCATGGAGCCGAACCCTCATGAACACAGCTAGCCTTTACGAACCCTGCATGGTTCGTGGGGTTATCAGCCGAACCTTATGGACCCTCACGAGCCTTCATGCCTT
This sequence comes from Mikania micrantha, assembly GCA_009363875.1. Classification (NCBI taxonomy): domain Eukaryota; kingdom Viridiplantae; phylum Streptophyta; class Magnoliopsida; order Asterales; family Asteraceae; genus Mikania; species Mikania micrantha. Next base: position 20,126,767 of record CM018694.1, on the reverse strand, counting down.
CGTCGAACCCTCCTAAGGCCACGAACCCTCCTGAATTGAACGAACCCTGCATGTGCCGAAGTTACTAGGGTTTCCTAGTCGAACCTTTGCTATCACGAACCTGTATCAACATGCAGCGAACCTTAGTACCCTCACGAACCTAGTGCTGCATGTGGCGAACCCTAGCTGGTCCCCGAGCATTGTACTAATCCACGAACCTGTTTGATTTCTTGTTAGACGAACCGTGGATGCACATCAGAGGGCCGAACCATGTGGGATATTTTGGCCGAACCCTCGAACCTACTATCACGACCGAACCCTTTGGTTGTAGTGGCGAACCCTAGGCTGGAACCCAAGAGGGTTCGCTGCCCAAATGGCAGCCCACCTTCCTATCGGCCCAACCCAAAGTATATCCGGCCCAATTGCAATGGTATTCAACCCCATAGGTTAAAACAAGTCCAATGGGATTAGGTTGATCCATTATGATCCTAATTGGTCCAATTTTATCCTTGATGATATACTTGGGCCAATAACTCACTCGTTTGGTTTACAAGACCCATTTCGGCCCAACACTACATCCTATTGATCAATATCACGTTCAATTGGGCCTTAGTAACCTAATTGGCCCATGGACTCGGTTTAAGGACCACATGGTTTCATGGGCTTAAGGCCCAATGTGAGACCCTCGACTTATAATACTTGTGAATTGATCATGAATTGGTTAAGTTATAACTTAATAACAATCATGAAGATAAATTCACAATCACAAGACTTGAAAACATTGAACATCTTTTCACAACAAATGGTAATCAATGGCTCTCAAATTCTTAAACAAATATCATTTATGCATATGAATTATGCATCAAAGAACATTTCATAAGTTTCTTGGACCCATGATCAATCAAAGGACTCAAAGCATAACATACAAGTTTTCACAACAATCAAATCATGAGAACACAAGTCAATCAATGAATCAAGTTATACAATTATAAATCCTATATCTTATGTATGATTACAATGTTATAGGAACAAGTTAGAAGTCCTGTTTGCTACTTGCTAACTGTTTTAGTTCAGAGTCTACTGCAGACAGGTGAGAACTTTAGCCCCTCTTTTACTGTTTTATAACTGTTTTGGGGTGGAACACGTGATCAAAACCGCTATTTCAATCTTGTTTCATTGCACAATTTATGTGCATTCATAAACATTACAGGTTTATCTTATGAATCCAAGTGATTCTTCAACTGTTTAAGGAAATTGTCAACGGTTTCAAAGGAATTATTTACTATTAAACCCTTATTACTAAAAGTATTTTATAATGTTTTCTTGAAATGTTTTATAACAGCCTTACTCGAATGTTCTTTTAAAGGATTTTACAAACCCTTTTGTTATAAACCTTGTTATTACACAAGGTCATCACATCATGGTATTCAAATCAAGTGGTTCAAAACATGGTATTCAAATTCATTGGTTCAAAACATGGTATTCAAATTCATTGGTTCAAAACATGGTACTCAATTTCATTGATTCAAAACATGGTATTCAAGTCAAGTTGTTCACATCATGGTATTCAAATCAAGAGATTCATTTCATGTTACATAAACAAAGGATTCAACTCGTGGAGTTAAATCCAGGTTTTCAATAAGACATTAACACATCCGGTTAAAGTAAGATTCAGAAAACATGGTGTCATTTGTTGTAAACAAACTTATAAACCCATCAAGTATCATATTCATTAGCGTTAGTACTGGGTGATCACAACAAGGGAAAGCGGACACATTGGTTCTTATCCAGGATGGAGTTAGCTTTTAAATTTGTTTTAAAAGCTAACTGCAGGTCTGGTGTCATGGTTTTCTTATCCAGGATGGAGTTGGCTTTTAAATTTGCTTTTAAAAGCCAACTGCAGGTCTGGTGTCATATGGTTATCAAAACTGCTGACGTATTATCTAACTCCAAACGTGGTTTGGGACTTGATATTATCGGCTGTCGTGCGAACAGTGATTGGACTGTTTACACTCATTTTCTTACTTGATGTTAGTTTGGGTTGCAGCTCATCCGTGTGAATCTTATGATGCTTTAACTTACCTATGTCTTATATCATATACTCATGTTTACAAATGCTTAAACCTATTGTTCTCACCAACTACGTCTGTAGTTGACAGTTACTTTTCACGTGTTTCAGGTAATCAGGTTTAAGACATTTTCTGGGACAACTAAGGAGACCATTCTAAGATAGAACAAGATGAAGAAACATGCTAGGATGGAATAGAAACTCACTAAATCCTAAATGTTTAATTGTCTTGTTTGGAGTCTTATTTTGTAAACTATATTTTGGGTCTGTAGTTGTCTTACTTTTGGTAGATAGATTGTCTGTAACTAATCAACTGTCTAAACATTATGAAATGTAGTAATCCATTGTGGTTGTTCTTATTCAATACTTGTGCATGATTCAACTGATCATACGTCACTGCGCCGTGGATTCCGCACGCGGCGCAGGGGTGTGACAACCACCGCCCACACCCTCTCCCTCCTCTCCCTTTTATTCGGCCAAACCCACACACATCAAAACACTCTTCATTTGAATTTCTCCAACCCAAGAAAACATTTTCTCTACTTTTCTCTCTAATGCTATACTCGGTTCCAGCCTCTTGGCACTAAAACTCGACGGATTGTAGGTCAAAGCAAGAGCACATCACAAGTTCAAAGAGTTGGATCGACAACAAGGGTTACATCGACACAAAGGTTAGCTAGTTCGTCTCAAAAGCTCGAAAATCATGCTCTACCTACTCCCCTTCTTGTCACTATCCTAAACAGCCCCTAAAAACCCATCTTAATCTTTTTGAAACCATACGAACATGAGTTTTGATGCCAATACCCAAAACACACACATGCATGTACATGCATGTGTGAAAATTCGACGTTTTCTAAACGAAAATCATGATTTTCGATACAATGATCCTTACACGTTCAAAGAAATCGATTTTTATCCTATCTAGAACACTAAAATATATGGGGGACGAGTATACAAGATAATCTCTACACATGCAAGACTTGCATGTGTAAATCCATGAGTTGGAAAAACCCATAACTTTCATATTCGCGTTTCTAACTAACTCTAAAACCATTCTACACATTGGATAGGTTATAATCTCCCTAGGAATCATCTTGGGAAGTTGTTCACAAGTTCACAACACAAGGGTATGATTATACCTCTCTAAGGATTAATATATATGCATGCATGTATGTAAAAATGGAAATAAAAACCTTAAAATGATAATATATGTGTGTCGAAAATTTGTACAGGTTTTATACTTTTATTATACATGGGAAAAACGTAAAATTTAACGGGTTGTGATGATTGATGGCTTATGTAATAATTATTAAGCAAAAACCTAAATTTTTGTGCTTAAATAAGCCATAAAATAGTAAAAATTATGTAGACAACCTTTCTGGATAGATGGATGACCAAAATAGATCCAAAATAGTATAAGTTCTTTATAAAAAAAGCTGGGATATTTATTGTTACACACAAAATAAGTTATAGATTTTACAAATCCCTATAAAACTTGCAAAAATCGGCAAAAATTGTATCTGAGTGATAAAAATTTTAATTACAGTATATTTCTACTATAATATATTGATATAACCTAAGAAAAATGTTAAAACTTAAAATAAGTTGTTTAATCTAATTTTTGGCCATTTAATATGTTAATATAACCTAAATAATACGAATTTAATTGGATACTGTCCAAAATATGAAATAAATATATTTTTCAGTATAGTAATTATATAGGGATGTTCCAGTAAAAGTTTTGTAATTTTTAGAAACTGATAAGTATTTATTTTGATATTTAGTATTTTAACAGTTTAAAAATTATTTAAAATGGTAAACAACCTCTAAAAATTCTGAAATTTTTACAGTAGCCTAAGGACATGTCTATTATACTGTACAAAAAGTTTTGGAATTTTTAGAGACCCAAATCCTTTACAGTGAATTTTTGAAGGTTTTAAATAAATAAAAATGGATTTTATACAATTTCCAGCTATAAAAATAATAAGCAAGGGTTAAACATCAATTTTACCCAGACCCTTTACTGATAAAAATAAATAGGAAAATTTTTATAAATTTATAAAACATATGTAAGATATTATAAATCCCTTTTAAGGTTATCTAAATGATTTACAAATATTAATCATCACACAACCACTTATTTAAAACGCTTGCAAACCATGTTTACTTGAAACTATTTATAATCGTATAAATATATATATATATGTATGTATAATTGTTAAACACTTAAACCCTTGAATATTGGCAAGTAGTTAACTATACATCTTCATGATATGAGTCGGAAATAATGCATGAGAAACATTGATACATCAATAATTATGGCATGAATATTTACTAAAAAGTCTAAACATAAATTAGGCAATTGAACCAATCGAGGCTTACCAACAAACCATTCAACAATCTGTTAATCAAGCACCATCACTAGCACAGGTGAGTTCATGTGATCCGTTTTCTTTTTACTGTTTTGGGATACTGAAAGCATGCTCCATAAACTGTTTATAAAATTATATTTATGTGATAATGAACGTCCGTTTCAAATAAATTGCTTCCCCTAGACATTAAACATAATTTACAACCATTAACTCATAAGGAGAGCCGGTGAATATATGGGTAGTACTACTTGGGGAATCCCCCACGCACAGTGGCCCGAAAGGGTGGCCTTATAAAATAGGGTTGAAACCCCACTGAGGTTAATATCAACCGTTGTGGCATATATTCTTTATGATACATTTACACCGAGAGCAGGAACGGGTCTCGGAATGGGAAGTAAATTAGAATGACCATGTTATGGGCTAACATTATAAGAGGCAAACGCCCGGGCATGGAGCAGGGTTGGTTGTATTGTTATTGAATTATCACATGTTATGATTTGTTGTATTATTGTTACTATTGTGTCATAATATTAAACTCATGTTCTCACCAACTTTTTAGTTGACGTATTTTAGCATGTCTTTCAGGTTTAATGATAAGAGTAGACGAACTGGATCGATTTCTAGAGGCGTAGTTTAGCTCTTAGAATGGAGTTAATTGAAAACAATTTATGTTATTGAATAATGTTTTATTTGGCCCTGCGTGGCAATTAGACAATTGTTGTGTGTTGAGACTTTATTTGCTTTAGTTACTTTGGGCTATGGATTATTTATACTATGCTTCCGCCAAGTTAGTTTAAATTATTGAAATCAATCGTTGTACCCTAATATCCTTGAGTTGGGGTGTGACACAATCCCAGACCTGTCTCCTTCATAATTAAGCCTACTCTCTCCCACATCAACAATAAACCTAGTAGGTTTAAATTTAGCTGCTTCTTTAGCTTCTTGAGTGGTTCTGTTTGTAATCAACATGAGTTCCATGGACCTTGCTATACTTACTTTGAATCCAGTATCACCAGCAAAATATTTTCTTAACCCCTCTTCACAACTGCGGGTAAGATCATCAAACTCTGCTTGACTGATTCCAGGTGTGGATTCAGAAGTAGTCGATGGGCTTAATTCATCAGCAAACCCCCCTTTAAACTTGTCTTGTAGTTTTTGCTTTAAATCAAGTACAATTGTTGATAAATGACCCATATTAGTTTCAAGATCTTTGATCTTTTTGTCTTTAAGCTCATTGTCTGTCCTCAACTCTTGAATCAGAAGTGTATGAGACGGAGAATCTTGTTCTAGCTCAAACACTCTGCTTTGCAGCTTGACAATATCATTATGTTCATTTTCAGGAAACACATTCTTCCCTCTATCAGATCTTATTACTTGTTCTCCAGCTAGAAACGAGTCATAATCAAGGTGTTCAGTATGTGAGGAAGATCCAGCAACTGGTCTTTAACACGTGGTGATGGTTAGGTTAATTCAGTAGTGGTAGTCTGTATTTGAGTTACAGAAACAGGGTCAGCCTCTGATTCACGAATAACAACACATGGCCGTGGATCTCTTCTTCTCCTTTTTCGTGGAACCAAATCAGTAGCCACGTCCAGTGGTGGTTCTTGTTCGGTAAAAGAAGGTGCAGAAGGAGGATTTCCTACACTCCTATTAACACTGTCAAGCAATGAATCAAGATTTTCAGTAGTAAGCAAGTTCATTTGCTCATGAATGTCATTCTCAACCTCTTGTGTCTAAATCTCATAATCAAAATTCTTATCAGTGCCCTCACCAGTCAAAACATCTTCATACTCAGGATACTTAACAACATAAACATCTTCATCAGAAAACTTTGAACTAACAGCTTCCGCATCATGTTCCTCTTCAACGAAAACATTTGGAATCACAGGCTCTTCTGCAGCATCAATGTTCTATATCTCAGCAAATTGACAGAATTTCTTTGAAGGATGTAGTCCCTCAAATTCGTATTTCCCACCCCTGTTTTGCATCATCAATGGAAAGGTTGATTCACTCAAGAGCTTCAAATCTGTAGTCACCACTCCTCTTTGTAAACCAGAGTTTCTCTCATCAAAGATCATTTGTCGAGATCTAGGATACATCATGAACCTCACTGATTTACTTCCCTTCAAGTTGCCCTTCATCTTATTTAAGATGAATTTTGAGTAGTTGTACCCCCAGTTCATGGCAACGGCGACAAAAGCAGATGATTGCTCCTTGTTTAGCTTATCGAAAGTCCCCTTATTTCCACTCACACAAACCATGAAAACGTGAGCTTGTAGATGCATGTTCTGTCCCTAGTTCAGTTATTGATCTTTGTGTTTGCATGTAAAGCTTTTACTCTGAATGATTTACAAGTATTATCAAGTATTGTATATGAATATATATGTTTAACATGTTTTAATTTTGAATTAATATAACAATCTTTTCTCCTTCGTACGAATGAGCCTAAGAATGTGTTGATTCGGACGAATGAAGGATTGACGAATGTCCTTTTAAGCGAAGAAACCAGGTCTCTCTTCTGTTTGTATGAATGAATCAAAGTTCTGATTCGTTCATGTGAAAGGTTCATTCGTGTAACGTCCTTCGTATGAATGAGTGCTTGGTGCAACTGATTCGTATGACAGACTATGGCCTACAAATACCTGAAAAACAAAATGTTTTAGGGTAACTAATCATTCCTTGAGTATCCTCCTCATTTTCAGAGCCACTCATGCGTCTCCAACTTCGTCTTCTTGCCCGTGGTGTTCGATTTCACCCATAACGTTGATTCTCCATCATCGCATCACCACGGGTTACAAGGATTTCGATTGGAAAACCTACGAATAGGATTCTGGACTATTCAGAGGGCTATCAAGCAGAATTGTTTGGGATATTTCCCGTTTTTCAGGACCAACAAAGTGGTATCAGAGCTCTGTCTCTTGATTCTGCTTGTTTTCAATCAAAACTACTGATTTTGAGATTGATTCTCTGAATTTATGCAAGAAACCCTGTTTTTCTCTTCTTAAAATTCAAGTTCATAGGGTAAAACTTGTGTTTTTGGTCATATTTTCAGGTTCTAGTGATTAACAAACCTAAGGTAGGTTGTTGTGTGATTGTATACCAAATTTGGAGTATAATCTAGGTCTAGAACTCAAGTTTGGGAAATTTTTGTTTCTGAAAATTCAGATCACAGGAATGGAAAGCTTGGACGAATAGCTATTCACCCGAATAGATATTCAGGAGAACTAACTTCTTCGTCCTAAATTTGCACGAAGAGAAAGATTCTATCCTTTGGCATAAGAAGATGGGTCATTTAAGTCTACGAAAGATGAATCACTTGGTTTACAACAATCTGGTTGAGGGAGTAAGTTTAAAGAACTTCAAACTGTTTGATGTATGCATTTCATGCAAGTAGGGAAAGCAAGTCAAGTAGTCTCATAAGCTAAAAAAGTATCATTCAATTACTGTTCCACTTGAGCTTCGTCATATGGATTTGTTTGGTCCTATTAACCGCAAGAGTATTGCTGGAGATCAATACTGTTTAGTTATTACTGACGAGTACTCCAGATACTCCTGGGTATTTTTCATGAAAGAAAAATCAGAAATGTTCGAGTGTATTCAGGTTTTGGTTACCAAGCTTGAATCACTTTACAAGCTCAAAGTTAGAGTGCTCAGAACAGATAACGGGACAAAATTTAAGAATCATCACTTGTAGACTTATTGCAATGAACGTGGTTTTTTCATCAATTTAGTGCTCCTTATGTCCCACAAATGAATGGTGTTGCTGAACGAAAGAAAAGAATGTTGATTGAGGATGCTCGGACTATGCTAGCTGATTCATCCTTACCGGTTCAGTTCTGGAATGAAGCTATTGCTAATGGTTGTTATACTCTGAACTAAGTACTGATTGTGTAGAGACATGGAAAGACTTTCTTTGAATTGCTACATAATAGAAAGCGAAATCTTAAGTATCTTGAACCTTTTGGTGCTCCATGCACGATGCTTAAGAAACATGAGCAAGAAAAGTTCAATGAGAAGATGGAAGAAGGATATTTTCTTGGGTATAACACTCCTAACAAAAGAGTATACAACATATCAACTCGCAATGTAGAGGAGTGGTACCATGTGGATGTTCAAAGGTACACTATGCTTCTAGCTGGAAAGGCTCAAGACTATATGTTCAACTATTCTGATCTTTTTGACTCCTTCAATATGCCTCCTATGTACTCTGATGAAGATGTTGTTGTTCAAATGATGTATGATGCACAAAATGCACCTAATGATCCAGTGCAACCTCCATCATTTACAATTCCAATCCCGATAAATGATGACAGTTCAGACTCAGATGATAATCACTCACATCCTGATGTTGTGGATCCAGTTGCTGATAATCTGATTCCTGGTCTTGCGGATCCTAATCTAAACAATATTGATCCACGGGTTGTTGTTCCTGCTCACCCTGTTGGCAGGATAAACAGAATTCATCCTCAAAACAACATCATTAGAGATCTAACTGATGGAGTGAAGACTAGAAATCAATTATCTTCAGGTGGTCTTGCTGGCATACTTGACTTTGAAGATGTAAACTTTTGTGCACATTCTTGTTTTATCTCCCAAGTTGAGCCTAGAACCATTACTGAAGCCTTAAAAGAAGAATCTTGCGTAGATGCTATGCAGGAGGAGTTGTTGCAATTTAAGAAACTTGGAGTTTGGCAGCTTGTTGATAGACCAAAAGGTGGGAAAGTCATTGGCACAAGATGGGTTCTACGATGCAAACGTGATGATCATGGTATTGTGATAAGAAAGAAAACACATCTGGTTGTCCAAGGATTTAGACAAATTGATGGCATTGACTACAATGAAGTATTTGAACCGGTTGCTTGTCTTGAAGCATCTAAATTTTCTTGGAATATGCATCCTACAAAAGTTCAAAGTTTATCAGATGGATGTTAAAAGCGCTTTTCTTCATGGTGCGATAAATGAAGTTGTGTACGTCAATCAACCTCCCGTGTTTGAAGATCCATTACATCGTGACCAAGTCTACAAGCTAGACAAGGCCTTATATGGATTGCACCAAGCTCCGCGAGCGTGGTACGAGACACTTTCTACTCACCTTCTAAACAACGGGTTCAGAAGAGGTGTCATTGACTGCACTTTGTTCATTAGAGAGATGGATGGAGATTTGCTCCTGGTTCAAGTATATGTGGACGATATCATCTTTGGATCCACAAATGATGTTCTGTGCAAAGATTTTGAGAAAGTTATGAAAGACAAGTTCGAGATGAGTTCCATGGGAGAGATGAAATTTTTTCTGGGATTGCAGGTGGATCAGTCTAAGGCAGGGATTTTTATTCATGAGACCAAATATGTTGGTGACATTCTGAGCCGATTCAGTATGCTGGATGCTGAACCTGCTGGTACCCCACTGGCTGTTAATCACGGGATTACTCCAGACGAAAAGGAGGAGTTAATTGATGCCACTCTGTATCAAGGAATGATAGGATCTCTTATGTATCTCACCGCCTCTCGACCAGACATCATGTTTGCTACTTGCTTGTGTGCACGATATCAATCAAAGCCAAGAGTCTCCCATCTTATTGCTGTGAAGAGGATTTTGCGTTATCTGAAGGGTACTTCAGATCTAGGCTTATGGAATCCTAATGATGATAACTTTGACCTGATTGCTTATGGTGTTGCTAGTTACCTGGCAGTGCAAGAAGCAGACATCGGTGTCTCTTCCACATGTGAAGCCGAATACATTGCAGCTGCAAGTTGTTGCTCACAAATCATTTGTATTTAGCAACAACTCAGGGACTATTGGTTACATTTTTCTAACACTCCTATATTTGCTGATAATACTGCTGCCATTGCGGTCACTAAAAATCTTGTCCCGCACTCAAAAACAAAACACATCAATAGTAAATATCACTTCATACGTGATTGTTTTGAAAAGAAATTAATTGATGTTAAATCACACTGACCACCAGAAAGCCGATCTTTACACAAAAGCTTTTGATAAACCCATATTTCTATTTCTGTTATCGGCTAGTGGTGTTGTTTAGAAAGATGAAGTCATTCCTTCATCTGAATCAAACAAATTATCACTTTCTTTATTTTTAATTTCTTTTGTATATACAGTATTTTTGTTGTTTTTCTTTTGCTTATTCAAAAACCAAAAAGATTTTCAGTTTTAGGTTTTTTGGGTAGAAAAAGTAGTTTATTGAAAAACCAAAATCATTTAAAAAATTGTAAAAATGAGAAAGTCTTATTTGGGTAAGTGATGTGTTAACCAGTCATTTTCTTTAAAGCAAAATTGAATGTACATATTGAAAGCACATGGGTATTATGATTTGATGTACTGATAGGCCGACTTTACAAGTTTATAGATTATTGGTATTTGCTTAGAATGTATGATTTGTCGGATCCAGTCTAGAAAACTGATTTAAGGTATAAACATGTTATAATTCAAATCAAGCATACACCTGGTATCATAGGATCTTATGAGGCTTCCAATGATTCATGAGTTCAAGTCTGTACACGTGCCACATTGCTGCGTCGCAGCCTAGCTGAAGTTGTCCATTCAGATAAGAATGAATGAATCACATGAAAATAAAAGTTAATCCGATTCTGCACACATGCCACATTGCTGGGTCGCAGCCTAGCTGAAGCCGTCCTTACAGATAGGATAAGCTAGAAAAATACAAAAATTAAATAAGTTCAATTCCATACGTGTGCCACACACTGGGTTGCAGCCTAGTTGAAGCCATCCATTTGGATAGAACCAAACTCTTGATCTACACAGTTCTAATACGTGCCATACTGCTTTGTAAAGACCTAGCTAAAGCCGTCCATGAGAATGTGTTGAGATTGAGAAACTGATTATAAGAAAAATGCAAAAATATAATAATTTCGAACCTTATGGAACTCATGATCTCAGGTTTTAAGATGTGCAGAGATATATTATAACTTAGATTATGCCTGTATTGGTTGACTAAAATGGGAAACTCAGTCAGAAAATATGGGTAATAACTGATGTGTTTACTAACAAGTATGGTCTGGTTTAATATGGACATAATATCAGTAGTTGCATTATAAACTCAACATGTCATAAGTATAACATTCAAGGTGGCTGATCTAATATGTTCTGGTATATATATATATATATATATATATATATATATGTTACTTTCCTGAAAGACTACTCACAAAAATATGTGTGTTTTAAATTGTCACGCTTTGGTTGTACAGTTGTTTTCTTTTCAGAGAAATACAAAAAGGTTTTAAATTTTCATCTTAAAATGATCATTTGTCTGTTTAGATACTCAATCTTGTCTCAATTTTTCACCTTACCAGACAAAATTTTCATAACTAAGGTTTGTGGTTTTTGAGTGCTTATTTTGAAAATTGATTAAATTGAATTATTGTTAACTCATTCGCACTAATGAATCATCTTTATCGATCATTCGCACGAATCCTTCACATGAACGAATGACCTGTTCATTCTTGTATCACTGAGGAAAGAGACTATACGAACTAACATCTAATTCTCATGAATGTCATGGGCGAACGAATCCTCCATACGAATGGGACTCAGGCACGAATGAGTATTATATTTAAACTCTCTGTTTCGTCCCCTCTTTCGTTCGTTAACTATGTGTTTCGCCCATTCATCCCTTCGAAGCAATTTTTGACATTCTCATCAAATTTCATCGGGAAACTAAGTCATTTTGATTGCAAAACGTTTCATTGTTGTTTCAGGTACAAATCGAGTAAATATACACTTCTGTGCGTTGTTTTGGATTGAGATTGACCAAAAATTTTTAGGGTTTTAGGTTTCGAAAGGGTGGCTGTCAAATAAGCCAATTAAACATGCTCAAATCGATCCAAAACTGGTTCATATAGTTCATCGGCATTGTCGGATGACAATGTGGCTATTTTTATGCCTCGATCATGAATCTTTCGAAATTAGGGTTTTAAGGATCACGTTCAGACGAACAAACCGTTCGTTCGTGTGACTTTTCACATGAAGTAATCAATTCGTTTGAGAGGTCTAATGAATGAACATATCATACAACTGAGCTTGTTCGTGTAACTCATTCGTGTATCATGTCAATTCATGTGATTTCTTGATTGGTCTGACCCTTCGTTCGTATCTAATTAGTATAATATCATGTCCATTCGGACGAATGAAGTCTTTCGTCGAATGTTTCAACAGTTTTTATTCTGTTATTTTAAACTGATTTGTTTATTTACTATTTGCAGAATGACTGATCTAAGAGCTTTTCTAAAGAACAACATTTGTGCCTTTTTGGACCTGTCATCACAAAATGCCACACACTTCATAGAGATTATTTCATTTCTCAGACGATCTTGTATATTCTCTACTATCTCGACTGTACATGTTCCATGTATGTCACATCAGAGAGAGTTCTGTTTTTCAGCAGACATTGATTGGACTGTAGAGCCTACTGTTATTAGAGGCAGTGTTAGAGGAAGAGAAGTAATGATTTCCGCTGAGCACATTAGGAAGGTATGTGGTTTTCAGGATGGGGATGCTTCTTGAGATGCAAATACGTTGGTGATCTTGGAATGGGAGTCCTCAACAAAGCCTATCTCAATCCACCATTCGAGTACCTTTGTCATGTTCTTACACTGTTTGGGATCTAGGCGTGGTGACTTTTGATGAATTGAGAGAGACTCTGCAGTCGGCCTTCGTTGCCTTGATACTAAGCATACCGTTCAACTTCTCGGAGATGGTTTTCACTCACATGAAGGAGAATGTGAGCATGAAGGGGGACTAAAAATACCTCATGTATCCAAGGTTTATTCAGATGATCATAGATGCACTAATATCTGATCTTCCAAAGATCAATGCTGATATCATTCGATTAGAGCACATGACTGACACCACACTCAACCGATTTTTATCATACAGGAAGAAGGATGCCAAGCCACCAGCTCGTCGTTTGTTTAGGCACCTCATCAATCCTGATTATGTAGCACCTTTGAGGAGAAGATGAAGGCACGATGATTTAGATTCTGAAATAGAAGACATTATTGTGCCAGGTGGTGATAGTGATGATGACAATGATGGTGCTGGTGATGGTGGTGCTATTAGTGTTGGTGTTAATGTTAATGCTGGTGTTAGTACTAGTGCTGATGTGGGTGAGCATGTTGATAATGCTGGAGCTTGTCATCATGACCTTGATGTTACTACTGTTTCTGTGGCCAGTGGCTCCACTCCTTTGGAGACTGATGTTACCATATCTGCAGATGAGGGGGAGGATTCGCAAGAATCAAAACAAGAAAATGTTGATGGTGGAGATGGAGAAGGTTCTGATAATCCAGACTCTGAGAAGACAGATGATGAGCGTGAGACTATCATGATCAGATCACAGCCAGTGAAGAGAAAGAAGAGGCCAAGAGAGCAGGGATCAAGTAGGGAAGATATTGAGGATCCCTTATTTATTCCTGAATTTGACATTCCTCCTCCTCCTCGTACTTCCTCTACAACTACTGTTTCCACTGCTCAGACTTCGTCACCACCAGCCGCCAAGAGAATAAGGACTAAGTTTGTCCTACAGAGACGGACAGAGTCTGCTTCTGGTGCAGCATCCACAGCTATACCTGCTGCAACAGTTATGACTTCCTCATTGTCCAGGTCTAGGGTTGTTCCTACACATTCTACTCCTGTCCCTCAGACCTCCTCTGCTGCAGTTACAGTGGTGTTCACAGCCGCCTTCTCTGGTCCCTCCACCACTCGTGCAGATCCGTATATACCAACTGTTTCAATTACTGAACAGCTCAGCACACTGAATAGTCTGGTTCTTCATTTGATGGAGAGGAACCATGAGCAGGATCAAGCCATCTCCCAGCTGACTCATAGAGCGGATGAGCAGAATGCTTTACTGCTGCAAGCTGCTGATCAGAGAGCAGACTTGAGGGCTCGTAATGCCGATCTTGAAGACCGTTTGCTCAAGTCGGTGGATGAACACAATCAGTTGGCCTTGACGGCATATGTTGTTAATGACAGGATCCTCGCCCTGGAGGCTAACAACCTACGTCTCAGAGAGCAGGTTGAAAGCTTGAAGGACTCAACTCCTAGGATTAAGGCTTCCGAGCTTGCTTTCGATGAATCAGACAAAGAAGACAAAGAAGATGAAGAATATGATGAAGAGTCTCATGAGGAAAAGGTTGATTACGACAGTACTGATAATGACAATGGTTCTGATGATGACGACGAAGCTGGGGATGCTTCTGCCAGGTCTTCTGGTTCTCAAGAGCAGTCTTCACCTGAAGAGATCCTGACAAAGAACAAACATGATAAAGCTCCCAAGTCATCACAAGGTCAAGCTGAAGAACTCAAATCTGCTGAGGAAGTAGAAGCTATGCCTATGAGATGCATTCTTGATGACACTCTGACTATGATATTCGAGGCTCAAGGCATTATACAGCACTCAGTGAGCTATGATAAAGAAGAGGGGGAGATCATTCACTGTCTTTCCAAGGAGCAGATCGCCAATCTGTTCAGTTTAAATCCTAATGAGGTTGTTGTTGATGATTCCTCGATCCCAGCTTCTGATCTCCCCACTCCAGAAGCTTTTGACGACATTGATGAAGTTATCTTGGAGGACCTTGATAATGAGGAGACTGTTAAGGACACTTCTGCAGAGAAAGAACTTCCTGCATTAACTGATCTCTTCCGTCAACATTCGGAAGAAGATCTCAAGCATAAAATAAAAGAGAAAGAAGAAGGAAAGGAAGCCTCTACAGAAGACATTCAGAGAAGAAAGGATGAGTGGTCTGCATACTCGCATACACTCAAGAAATACAGCATAACCCCCACTCCAGTGCAATACAAGAAAGTCCATAAAACCTAAAGATACAAATCCGACAGTTGCATTCTTAGCTGGGCATAGTTCAAAGATCTGGGGTGCTACGGTGTGAAGAGAGACAGGAATTCAGTACTTCAAATTCCCGCATGAATTCAAGACGTTGCCCAGTTTCGAGGTCAATCAATTGGCACGTCTGAACATGCTTTACTGCGAAGATTCTGGTATGTCGTCTTGTTTTGCCAGCAAATCAAGTTCGAATACAAAAAGAGATCGGTGAACTTCCAGCCTCAACAGCCAGAAAGGTATTATCTACCAGAGATTGACTCTCAAACTAGGACGCATAAAGTTATCCTGAATTGGCTGCCTCCCAATGTTATGAAGACTATTCCTCTCCCGAAGATGCGTCAAGACTTTAGAAGTAGTTTCCAACGGTGTTACTTTGATGGTAGAACTTCTGAGCCTGTGATAGTTCTGTGCTAGGAAGGCAAGTGGGATACAATTCGAGTCTTTGATCTTATGTGGCTGACAAATCTATCTGAGGAAGATGTCAAGATTTTGTATAGATGTCAGATTTTCTTTGATCTTGGAGATATGGAGCAAGCTTTGCAATACATGAGAGTTATCTGGCTTTGTTTTGGTTTTGATATTCATGTCGGCTCTGACTGGAAAGCGTTATAACAGAAGTTTTTGAACACCGAAGCAGTTAAAGTGAAGAACTACGTCCAAGGGGGAGTATGTAGATGCATGTTATGTCCTTAGTTCAGTTATTGATCTCTGTGTTTGCATGTAAAGCTTTTACTATGAATGATTTACAAGTATTATCAAGTATTGTCTATAAATATATATGTTTAACGTGTTTTAATTTTGAATTAATACAACAATCTGTTATCTTTATTACGAACGAGCCTAAAAATGAGTTGATTCAGACGAATGAAGGATTAGCGAATGTCCTTTCAAGCGAAGGAACCAATTATCTCTTCTATTCATACGAATGAATCGAAGATCTGATTCGTTCGTGTGAAATGTTCGTTCGTGTAACGTCCTTCGTATGAATGAGTGCATCGTGCAACTCATTCGTATGACAGACTATGGCCTATAGATACCCTACAAACATAATGTTTTAGGGTAACAAATCATTCCCTGAGTATCCTCCTCGTTTTCAGAGCCACTCCTACGTCTCCAACTTCGTCTTCTTGCCCGTGGTGTTCAATTTCACCCATAACGTTGATTCTCAATCATTGCATCACCACCGGTTCCAAGGATTTCGATTGGAAAACCTACGAATAGGATTCCGCACTATTCGGAGGGCTGTCAAGCATAATCGTTAGGGATATTTCTTGTTTTTCAGGATCAACAGAGCTATACATCTCCAATATGGAATCAGTAGTTTCTTCTACAGCATTGGATATACTTCGTCATAACCCGTTTCAGACAACACACATTCAATGAGTCCTTTAACAAGCGCTACCGGATCAGTAGGCTTATCAGTAAATGCCATAAATTCTCTGATCACAACTTCCGAGATCACAACTTCTGTATCTTGAACTCGAGCAACAACATTTCCTTTTCCACCATCTCCTTCTTTATGCAGCTTAGCAGATAACCATAACTCTTCGATAAGATTTTCATGAACGACCGGATTCATTCTCAAAGCATGAGAAATCTTGCAATTATTGAACCTGTGAATAGCAGATGCAAATTGTTTTTGGTTTTCTGGAGGAGGATCTAACAACAAGGCTAATGTAACATCAGTGCCCGAACAATAGTTCAAAACATCAGTGCCCGTACAGTAGACTCTAGTACCGAACTCTGTGTAATACTTGTTATATGAAATCAATGCTAAACGCTTATGAAACTATTTCAGAAACACTGTGTAAACTTTGGATTAACAGTCGGAATTATGTCTGACAACATGAAATTACTCTGTGTATGTTAGTTTAGGATTTGTTATGTGTAAACATATACGAGAACGACTATAATAAAACAATAACAAACGTCGTTATGCGAATATTAAATCGACAGAGTATTCGTGCGGTTGACGATTCCCACGAATATATCAGTTGGTTTAACGTTCCAAATGATGTCTAATAATTAGATAATCAAATCGGAAAGTACAGTTGTCGTTGTGTTCGAACGGGTGACGATCCGAACGAATACCCATGAAAACCGTACGATTCGATGAAACAGTTAAATTAAACGTTTTCTAAATTTTAAAAATAAACAAAAGATATTTAGTTAATTTACTAGGAATAACCACCTAAAGCAATTTAGAAAACCCTATTTTAAAAGATCGTAACGTTTCGCTACGAGAAAACCGAAACCGACGCGTTCACGCGAAACCAAGAGAAACCGAACGAACCCGAACACACCCGAATGTTTAAACATATAAAAGGGGCATTAAATTCCATTAACCCCTCTCACCAACCCATTTTCTCACTCTAGATCTGACACACACTCTCTCTTATCATTTTCTCTCACTAAAAACCCACACATCTCTCTCAAATCTGTACCAAATTGGGCAAACTTGGTGTCAAAACGACCATGGAAATGTGTAGATCATGAAGAGACAAAGAAATAGAGCCTTGAATCATTGAATTTGAGGTAAAAATGAGCTCAAACGAGCTAATTTTGTTGTTGGCATTGTTTCGGAAGACCAGTATATTTGGGGCTGATTTTCAAGCTTTAAAACAATAGGATCTTGCACCAAATTGAATTAGGAAGCTAGGAAACGACTTGGATTGAATTTTGGGTAGGTTGGAAACCGAATGGGACATGGGAATGCTAATATAGTAGCAAGAACAACAAAGGGCTGTTAATATCGACATATGAAAGTTCAGTTGATTCATCCATCGTGACTGACAATCTTGATGGGTCATTATCAATGGCAACACTTTGACATTGTTAGTGTCGAAGCTCTCCAAGGTTTAGGGAAGAAGGCCCCGTCCATAATGATAATATCAAAGGGTTATGGACCTTCGAACTTAAGGCTGTCGACACTGATAAGTTCGACCACGAGCTTCTTGTTCCATCGATATTATTGAACCTATGGGTGTCGATACTAGCTCGTGCCTTGTCGATACTGCTGCTTAACCAGGATCCAAGCATGATAAGCTTGGAATCAACCTAAAACTCTTAGAGATAAAGTCATGGGAGCTGGTTTAAACAAAATTATGTCAGGTGGAATGCTATTAGGGTTTTCAAAGTGTTACATCGATACTAAGGCTTTTGTAATATCAAGACTTCCTAAACATTCTTAACAACTAAACTAGTGTTTTAACAACCATAAGGCTATAGGACATTGGGTTTTGTTAGATAGAACCATGAATAAAGGGTGTTAAAAACCGATTTTGTTCAGGTGTGGTTAACTAAGTGTTAGCCGAAAAAGCTAATGTTTTCCATAATAACTAAAGGTGGTTCTAAGCTAATAAACTAAGTTTATTTAACTATTACTATCAAGAAACAGTATGAGGAGAAGCCATGGTTTACAAAGAAACTAAAGAACAAAAAGGAGAGCTATGTGAATTCAAAGAAAAACAACTAAGTGTGGGATGTGTTCATCTCGTATGATCAACAACCAACACTTAGTGTTTTCATACCACAGATAACAAGCTTAGATTATTCCAATTTGGATGATCTTAGTTAGTTATCCACTCAAGTGTAAACAAGATTCGATAATTAACAAGAAACTAACAAATAATTAAGTAATTAACCTAACTAGGTTAACCTAAGTTCTTACATAAATAAACACATGATTTTATAAAATAACTTGTATTTTACACTTAAATGTAATGTTTTATAATATGAAACCATAGTTTTATAAAAATCATCATAACTTGACTCATTAAAATATTTTAAAATAAATATAAGGATTCTTTAAACTTAAATGGTTTGGAACTTAATAAGATTTTATAAGTGATGTTTTATCTATAAAATCTTATGTAAATAAGGTTTAATTGTTATTAACTAAAGAATAAGGATTCGTAGAGAATACCTAACTTAGAATACTTAGAGAAACTCTAGTAACACACTAATAAAGATATAGGACACATAGTTGCACACCGAGACCAAAACCCTATCTACGTCAATTATAAATACTTATTGTATCCGAATTGTAATAAATCAACTCAGGTGTTGAAGCTACATAATGTGACATCACTGTACTTCAGGTTGTCCGTACATATGTACGACTGTACTGTTACGACCTGCTGTATTAATTATAATTGATAATATTTAATGATAATGAATTATTGAATGATATTATTGATAATTGGTATGCATTGAGAATATATTATTATACGTGTAAACCATGGGGAGTTTAGTTGTAACCCGACTAAACAGAACCAGAGAGTTTATCGCAGTTACGTTGCACATAATATGGATTATTGGTTTGGAATGAAAGGGGGATTTGAGTTGGTTTTTGTATGGTTGCTAAAACAGTCAAGGACACATGGTCATGGTTTATCGAAATAGCGGTGGGACGGTGGCTGGGGCAGTTGCGACTGACCCCTACATATGCCATATACATATGCATATTTCGGTCTATCATGGGTGTGTCAGTGATTTGATGTACTGGGTTTTGGATTAGTATTTATAATATTAAAGATAATAAGATAATGAAAATAATATGGGACATGAATACGCGATGGTGAGGTTATGAACATAACTTAAACGCGAATGTTATTTCAGAATTACTAACTTAATAATGTATTCGCGTGGGTGATGATTCACACGAATATAATTATTAAGAATAATATTCTGAAACGATATTCCATAAATCGTAAATCAAATCGAAATACGATGCGAGCATTGGATTCGGAAAGGTGACGATCTTTGCGAATACGTACGTGAGTAACGCGTTTCGACGAGATAACGAAATAATAATTAACAATATTAAATTTAAAAATGGAAATTTATAATGTTTATTAGGAATCACAACCTAATAAATCCGAACGAGTTGTTTTATTTAAATAATAAAATTTAACGAAAATAAAACGGAATCGTTATTACTAAACAATTTAAATAAAATCATTTCATTAAAAGAAACATGAACATTTAAATGTTTTATGTTTAAACATGTTTTTACGAACAAAACCGAACATTTAATAATCTTTATCGCGATATGAACGAGACCGAGCACGCGGAGACAATACGCGATATATGAAAGAAGGGTTCCACCTTCTTCTTCATTATTCCATCTTCCTTTCTCTCTCTAGCACACAAACCCGTCACCATTTTCTCTCTCTAACTTCTCTCTATGATATCTCTCTCGTCTCTCAACGGATTCACGAGATCTTGGTGTCCAAACGACCGCGTGATCGAGAGGAACAAGAAGATACGAAGAAATCCTACATTTGGTCGAGATTTCGAGGTACATCTGAGACTATCTTTTCGGTTTTTACTAAAACCTAATATGAGATGATTTAAAGGCTTTAACCGAGTATAGGGTTTATAAAATCTATTAAACAAGTTAGAACGAGCATAGGAGGGACTATGGGTGACCATAGAACATGAAAAACTCGAAGATGAGGATGATAAGGTGGCTGGTTCGTGTCACAGCAGGTGGCCAAACTCTGCAAACACCCTAGCCGAACCCTCACTGGGCGGGAGAAGAAGGTTAGCCGAACCTTTTTATCCCACGAACCATGCATGATGGTCACGAACCTACGCAGGCTACCGAACCTTGGGCGAACCCAAGATGAGACGAACCATGTTGCCCTAAACGAACCAAGGGGCTGGCTGAACCTTGGCCAGCCGAACTCATCTGGGTTGAACCTGTAGGTTGCAGCGAACCCTAGGGTGTTAGGCGAACCTCCCTTGTGCCCCGAACCTTCCACCTGTTGGTCGAGCTCTATCCCTCAGCCGAACCTTACCAGGCAACCTTAGTTGTGGCCGAACCCCATGCAAACGAACCATATTGTCAAACCTAAGGTTTTCTTGGGTCTAGCAGCGAACCTTCTGGGTCACAAATGATTAGTATGCAAACCTTATGGCCTAGCCGAACCAAGGACTCCCGAACCCTAGCTAAGCCGCGAACCTGTTGGGCCAAGGGTGATGAAGTTAAACGTTCACAATAAGGGCTAAGGACGAGCAAACGAACACGTTAAGGGAGTAAACGCATGCATGCATGGGGAAATAATGAGTTGCCACCTTTACTTGATAATATAAACTTTAAACTATGAGATTTTGTATGGTAAGAACATTTATGAGAATAACTTAACATAACCTCTTAAAAATTAATTTGATTTTAATAATTTGGGTTAATGTGGACGAATAGTTCATCATGCATGTATGTATTGACTTGTATACAATTAAGGTTATCACCTTAGAATATACATTAATATGGGAACACACATGAGATAACGCAATTAATTATTATTATTAAAGAATTTAAGTGGTCAAGTTAAAATTTCATTTTAACAATGATTAATTATGAAAGTATTTGGGGTTTCATTTTAACATTAGACGAAATAAATTAAGTAAACGAGATACTTACGAATTAAAGGATGAACACTTACGATACTTGAAATAAAACGAAAATACTTATGAACACAAAACACATGAAAATTACAGGTTGATCGAGTTGTTTTGATTTCTCTTACGCGAGCGCGCATTTTACAAGAACACTGATTCTAAGGAATTCAGGTGAGTTCTCATAACCTCCTTTTAAACTGTTTTGTTTTAAAACTCGGAGGTGAAACATGTATACCAATTTAAATATTATTTTGATAACACATGGGTGACACCTGGATTATCAATATGATATTCATATTAATGGATTATTATTGATTATTAATTGAGATGGATTATTTCTTATCCGTGAGTCATTGTTGGTTGAGTTGACTTAGGTCCTCCGCGATGGTTGAGATACTGTTGGTGAGTTGACTAACGTCATCCTCAGAGACTCCAATATTGGTTGAGTTGACTGCGGTCCTCCGCAGTGCACGTATTGACACTTATAAGAACATCGTTGGTTGAGTTGACTGAGGTCCTCCGTGATGATTCCGCCGTTGATTGAGTTGACTGAGGTCCTCTGCGGTAACTTATATTTATATGATTATGATGATTGATAATTATTGAATTGATGTGATTAGTTGAATATACGTGGATAATTAATTGTGATTATTGTGTACGTTATTACTTGGATTGTTTGGATGTTGTGTTTGTTGGATTATGGCAGAGATGGATTATCTTGCAGGTGCACATGTGGACTTTCTCGGGGAAATTATAACTTTCATAAACCTATTTTTAAACTTTCATAAACATTTTATAAACATTTTATAAACATTTTTAATTCATAAAAACTTATGATTTCTCACCAACTACTTCGTAGTCGACACTTGATTTTCACATGTTTCAGGGAATGAAGACAAGTAAATAGGGCAGGATAGCTCTACCATCTTTTGGGACATCGTCACGTAGGATCTTGAACTTAGCTAAATAACTGAAATTATGAAGATTAGAATTTAGTTAGATAGCTAAATCTCTTTTGTATTTGATGTAAATAATTCATGATGAACATGATTTTTGTGTAATTAATTTGGTTGATTAAATGATATGTGATGATTTAAATTAGATGCCCATGTGCTTATGAACAATCTACACATCCCTCGTGGCATCCCGACGTTTCCGCCATCGGTTGGGGTGTTACACATAATCTACAAAGTACGAGCGCCCGCATATCTAACTCTTAGTCATTCAGGCATTCTACAACACATGTGAGTTCATATGTCTCTTTTGGAACTATTTTGTTTTACGTCAGGACTAAGAAACATGTTTAAATATTTTTAAATGGATGTTTAAACATTTCTTAAAGCTTTTATAGTTATTCTTGATACTGGTATTCTATACTCTTATACTTCAATCCTTTAAACTTATGATTCTGAATACTTGAAGCTTATGATACTTGAATACTTTTGAAACTATATGCTATATGCTATGAATCTTGAATACTTTTGTAAACTATATTCTTGAAAAGATTAGATACTTAAATTCGCATAATCTTATTTTGTAAACTTTACTACTTGAAATGCTTGTAATGCTTGTAATGCTAAACACTTAAACTATGCGGAATGGATTCCGGTTGGGAAGCAGGTAGATCTGTACATGGTACAGGAAAAATAAATACGCGTATCCTATAAACTATCGGACTTTGCAAGACAGACTGATTGGCCTCCGAGAGTGTTTGTAGGATTCACTCCCCACTAGTCATCAGTGTTCATTGTTGTCAGAATCTTGTAAGACAGACAGATTGGCCTCCGAGCGTTGACATTGGTCAAGCCCCACTAGTCATTCAGTGTTCTTTGTGGTTCATCCATGGTTTTCAGACGAGTGACTAGGATGATTTTGGTTTCTTCTAGTTGACTTTGTATCATCTTGAGGTTCCTTTATCAAAACACCGATGTTGAAAGTCACATCTAGCTTCTTTTACGGATTGATACTGAATGCCTCTGAGAGTGTATTTAAGAGTCTCTCCCCACTAGTATTCAGTTTTCCATAGAAGTAAACTCTAAAAAATTGGTTTTCAAACTTTATTGTGTGTGAAAATCGGTTAAAAAGTGTAGAATGCTCTGGATCTATCACTGGAATTCTATTAACAATTCAATCAATGAGGAATCTAGATAGAATCTATATGAATCAAAGACAATACAATCATTCTAATAAACATTCTATTAGTTGATACTGAAATGAATTACAAGAGTACACAGTAAGAACGAACAGTTCTATAACAATCACATAGATCTGAGAAACGTAGGTTCTATCACTCACACCTACAAAATCAGAAAAACCTGCAAATATATACATGACACTTGGCCAAACCTAGCTGAACCATTAGGTTCGTCAGACGAACCAACAGGTTCTCTGGACGAACCTTTACAAAGCAAGACTCTAGGTTTGCCGAACCTTTACATACTCATGCCTAGGTTCGTGGGCCAGACAAACCTAGCACCAAACTTAACTTAACTTAAACAATTTTGAATGCAACATATTACAAAATGTACTAACAAAATCCCCTTTAATAGTTGCTTCAGATCTTCAAAATCTTGATCTTCATTCTTTAATCCGAGTCCCACTCGATGACTGATCTTTACAAACATTATCTTCAGCACGTATAATCACAGATTTTGGAATCTTTGATAATCATTCAGCTTCAATTCTTTCATCTCTTTCATCAATCTCCTTTTGAAAAGCCATCAACTCAACATACAAGTAATTCACATCCTTCTAATCACATCCAGAATGAATTCCTAAAGTAAAGCACATTCTTGCAATAGTCTGAAACTGTAATGCCATGTCTTTGTAACTTACTCCCACATCATGATAACCTTCTTTAGCATAAATCTCAGCTTCATTCAGAGTATCAATCTTGTTTGAACAGTTCACAAGCCATACATGATCAAGTAATCTAATCACCCTCCATTTGTCATTTTCCTTTAACAAAATAATAGCTTTAGAATATCTTTCATCATATAACCAAAATTTGATGTAAGGTGTCTAATTTTGTTCTATCTTCCTCAACCTTGGTCTTGAATACACTTTAGGCTTTGGATAGACATAAGAGTTATGCTTCAGCATTGAAAAAAGGTACTAACCAATTCCAACCTTTCCTTGCTTCCTTTTTCAACAAAGTTTCAAATCTTTCATTGTGTTCAGTTTGAAATGGCTTGATCATCTTTAATCTTGAAAGCTGCATGGATTCAAATGATGGTAAAGACATAAGATCATAAGCTTTTCCAAAGTACTGGCACCCATCAGTTCTCTTCACAACATAACATCCTCTATTCTTCAACACTCCAGGAATATTATGATAATATCCATAACTCAAAATCCTTCCATACATTTTAGATTTTGATCCAATCTTGAATCTTGAAAATTGTCTTGAATGTTTTTCAGGAACAGATTCATCATATCCTTCAATCATCTGTCTAAAAATCATCAAATTATCAATAATATACTTGTGTTCTTCCTGATTCTCTCTCCATACATCTATTGGTGTTTTGATCTTCAATGTCAAAAATCTTTTTCAAAGCTTTTAGATTGTACAAATTTTCTTCAGAATATCTGTGACACCTCGCAATTTCCAGGTCAGCATTTGTTTATTTTAATAATAATGTTTATTATTAATTCATACGTGGCACTAGAATAATTGCATTTAGTGTGACACGGGCACAACGGACCAAACACACCGATAATTCGAGGAACTATCGCACGAAACTCGCACGTGTCTTGAATGACGAACGTTGGTGAACGGATCAAACCACAGTACACAAACACTGCACAATTAGGTTCCGGAGAACCTAATTTAGTAGGACAATGCTTATGTGTCGAGAAACGATGATCGTATTCAAGAAATACGAAAGATTCGGTTCCAAACCATGAAATTTGGCTTATTGGGCTCAACCGAGACCCATCGCGGTACGCGATGGGCACCTAAATGGGCCTTCGCGGTACGCGAAGCCTGGGCGGGGGAATTTGAATTCTCTGAAAACCATCGCGGTACGCGGCGACCGATCATCTGCCACCATCGCGGTACGCGGCGTGTTTCGGGAACAGAATGATTATTTTAATCATCGCGGTACGCGATGATACTTTTTGGACAGTTGTCGCGGTATGCGACGACCCCAACACGCCAAATCTTTATTTAACCAAGAGTAATCATTTCTGCTTATCCCTTCACCGATTTTTCTCAACTGAAAACCCTCTCCTCGACCATTAACGATCTGCTACCATCACACAACCCTTTTGGAAGCCAATTGCAACAATTGGGAAGCTCTATTGAAGCTTTTTGGAAGCTTGAAGGGAACTAGAAGACGGCATTCACCATTTGCACGAGTTGGAGCTACTGTGGAGGTTGTTTCTGGACATCTTGAAGCCACACACACCTGCTCCAGCCCTATCTCGACCTTCTTGCACCTCCTAAGGTAGTATTCTATCACCATTTTGAGTTTTACCACCTCTAATCACACATGCAAGGGGTAATACCCACATGCATCACCATCACCACCTTGAGCACGAAATTTTGTGATGTTAGATCTATTATTTGATGTTGATGCTACTGATTTAATATTACTTAGATGATCTATGGTGATTTCTATGTCAAAAGATGGTCATATGTTGATTTTACTATGAAATAGTTACTTTAAACAACATGCATGTATGATCTACCATGTTTTATGCAAATTTCAGTAATGAAATGATCTTAGAATTGATATATGAGATGTTCTACGTGATTAGGATGGTTGATTTTGATCAAGATATGTCAAGAACATGATAGTTACTATAAATAGTAACTTTAATGTTACTAAGGATGTGTTTTTGATGAAATAACCATATTTGCATGTATAGATCCATATGTTATGTTTAAAAATGATGTTTAGAAGTTAAACGATGATTGTTTGATGAATAGGAATGATTAGAGTGGTCAATGTATGAATATCGTGAACGTTACTATAAATAGTAACTTTTTGTCACAAGTTTGCAACTTGATAATATGTATGATAATGTTATGATTATAGCACGTTTATTTGGTGATTTTATGATGATATTAGAGGATGTTGGTTGATAAACGTGATAAAATATACTTATTTTAGCAACTTTCCATATTTGGAAACTTTTACGCGCAAACTATGTTAAACCGACTATGTGTAATTATGTGCTATGTGATAACATGCTCATTTAGGATAAATATGCATGTTAGAATAATCGGAATATGGATTTATGCATTACTTGCTAAATAAGGAAACTTTCCTAAAATACTCATAGGAATGATTTTGGTATCCGTACACTTCACACGACACTAAAACCGCACGATACACGAACA
Source organism: Mikania micrantha (assembly GCA_009363875.1). Classification (NCBI taxonomy): domain Eukaryota; kingdom Viridiplantae; phylum Streptophyta; class Magnoliopsida; order Asterales; family Asteraceae; genus Mikania; species Mikania micrantha. The sequence goes on along the minus strand of CM018694.1, from coordinate 20,099,716 downwards.
CTTGATCTAAACCGTTACCAACGGGTCGTTAGGTCAAACACGATCGACACAGTCAAACACGGTCAACTCGACCCACATAACCACTTAGTGTTGTTGAACACTAACACGGTCCGGTGAGACCCGCACTTGTGAACACGAACTCATAGTACCTATGTGATATAGGTGACTACTAGCCGGCGAGCTACACTATCTCTTATTGAGCTAACGCATTACACGAACTCAGGTGAGTTTACAGCCCTACTTTTACTCTCTAACTGTTTTTACTCAACTTTGGGGTGAGAATATACTGCAACTGTTTTAGATATAGGACTGGCATGTTGTGAAACCGTTTCTTTTTGAGTGTAACTTTTATCGCATAAAGCCCTCACTTATCCTTACCGTTAGTTGTTACGAACGAGTCGTTATTACGTGTTGGACCAAAAGAACCAATGAGCCTGATCAGAAAATCCTCTAAGTCCCACAGGCTCACAACGACTGAAAAAGAACACAAAGGCTGAAGACAAACAACTGTTGAAGAGAAGATCTGAAGAGTTACAAGCTCTGAAGAACAAGTCTTCAGATGTTGCTCACAACAGCTGAAGTGTTAGCTTTCAGCTGTTGTAGTTAGCCTTCAGTAGTTGTAGTGTTATTTCAGTAGTTTTATCTTTTTAGTAGTTGTAAGAGGATGTCTTCAGATGTTGAAGACATTCTCAGTAGTTTAGTTATTTTCAGTAGTTATCTTTTGTCTGTTAGATGTCAACATCTTGTGACATCATCAGACATCACTGCTTCTATATTAGGGCAGTTGACACATTGTATTTTTCAACGAAGTTAGTACGAATTGAATGAATTATTCCTTTTACAGAATTCTCTTTCTATAAACACTTGTGCTTTACTGTTCTATTAGATTAACTTTGTTCTTGCTAATTTTGAGCTAATTCATCGTTGAATTCCGCTGCTATTGATCAAATGAGAACATCTGATCCTACAAATGGTATCAGAGCTTGGTTAATCATTGATCGATTAAACAATTGATCTCTGAAACTGCTCAAATTTTGTTCTCTAAGTTGATCGAATTAGCCGATTAGTAAGAATTTGTTATAGATTGAAGTTTTCTGTTAACTTCTGTTGATTTGTTTTTTAATATCAATCTGTGTTGAATCAATTGGTTGGAATTTACATTAATTCATTTGAATTTCATTGATATTGCGTGAATCTGAGATCATGACTACTCCAAACAATGATCCGCACAATACAGGCTCCGCAACCAAGCCTCCAATGCTGGTTCGGAGTGAGTACAACATTTGGCAACGTCGAATGCTACATCACCTGTCAATTAATAGTGCAGGATGTTGGAAATCTGTAGTGCATGGTCCTTATAAACCCATGATCACTGATCCTGAAACTAAACTAATGATTCCGAAACCTTCGGATATGTATTCGGATGAGGATATTAGATTGTTTGAAATTGATACGAAAGCTCATGGTATTCTGGCCATGGCTTTGCCGAATGAGATTTATTCTGGCTTGATGCATCATGATACTGCTCATGATCTCTGGGTTGCACTGAAAGAACAATTCGGTGGAACCGATGAGGTTTTAGCAAACACTAGAGAAATCCTTGCTCAGCAGTATGAGACCTTTTCTCATAGAAAGGGTGAATCATTGACTCAACAATTTGAGCGGTTCTCATGTTTGATTTCTGAATTGAAAATGGTTAAGCAGGAATATACTAATAGTCAGATGAATAACAGATTTCTCAGATCATTGCTTGAGAGATGGGACACATATACAATTGTCCAACGCTCTAATGCTAATTTAGAAAATCTATCTCTCACCCAACTCCATGGGAAACTCTTAACTTTTGAGAGAGAGGTAGAACAGAAGAGAAAACTGTCTTCATCTGGAAAACTTGCTGATGATTTTGTTCCTGGTAACACTGCATTGATTTGTCAAGAGTCAGAGTTTAATGGGTCTGAATGTTCTTATGATGAACATATTGATTTTTCTACTAACAATACTGAACATGCTTTTGTGGGAGTTGATGGTAATGCAGGAAATTATGGTGATAATTTGTGTTTTGTGATGGATGACTTGAAAGGAATCCCAGATGATGATCTAGAGGAAATGGACATTTTGAGTCAAATGGCATTAATCAACATCATATCTCAAAAGTTCTACAAAAGAACAGGAAGAAAATTCCCTGGATTATCTGGCAAAACCAAGGTTGGTTTTGACAAAGGGAAGTTGAGATGCCACAAGTGTCACAGGCTTGGTCATTTTGCTAGAGAGTGCAAATCTACTGGACCTAGTTCTTCTGCACCTTTTGTGACCTTTCCAAACAACAACACAACAAACAAAGGACAACAATCTTCTGGAACCAGTCAACAACAATTTTATCCAGCCCATTTTGTTCCACAAAGTCCTATGCCATATCCATATCCCTGCTTTTACATGCCTCAACCTACTCACACTCCAGCATTAATTCCTTCACAATCACCTACTCTTCCTGATCCCAGCAAATCTCAAACAAATCAACAGCCTCAACAACAACAACATCAGAGCTTCTTCACCCTTGGAGTAGCTGATTGGAGTAGTTTACCTGATGACTTATCTGATTTCAATATGCAGCTGTACTCTGAAGCTAGTCCACATGGTGGAGATAACCCATTTGGGAATCTTGCCTTGATGGCTATTGATTCAACTGACACCTCAAGTTCAACTTCTTCAACATCTCAGGTATCATCTGAATCAAAAGCCAAGTTGTGTTCAGAATCATGTATTTCAGCATTTGCTTCAATCAGAGAAACAAATGTTGAATTAATCAATGAGAAGTTGGATTTAGAAAAGATCATGACTAAGAATAAAAATGAATTTGAGAAAGTTTTGAATGAAAAAGAGTCTGAAATTTATAAACTCAAGTGTCAGTTGTCTGATGAAAAGGCTAGGGTGGAAGTCATGCTTGTAAAACACAATGATCTGAAACAAACACTTGCAGCAACCCAAGTAGAGTGTGAAAAATGGGTTGAATCTTGCAAGGGGTTTGAGTTGTTGTTAAACAAGCAAACAGCATCAAATGTGAGGTTTGGTATTGGATACAATCATACCGCCCCTCCGGTTGATTATTCACCAAAAAATCTTAACTGTGAGTCTGAAGGGGACAATGTATACCAATCCACCAAATCTTCAGAACAATCTGATGCTGAAGAATCAATTGGAAGTGAGTCAAGTGCATGCAAATCTGAGTATGAAACTGTGGAAATTGAAACTTATTCTTATTCTATTGGATGTACAAATGTTATCCAGGGTGAAACATGTCAGGATAGTGTTTTAATTGAGATTGATTCTGATGAAAATGTTTCAAATAAATTAAATTTAAAACTGATTGAATCAGATGGGCATGGCACTGGAGAGAAAGATGCACGGCTTCTGATAAGTCAGAGTCACTCATCAGTAGTTGTGGAAAAAGTTGATATTGCAACAACTGCTGATGATGAATGTGTTGATCGACAAGTGCTGAAGAATAACTCTTCAGAAGTTATCAACACATCAGCTGTTGTCAAATTGGCTACAAATACTGATGCTTCAGATGTTCTGAAGAACAAACAATCTATATCTAAGTCATCAGTACTTGTAGACACTCACAAGGAAAAGAAAAAGAGGGTGCCTTGTGAAATTTGTAGGTTGTTTAATCATTCCACTGATGAATGCTGGTACAGAAAAGGTTCTAAATTCAACAAAATAAAGCATAAAAACAAGAACATACTCAAAATGAAAAATGAATTTAGTTCCAAGTTTGTACCTGAATCATCAGTAGTTTCAAAATCTGGAAAATCCTCACAAGAAAATAAATCAAATACATCCAAGAAAGGAAAAGGGATTGTTCCAGATTCAGAGAAACAACACTTGAAAGTTTCTTCATCAATTAAAGACACTAAGATGATACAACACAAAAATAAAAAATCAAGTTCTGATGTGTCTGATGAAATCAAAATTTTGACTCAAAACCATAATCAACTGATGCTAATGATGCAACAACTGCTAGGAAAAGTTAATCTAGCAGAGGCATCTGTTGGTTCATTTCACAAGAAGAAATCAAAATCAAAAGTCAAGGCAAAATCTTCTGATAAGACTACTTCAAGTGTTGCTTCAACTGAAAATGTTACTTCTGTTTCATCATGTGTTAACAGACCCAAAACCAAAATGGTTTGGGTCCAAAAGTCTAACTAAGTGTGTTGGTGTATGCAGGGTCCTTCAGCATGCCAAAATAGCATCTGGTATGTTGACAGTGGAGGATCCATGCATATGACTGGGAGCAGATCTCTTCTTAATGACTATTTTACAGGAAGGAAGGGATTTGTATCTTTTGGAAATGATGCTAAGGGTTACATTATAGGAAAAGGTTTTGTAACAAATGGTGAGATAAGGTTTGATGATGTAAATCATGTAGAAAATCTGAAGTATAATCTTCTGAGTGTCAGTCAGATGTGTGATAAGGGTCACATTTCTCTTTTCACCAAGCAAGACTGTAGGATATTGTCTTCTGAAGTGCTGCCTCTTATTGGCAAAGTCTTAGATGAGTATACTCTCCTTAAGGCTAACAGAGTGGGAAAGGTTTATGCCTTTGATTTGTCAAAGAAAATCTCTGTTAAAGGTCATTCTTGTTTATTTTCAAAGGCCTCTCTCCAGGAATCTAATCTATGGCACAGAAGGTTGGGTCATGTCAATCTCAAAAACATGAATCAACTGGTGAAACATGGGTTGGTTAGAGGTCTTCCAATGAAGGATTTTAGTTGTGATGAGAATTGCACTGCTTGCTTGAAAGGGAAGCAACACAAAGTTTCTTTTCCTCCAATTGGTGATCCCAAATCCACTGGTTGTCTGCAAATGTTGCACATGGATTTGTTTGGGCCAGTGAAGGTTATGAGTATGGCAAAGAAGAAGTATTGCTTAGTAATTGTTGATGATTACTCAAGGTTTGTCTGGACCTTCTTCTTGCACTCAAAAAATGAGGTTGCCAAGTCCATTATAAACTTTGTGTTGTATGTTGAGAAGCAATATTCTCTTCCTGTCAATTGTGTACGGAGTGATAATGGCACAGAGTTCAGAAATCATATTCTAGATGAATTTTATCTGTCTAAGGGAATCAAGAGACAGTACAGCATCCCTAGAACTCCTGAACAAAATGGAGTAGTTGAAAGGAAAAATAGAACCTTGATTGAAGCTGCCAGAACAATGCTGGCTGATTCTGGCTTGCCATTGACTTTCTGGGCAGAAGCTGTCAATACTTCTTGTTATGTGCACAACAGGGTTTTGGTGAATCAAAGATGGTTGAAAACTCCTTATGAACTGCTTCATAATTTAACTCCTTTGATTTCCTTTTTCAGAGCTTTTGGGTGTCCGTGCTATATCCTCAATACCAAAGATCAACAGCTGAAGCCGAGTACATTGCTGCTGCAAGCTGTACTTCACAAATTCTCTGGCTTCAGACTCAACTTTTGGATTATGGCATCAAAGAGTCTAAGACACCATTGTTAATGGATAGTGCCTCAGCTCTTTGTATTGTCAAGAATCCAGTTCAGCACTCTAGGACCAAACATATTGAAATCAGACATCATTTTATAAGGGATTGTTTTGAAAAGGGTCTGATTGATCCAAAGTTTGTTCCTAGTGCTGATGAGCTTGCAGATATCTTTACTAAGCCTTTAGATACTTCAACTTTTAATAATTTAGTTCTAAGGCTTGGTATGCTGCAACTTGAATAAATTGGTTTTCACACTAATAAAATTCCATCCACCAGATAAAATTTTCAAAAATACAAAAATATTCCCTTTGTCCACAATTCAAATTTTTGTCTAACCTTGCAACTTTTGATATTTTCAGTAAATACTGATAAATATCACAAGTACTGATTCAAGGAAATATTTGACCTTTACCAATATTCTCAGTTAAAAGTACTGATGGGTTTTGGTTGACAAAGTACTGAAGGTCAAAAATTTTTCACAACGGCTGATGAACAACTTTTGTTCACAAGGTCTGATGACAAATTTTTTCAAAATCTGATGAGAAAATCTGATGTTTCACAAAGTCTGATGAGTACATGATGAAAACAGCTGATGAACAAAAACTGTCACCAACACCTGATGAGTAACTTTCCTCTTCAGCTGTTTCAACCTCTGATGCTTTCTTTTTATAACATCTGAAGAACATATTCCAATTCTCTATTTATATCAAACCTTCTTCAGTTGTTTCATTACCACTTCATCAGAACTTTCTATTTTTTTCAAAAACCTATCTTCCCTCTCAAGTATCTGCTTCCATGGCGACCATGAACCTTAAACCTCGTCATAACTCTGTTGCCTACCTCACCAAATCCTCATTCTGGTCAAAATTTGATGAAGCCGTTGATCTCATGAATGCATCGCAATTCCAAACTGCGTTTCTCATCAATCCCACACTTCATGTTGAATCCATTCATCAATTTTGGATGAATGTCGAGCTAATCAACATCGGCACTGGTGTTCTCTCTCTTCGATCTACAGTCAATGGACACACTGTCCACATCAGTCCCGCCGTCCTGAGGGAGGTTCTTCAACTTGATGATGCAAACTTAGTCACCCAATTCCCAAAGAACCTACTTGACCTCTGTTTCACAAGTCATGAATACCAAGGTGACTTAAGCGATTCAACTCTGTACAAGAAGAATTTCAATGATCCAGAGCGTCTTATTTTCCACATGATTAACATCTGTCTAGCTCCAAAATCATCATCATGGGACCAGATGTCCTCCAGGTGGCAGCAGGTATTATTCTCCATTCTCGAATCTCAAAAACTAAATTTTTCACAAATCTTATTTTCTGAATTAACTGAACATGCTTCTAAACCTGTTTCTTCTAGATGGCTTCTTTACCCACGTTTTATCATGGCCATCATAGAAAAACAATTACATCAAAATGGCCTTGTTGGTCAGGGGATCTCTGCTCCAGCAGTTCTACTGGAGGTATATTCCCGACACAACACCAACCCCACTCTCCAAGAGGCTGCCCGAAAGCTCAAACCCAAGCTTCGGGAACCACAGTCTCCACTTCAAAATCCATATCCAAAGTCCACACCAAACCAAAATCCCAAAGCCTAAAAAGGCTGCTCAGGGAGATGAGTCCCCTGAGTCTGCCCATGCCTCACCAAGGAATGATATGGCCACTGGAAGTAGTCAGCCAGTGGTCCATCAGACTCCACCAGCTCAAACCGCCCAGGCTTCCTCTCAACAGGAACCTGGTGCAACCATTGAAGGGGCAGACACATTTCTAGAACCTCTTTCATTTGAAAAGGTTTCTATTGAACATCACCAATCTCCCCGGGTGCACTCTGTTTCACAGCCAAATCCTATGGAAACCACCCAACAAACCCCAACTTTTGTCATTGAACATATCCTGGATCAGTTGAACACTCCTATCCCCACCAGACACCTATCACTACTGGGATTAGCTCCAACATTGAGGGGGAGGATCAAAGTGTCTCTGATAACCTACAGGATTTTGACTACCAAATCAGATCTCCTAGTGTGGAAAGAGAGATTCTGATATCTGACAGGGCTGCTACTTCTTCACCTCCATCATTTGGAGTGATTGATAGTAGTAACATAGCTAAGACCCTGTCAGAGGCAACAACTGATGAAGGGATTACCCCTGAGGTTGGAAGTCCCCAGTTCCAAGAAAAAGGGGCACCTGATCATGTTGAGCCACACTCAACTCAGGTAGATCCTGATACTCTCAGGAGGTCAGATGATTTAGCCAAGGATAATGATGACCAAAGGACCCTTGCTGATGTTCTGCAACAGAACAAACTCCTTGAGGCTGAGGTCTGTAGGCTCAATGAGCTACTCACCAAGATATCCAAGGACAAAAGTCCATCTTCCCCTATTACCCCCCAGATGGCACCTTCTAATCTTGAAGGTCACACAAACACTTCCACCTCTACTCCACAATTTAACAAGCCACCAGCCTCTGCTTCAGGCACTAATCCTTTGGGTTCCAGCCCCCCAGAGGCATTAGCTGCTGTCCTTCTCACAGTTATCCCTCTTATCACTCCCTTACTAAAGAACATCATAACCCAAGCCCTTGATGAGAGGCTACCCTCACAATCTCAAATACAGCACATGGTAGATGATGCTGTGACTGCAAAGCTTACTTCTCTTCACACTCCTTCTTCCCCTGCAGCCAAAAAGGGGGAGTTAGGAACAGACTCAGTCACAGCTTCAGCTTCTAAAAGGCAAAGAAATGAAGATGAAGATAATGTTTCTGAAAGGTCTCCAGCTATTCAAGTTACATACAAGAGACAAAAGAAGAATAAACCTGCTGAGGTTGCTACTGTTGCTGAGGAGGAGGTTGAGCAAGTTAATGTAGAGGATGTGGAAAAGGAGATTGAAGTAATTGCTGATAAAGAAGTTGAGGAAAGTGCTGAGAAAGTAACAGCAAAAAAGGTTACAACCTCTAAATCACAAGAAATTGAACAAGAGGAAATGCAAGCACAAAAAGATCAAATTCAGATGGGTAGAGTTGAGAAAGAAATTGGAATTGATATATCTGATGTTCAAAAGCAAGTAACTCCTTTCACCAAATCATCTGCTCATGTTGTTGATGTTGGTGCTCCTCCTAAGAAGAGGAGATTCTTAAGGATTCAAGAAGAGGAGGAATCTGATGAGGAAGACAGGCTTCCCATCTCCACTGTGATTAAAGCAAAAGTTCAAAAGCCTGAATCATCAAAAACTGGTTCAGAATTGGTTGTTCAAAAGAAGGTAGTAACATTGCCTGCCAACTATATGCCTGAAAAGCCTTTGGTGTTTGGACAACATCCAAAGATTACACCTGAATCTCAGATGCAAGCTGTAAAGGTGAAGATAGAAGAAGAAGAAAGTCAGAGGTTATATGATGACAAGATTCTGAGATTGGTAGACAAAGACTACCCTCAGACTTCCTCACTAACAGTCATGAGAAAGGAAGCACAAAGATTGTTTGCACTAAGGCATACCTTCCAGTACAGGAAAGATGTAATCCGGGTATGGCCTGACCCAAGGGTTCAACACAGGATACACAAAAGAAACATTCCCCAAGACTACAGAGGAAGAATCAAAAAGGTGATAAGTGCTGACATAATGGCTGGGTTTGTGATGGACCCTTGGGAAATCATTGATGATTTTAAAAAGTTCTACAATGCTAAGATGCCAGTGTCCAAGCTATTGGAAAACAAAATGATCAAGAAGGGGCTGGTATACAAAAGAATGGAAGGGGTAAAGAAGAATGAGCTACAATTGTTCCTGGAAGGAAAACATCCAGATGAATTTGTTTACAGAGAAATCACAAGGATTGAATTGCACAATGGGTCCACATGCAGGTATCTCTCTGAATATTATGGACCTGAGTTCTTCTTTGAAGGTGAGCCAGAGCAACTAACCATTGAAGATCAAGTAGTTCTTCAGGAAGCCTATGTCAGAGAATCTTTTAAACTTGTGCATGGGCAGTAGCTTCAATGAGAGAGGCAACAACTCTTAGTCCATTCCCCAATTGGAGTTCTCTCTCATTCTTCAACTGCTAGATCTTCTGTAGCTGCTGTCATCCAGGCCTACACTTAATTGGTCATCTTAGAAGCTGATCTCTAAGGAAAAAGACACATCTTTCTGCCTGGAAAATCAACAATAAGTGGGACAACTAATAATTAGAGGTTTTGGCTGCATTGGTTCAAGGGGAGTTTGTTGGACCAAAAGAACCAATGAGCCTGATCAGAAAATCCTCTAAGTCCCACAGGCTCACAACGACTGAAAAAGAACACAAAGGCTGAAGACAAACAACTGTTGAAGAGAAGATCTGAAGAGTTACAAGCTCTGAAGAACAAGTCTTCAGATGTTGTTCACAACAGCTGAAGTGTTAGCTTTCAGCTGTTGTAGTTAGCCTTCAGTAGTTGTAGTGTTATTTCAGTAGTTTTATCTTTTCAGTAGTTGTAAGAGGATGTCTTCAGATGTTGAAGACATTCTCAGTAGTTTAGTTATTTTCAGTAGTTATCTTTTGTCTGTTAGATGTCAACATCTTGTGACATCATCAGACGTCACTGCTTCTATATTAGGGCAGTTGACACATTGTATTTTTCAACGAAGTTAGTATGAATTGAATGAATTATTCTTTTTACAGAATTCTCTTTCTATAAACACTTGTGCTTTACTGTTCTATTAGATTAACTTTGTTCTTGCTAATTTTGAGCTAATTCATTGTTGAATTCCGCTGCTATTGATCAAATGAGAACATCTGATCCTACATTACGTAGTACTACTGGGTTTGACTAGCCCCACTCGGCAACAACTTTGACTGGAGGTCATAACGAGTGTAATAATCGATGTGAATTGCGAGTTCAGCGATGAATCGCGGAGGCAAACGGAAACAGTCTAGTTTCGGTAAGATGACATGACACACTCACGGATCGTAGATCCAACAACTAAACTTAAACATGCCCAGTATATATCTGTTTACTATTTGTGTCTGTCTAAACCTGTGAACTCACCAACTTTTTAGTTGACACTTTTCGCATGTATTCTCAGGTAACTGATGGAGCACACGCAAGGATACGCACAAGGACACTCTAAGGAGTCTGGCTTTCATATAGACTCGCGTCCTAGGCTTCTGTGTGCATTTGATGTGTTTTGAAAACAATTTAAACATTGTAGTGTCTGTTAAACAGTTTACTTTCCGCTGCAACTTACTTATTTTATCAAACTATTTCCGCTGCTTATGTAATGATTATTCCGCTGCTTTGATTAAAAACTTGTTTGTCTTGAAACTGTGTGATTGTACAACTCATATAGAGTCGTTCTATATGACCATGAGCTGTGATCCTGGCCACGTCACAGCCACGTGGACTGACACCACGAGTGGGAATTTGGGGGTGTGACAATATCTATCATTTTCAAACTCAAATGATCTTTCTGCTTCTCCCATAAGCATCTTTCCAGACACATTTTCATTTTGAAGTTCATTCACCTTTACTCCAAACAAATTTGCAAGTTCTTCCTTTGTGTACCCATTCTCAATCTCACCTTCTTCAATTCCTTTGACTTGAATGATTTCACCAACCTTCCTTTGTAATTCTCCCTCTTCAGCTTGCTTGAATAACTCTGCAAATGTTGGTAATGAATCATCAAAAACTATATTTTGATACTCAATCTCTGTAATATCTTCGATCTCAACATCGTCACAATCTTTTGTTCTATTAGGATTAACTGAAGAAACTGGATTTGCATCTAAGAAATCTCTGATGAATTATAAACAACTATAACTCAAGTAATAGAATTCAATTCACTTGAACCACCACCACTAGCTACACCATCATCATCGCTATCATCGTCATTAAAAGCACCAAAACCTGGATGTTTATCAAAACCAGAATCTTCATAGTCAAATTTTTCTTCATCATCTTCATCTTTTATGTTAACATCAACATGATCAGCAACATTTGCTTCAGACACATAAACTTTTTCATTATCATCAACTCTGGTTTTAGTGTGAATACCAGTAAAAGCTTCATCTTGAATATCATTTTTCCTTTTTTGCAACATCAGATTCTCTTTCTCCAGACTAACTATCTTATCATTCTGTTCTCTAGCTAATCTTTCCAATGACACAATTCTTTCATTCATTGACTCCTTATCTTTTGGATCCTCCTCTCTCCATTTCTCTAGTTGATTGATATGGATCTTCATAATGTCAATTTCATTTTGTACTGAAGAAGACTGTTGCTCAGAATCAACCTTTTCTTTTTGCTTCTTGTACTTATCAAACTCTTCAAATAAGATAGAAATTCTCCTTCTTAACTCTGAATCATCATAATCCAAAGAAAAGTTTAAGTCCAGATCATCTAAACCATCAAACATTGCATTAACTCTTGAAGTAGAAGTCTTTTGAAATGAAGTAGTAACTGTAGTAGCTTCAACAAAAGATGCCATAAACAGTGCAACACATACAGGAACATAATCAGAAGAACTTGGCATTTTAGAATCAACAAACATAGGAACTGCTGATGTAGACACAATGATCCTTGGTGTTATTGTTTTCTTTCTTCTAGGAAAATTAGCCATTCTTTTCTTCTTCTTCGGACGAGATGTTTCTGGCTAATCGACAATAATGTTTGGATCATTCCTTTCTTCTTGTTCTTCTCTATTCAGTTGTTGTTAAATAGGATTCCTCTTCATCCTTCGAACCATTCTGTTTCCAGTTTGCACATCTTCCATTTCAGATTCGGTTGACTCCTCTTCCACTTCATCAAAGACATTCTCAGCTTCAAAATTTGATGGAGATGTAGTTGTAGTAGCTTTGTCACACCCCCTGCACCGCGTGCGGAATCCACGGCGCGGTGACGATCGAGAGTTGAATCATGCACAAGTATTGAATACGAACAACCACAATGCATTACTAGATTTCAAAATGTTTAGACCATTGTTTAGTTACAGACATTCTATCTATCTATCAAAAGAATGACAACTACAGACCCAAAATATAGTTTACAAAATAAGACTTCAAACAAGACAATTAAACAATCAGGATTTAGTGTGTTTCTAATCCATCCTAGCTCGTTTCTTCATCTTGTTCTATCTTAAACGGTCTCCTTAGTTGTCCCTTAGAATGTCTTAAACCTGATTACCTGAAACACGTGAAAAGTAACTGTCAACTACAAATGTAGTTGGTGAGAACAATAGGTTTAACAGTTGAAAATATGAATTTGCATTGTAAGGCATATGAATAAACAATGATTTAAAAGACATGGATGGTTGCAACCCAAACTAACATCAAGTATGTAAAACGTGTCCAAACAGTCATCAGACTGTTTGCTATAAACCAACATATAATCAAGTCCCAAACTACGTTTGGAGTTAGAAAATTTGTCAGCAACATTGATATAACCATTCGTAACCAAATCCTGCAGTTAGCTTTTAAAACAAATTTAAAAGCTAACTCCAGAATTAGGTCTGCCCAATTGTGTCCGCTTTCCCTTGTTGTGATCACCCAGTACTAATGCTAAATGAATATGTAACTTGATGTATGTATAATTTTGTTCACAACGATGAACACCATGCTTTTGAAAACTTGAATTGAAACCCTTTGATTTAATGCCTTATTTGATTTCCATGATTTGAAAACTTCCCATGAATACCATGAATACCAATGATTGAAATAACTTGTTTGAATACCATGAATTGAAACCCTTTGTTTGAATACCACTATGAAAACCATTGGTTGAAGACCTTGTATTGAAACTATTGATAGAATACCAAAGATAGTGTCCTTGTGTAATAACAAGGTTTATAAAGTATCATTTTATTGAAAACACAAGATTTTAGTAAAAGAGTTTATAAAGCTTATTCTTTAAAAGAGTTTAACATTTATAAAACTATTTGTGACAAACAAGTATAAAACAGTTTAGAGAACCTTTTATAAAACCTTTTAGTAGAATATGTTTAACAGTATATAAAATCCTTTAAGACGGTTGATGAATCCGTTGAATTTGTACAATGAACATGTAATGCTTGTAAAGTAACATAAATCCTGTATAATGAAATATGTTTGTAATAAGAGTGTTTGATCACGTGTTCCACCCCAAAACAGTTGTAAATCAGTAAAAGAGGGGCTAATGTTCTCACCTGTCTGCAGTAGACTCTGAACTATAACAAGTAGCAAGTATCAAACAAGACTTCTAACTGGTTCCTATATCATTGTAATCATACATAAGATATAAGATTTATGATTGTATAGACTTTGATTTATTGATTGACTTGTGTTATATTGAACTTGATTAACTCTTGAATCACTTGCTCTCTTGTATAGGAGTGTTGTGTGAATTTGAAAATCATGATTGAGTCACTTGATCATATATTGATTCGTGAAAAAGAATATGTCACATTCTTTTATGCACAAACTTGTTATGCACAAAATCACGTGTTGATGACTTTGATAACCCTTGTTAAACATGAATTTTGAAAAGATGTTTCCATTGTTTAAGTCTTTAGGACTGTGGCTTGATCTCATAATTATGTTAAGTATTAAACTTAAACCAAATAAGATCAATTCACAATTAATAAGTTGAAAGGCCAAGATTGGGCCGGGATATAATCCCATGGACCAATCTCTTCCTATTGCGCTTAAGTACTTGTTATTGGGCCCTTGGCCATATTTATGATGTAAATGACCAATTGGGCCATAGTAGGCCGAATGGAATGTTATTGGGTCAAGAATAAATATGTTGGGCTTGAGTTGTAATCATGTGGAACAAATAAATAAGCGTTTGGGTTATCCAATCAGGCTACTTATGACTAATGGGCCGAGAATACTATTTAGCTTGATCAAATCACGTGGATCGAATGAAATGGCATGGACCGAACTAAATAAAAACTGGGTTGTCGACCGGTTTACTAGGGTGGCAGCGAACCCTTGGGTTCGTTGTATCTAGGTTCGCCGGTGGTGGGTTCGGAAAAAGTGGTGAAAGGTTCGGTTAACATGGCTGCATACAAGGTTCGTGGGCTTGATGATGGTCAAGGGTTCGACCAAGTTGAAAGGTTCGTCATAGGCTCGATGACATCAGGGTTCGTGAGTACATGCATGAGGGTTCGGCTTTCATGATCATCAGCCGGAAGGTTCGGCCAACAGTTTAGGGTTCGTCTGAATGATACTGGTTCATCTGCATGCAAGGGTTTGGCTAACCCTGGGTGGTTCGTCAACATAAAGGTTCGCCCCATGCAGCAACATGGTTCGTGAGACCCCATAGGTTCGTCCCTTTTGATGAAAGGTTCGTCAATTCAACCAGCCTCAGTTGGGTTCGGCTAGCTGCATGATGCCCACTAACCTGTGTGATCTCACCATCCCCAGCTGTCGAACCTTCGGTTTAATTGTTTCTATGGTTTCGTGGTGTGAAGTTCAGCTTTTATACTCGAATTGGGTGGGGTTATATGCGGTTTTTACCCGGGTTAATCGTGTAGGTCGAAAGATAGCAAGAAACCCTATTCTTTTGAACATTCAAGCTTCAATACCTTGAATTTGGCCGGATGGAACTCCAGATCTGTTGTACTTCTGCGTAGGGAATGTCGAGAGCTTCGGGTAGGTTCAAGAATCACCCAAATCCGTCCGCAAACGAGTGAGATCCGAGGCTTGAAAGGTTGGAACTTTAGAGAGAAAGGGTTGGCGAAAATTTGTAGAGAGAGAGAGAAGGTTTGTGGCTGAAATAAATGATGGAAAACAACTCATTTGGTGTTTATATACCCTTGTGGTATTCGGGTTCGTTCCGGTGGCTCGGTTCGCGTTTTCGGATCGTAAATGCGCATTTTAGGCGATTTAAATAAAATAGTTGTTATTCTCATCAATTTGATGAGTTTCAAAAATTGTAAAAATGTAAAAGAAAGTAAAATATTTCACTTATTTTTACTCTTCGTGCGTTGACAGATCGTTAAACAAATACAATTACCTGTATACCCGCAATCGCGTACGTTTTTCGATCGTATTAATTATTTATTGACGTTTAATCATAATTATAAGTTCAACATTCGTATCGTTATGGATCGTCACCCATAATTATACTCTGTATCGCTTACGTATTACGATTTTTGTTTAATTAATTCATTTGTCATACTATTCGTCTAAACACTACGCACTAACACTATCCCATTACACCGAACGCAATATATGTATAGGGCATACCCCAGAGTCCAGCTACCTGCCTTATCTGACGCCGTCCGACCATTTTTCGATATAATACGATACGGTTTTTGCCTAGCGAAATCGACTGTAATTAAATAATACATACTTGTTCCTACTTAAAGAATTCCTATAACACACAAACACAATCATGAACATATGAATCACATTGACTGATTGGACATGAATATACATTGTTCTAACACTGTTTACGACTACCATGACTAAATGTACAGATGTTACAGTCTCCCCTAGTTAAGGGAATTCCGTCCCTAAATTAACTAGCCGAAGGTACTGTAAAAAGATGAGGGTAGTTAAGCTTCATCTGGTTTTCACGTTCCCAGGTGAACTCAGCACCACGTTTGCCCTCCCATCGTACCTTTACGATCGGGATACGGCTACGTTTATGTTTCTTGACTCCATGATCCATGATTTCAACTGGACGTTCTATGAATTGCTTGTTGTTTTGAATCTGAATGTCTTCCAATGGAATCTGAACATCATGTTCTGCCAAGCATTTCTTAAGATTCGATACATGAAATGTATCGTGAACATTGCTTAGCTCCACCGGAAGTTTGAGTTTGTAGGCTACAGAACCAATGCGTTCCAGGATCTCAAAAGGTCCAACGTACCTTGGTGCAAGTTTCCCTTTCTTCCCGAATCGGACAACGCCTTTCCAGGGAGAAACTTTGAGTAAAACTCGGTCACCTACTTGAAACTCAAGCGGTTTCCGATGTCGATCGGCATAACTCTTTTGCCGATCTCGTGCGGCCTTAAGCCTTGATTGAATGATTTTGATCTTGTCTGTTGTTTCTTGAATAAGTTCAGGTCCTACGACCTGTGAATCCCCAACCTCGGTCCAGCAGACTGGTGATCGGCACTTCCTACCATATAAAGCTTCGAATGGTGCACATTGAATGCTTGTATGGTAACTGTTGTTGTACGAAAACTCGTTGAGTGGGAGATGAGTGTCCCAACTCCCACCGAAGTCAATCACACAAGAACGAAGCATGTCCTCGAGTGTTTGGATAGTCCTTTCTCTTTGGCCATCGGTTTGGGGATGATACGACGTGCTAAGATTAACACGGGTTCCCAAAGCCTTTTGCAATGTTTGCCAAAAGCGAGAAGTGAAAGGACTATCTCGATCAGAAATGATTGATGTTGGAGTACCATGACGAGTAATGATTTCGTTGATGTACAAGATAGCTAACTTCTCCATCTTGTAATCCTCTCGGATCGGGAGAAAATGAGCAGATTTGGTGAGTCGATCAACGATCACCCAAATCGAATCGTAACCTCGCGGAGTTCTCGGCAACTTAGTTATGAAATCCATGGAAATTTGTTCCCATTTCCATCGGTGAATTTCAGGTTGCTGCAGAAATCCCGAAGGCTTTTGATGTTCTGCTTTGACTTTGGAACATGTTAGACATGTCCCTACATACAGTGCTATGTCTTTCTTCATTCCCGGCCACCAGTAAGATGTTTTCAAGTCTTGATACATCTTATCGGCTCCTGGATGAACTGAGTATCGCGACTTATGAGCCTCATCACAGATGAGTGTGCGCAATTCTTCTGACTTTGGAATCCGTATACGACCGTTGAAGTATAAAACCCCATCAGCTCGAGATTCTAGTTTACCCTCAACTCCGCAGTCAAAATCTTTCTTTAGCTGATTGTCGATCACTACTTGTTGTTGTGCAATACGAATCAGGTCTTTCAAGTTTGGTTGTGTGTTGATCTCCATGGCTCTTACATGAATTGGTTTAACTGGTTCCTTATGACTAAGAGCATCCGCCACCACATTGGCTTTACCAGGGTGATAACGAATCTCACAATCATAATCAGTTAGAAGCTCAACCCAACGTCGTTGTCTCATGTTGAGTTCTTTCTGATTGAGAATGTGTTGTAGGCTCTTGTGGTCGGTATAGATGACACATTTAGTACCATAAAGGTAGTGCCTCCAAATCTTCAATGCAAAGACCACAGCCCCTAACTCAAGGTCATGAGTAGTATAATTCTTCTCGTGAACCTTAAGCTGTCTTGAAGCATATGCAATCACCTTGTCTCGTTGCATAAGGACACAACCGAGTCCAAGGTTTGAAGCATCGCAGTAGACAATAATATCATCACTGCCTTCTGGAAGACTAAGAATAGGGGAATTGCATAACTTCTGTTTAGGAAGTTGAAATGCATCTTCTTGTTTCTGTCTCCATATGAAAGCTTGACTTTTCTGGGTCAGAGTGGTAAGTGGCAAGGCGATCTTTGAAAAGTTCGCGATGAATCTCCGGTAATGGCCTGCCAATCCCAGAAATGAACGAATCTCTGTTGGAGTAGATGGGGTAGTCCAGTTCTTAATTGCTTCAATCTTCGCTGGATCTACATTTACCCCATCCCTGTTAATAACATGCCCTAAGAAGTGAACTTCTTTTAGCCAAAATTCACACTTTGAGAATTTAGCATAAAGTTGTTAAGCTCTTAGTAACTCTAAGACTTTCTTCAAATGATCTTCATGTTCTTGTTCTGTCTTTGAATAAATCAGTATATCATCAATAAAGACGATAACGAACTGATCTAAGTACGGCCTGCAGACTCGATTCATTAGGTCCATGAACACTGCCGGTGCGTTGGTCAGTCCAAATGGCATAACCACGAACTCGTAGTGTCATATCGAGTCCTAAATGCCGTCTTTGGTATATCCTCATCATTTACTCGTAACTGATGATACCCGGATCGTAGATCAATTTTAGAAAAGCAAGTCACTCCCTGTAATTGATCAAACAGATCATCGATCCTAGGTAGAGGATATATGTTCTTGATTGTCAACTTGTTTAGCTCACGATAATCGATGCACATACGAAATGAACCATCTTTCTTCTTGACAAAGAGAACCAGAGCTCCCCAAGGAGAGAAACTCGGTCTTATGAAACCTTTGTCTAGAAGTTTTTTGGAGTTGACTAGACAACTCCTGCATCTCAGACGGTGCTAATCGATACGGTGACTTCGCCACTGGGTTTGCTCCAGGGACGAGATCAATTCTAAATTCTACTTGCCTGATAGGTGGTAATCCAGGCAAGTCTTCTGGGAATACGTCCGGATAATCTCTGATGACCGGAACGTCTCCAACCACTCTCTTCTCAGGTTTCTTCTCTACCACGTGAGCCAGGAACGCAAGGTATTTCTTCTTCAGGTACTTCCTAGCCTTGATACACGACACAATCTTCAGACCGTGTGACAACTAGTACCTGACCGGTCGGCAAGTCCGTACGGTGCGTGTACTATCTACAGTAACTCTGTGTACTTATGTGATTGTGAACAATATTTGTATTAACAGAAATCTAAATAGAAGAAATCGTTGTATGTATTTTTGTGTAAACTTAGATACAGTAAGTACAACGTACATTTGAAATTTTAGTTGTGTGTATTTAAGTGAAAACTTAAGTACAATTAACACAACAGATCATGAGAAACAACAGTGTTCAAGCAATTAACAGAAACAAATCGGTTGCGATCTGATATCCATAGATGACAGGAATCAGATGGCCGACAATTCAATGTGAAAACAATGTGATATCAGGGTGTTTAGTTGAGTCCGACAGTGAGGAAACACAATTCAAACATAAATTGCAGTGTCGTTTAAGAATAATGAACTGACAGTGTGTTTGCGTGGGTGACGATTCACACAAACATATCTGTGAGTTTAACGTTCTGAAATGACGACTGGAAAGTAGAAAACAAAAGTCGGAAAGCAAAACCATCGTCGTGTTCGTTCGAATGACGATTCGAACGAATACGTCCGATGGTGACGCGATTCGACGAAACGAAAAACAAAACACGACACGACACGAACGATAATAATTTAATAAAATAAAATGTATAACATTTTACAATTTTGAAACTCATCAATTAATTTAAAATAATGTTCTTTTATTAATTTCAATTAATTACGCGTAATTTTCCGGATACGCGACGAAATTACGAACCGAGCAACCGAAATGAACCCGAACACCACGCGGAGTATAAAAACTCTAAAATGAGAGTTTCTCTCATTTCTATCACCTACATCTCTTTCTCTCTCTCAATTTCCGGCTAACACCAAAAACCAACATTTTTCACCTTCAATCTCTCATAACTTCCTTATTCCTTAACCAATTTGAGTGATTCTTGAACCCACGTGAAGCCCTTGTCGAGCTCTACATGAAAGTACAACGGATCTGAAAAAATAACCAGCAAAATCGGAGGTATGATGGTTGAAATATCACGAAAAAGAGGGTTTGTTCTTGAGTTTTGATACACACACCCACACTTAGCCGGTTTTCCCTCCCCACTTTGAATCTTACTCTCTTGTTAGTGTTTCTGGAATACCCATGTCGTCTAGATACTCCTAGGACCTGGTATTCGATGGAGATAGGGATAGCTGTTGGTACAGGTTCGTTTGGAATATCTAGGAAGGGCCGAACCTGTTGAGGTTTAGGTCCAACCAGCCGACCCTTCTTTCCATATCGGCGAACCTTCGACCAGATCCCCACCGAACCCTGCTGCTGCTGAGTATCCTAGCCGAACCCTTGCTCCATCACGAACCATGCTATAGGGGATGAACCTCCATGATTCCATGCATGAACCCTATCCTTTTGTCGAACCAGCAGAAACCCTAGACGAACCTTTGATCGTGGGCGGACTATTATGAGTACCCGAACCTTATTCCATGTCCGACGAACCTTAGAGGGGCTGCACACTAGTACCGAACCCTTGACACATCCACGAACCCTACTGGTCGAGTGGGGTGTGCCAAACCTTTTTAGGCATCTCAGCCGAACCATGCCACCATCTTTTCACGAACCTTAAGCAGACCAGACACATCCTAGGGCTGCGAACCCTCCATGTGGAAGCCGAACCTTGTGTAAGGAACCATTAAGGTTCGCTGCTATGGACACCACATGCTAGCCTAAGCCGACTCCAATGGTCTAGCCCAACAACGTGTGTCGATCAACTCAACTGTGTTAAGCCCAATAAGCTGGTCGAACCACTTGCAGCCCAACACGATGGCCAATGTGCCCAGAACCTTTGTGAATTTAGCCCGAGTGTTTAGCCCATACAAACCCAAATGAAGGCCCAACACACACACACGTCTTGGTCCAAGACCCGCAATCGGCCCACACAAGTCCTAAACCAGCCCAATAACAATCGCCAAGGCCCAATGGGATTCGGCCCAATTACTTTCGACTCAAATTGTAACGAGACAATTTAATGCATTAAAACTGTAATCGTTGGGGGAAATTTGCAAAACAAGAGAAACATTAAATTGTAAATCTAAGTCATATGTATGATTTGGACTTAGTTACAAAACCTTTATTAAGGAAATTCAAGTGATAACTTGCAATTTCGATCAACTAACAAACTTTAGTTATTGAAAGCTAATGTTAGAGAATCATTTAACAATAAACAAGGGGCCGAATCAATTTCCGAGACTCACGAGTATTAGCCAAGTTAGGGCTAACACCTACACATGCATAAAAATCTACAATTATACTTATAAAATCCATACAATGTGAATTCAATACAGGACCGTAAAACAACTCAAGTGCAACAAGAGTGCGTATCTTCTTCTTTTTAAGCTAAGTCAACCCTACAACAACAAGGTGAGTTCATATGCCCCTTTTACTTTAATCTTAACTGATTTTAAACTCTCGGGGCTGAGAAACATGTTTACTTTTATTTAGTTAAAAGTTTTGCTTAACATGTTATTTATACATTGATTTAGATAATATTAAACTGTTTATTATTGCTTATCATTGTATGCATGCTTGTATGATCATGAGATAACAGGAAAACTCAGATGATTATGGTAATGTAATTTCATAATCATCAACACATTATAATAACATAGTTGTAAGATTATATCTTATACCACTTGGTTTTTCCTACATGAGTAAACATTGAGATAATTCTATACAAACAAACAATGAGAACTACTACAGTGAAACATGTTGACACTTCACAGCACATGAATGATTAGAAGATAAAATATCTTCTTAATATCATTCCACATCATAATAGATCAAGTGTGATAAGTCAATTACTTATAACACTTAATCTATACCTTAAAAACATACTATGTGATAGTATGATCGCATTGATTCTTTAACTGCCATGCATGACTTAAAAGTATTAAGACTTGTTCTTAATATGGTTTAAGGATGTTATGGTGAGCATATGGGTTCACACGAATGATGTCATGATAACGTAACTTCATGATGACAATATCATTCGTAGCATGATTTTCACAACGTAATAAGACAAGTTCTTATTCAACTTTGTTAATCACATTGAGATCAGTAACAACACAGATGTACATCATCCATCGTTACCTGTGGACTAGTAGACTGAGGAATTTATTTTCTCTCATGTCATTTTATTAGTAACAGTTTCGATGAAGTCATTGGGATTCACACGACGGGATAGAGGTGAATCGGGTGCATTGTAATCTGATTACGTAAGGATCACAATGGACTCCTTTTGGGCTCTATACGTTGCATTTGAGGATACATTACATACAGTTAACTAACACTTTTAATAATTTAAAAGTGTAACAACAGTTAACGCGCAGAAAATAGAATAATACAAGGAACATATTAATTAAATCTAGTATCCTTATTACACAAAAAGGTTATCAATACTTCGGTTTGATAACTACAACGCTATCATTATATTATTCTATTCATGAGAACACAGGTGAATCAGTGAGTCAAAGCATGAGAAATGAGAATGGAAATCAATAGTTGTATTGCAAGTAGTGTGGAGTTCTAGTGGTGATGTGGTGGGATGTTGGCTAGGGCTTAGTTCCCTTACATATGCCCTATATATAAGCATCACTACTAGGATGATATAATACTTGTAAACATAACTATTGAGAAGCCATTGTGTGAACATGTGAACAAATAATCATACAAGTAACATATATATCATTGTGAATGTGCATGTGAATGAATCAGGGTTTTACATTACTTACTTATGAACTCACCAACCTAGTGTTGACTTTGTTTAAATACATGTTTTTCTCAGGTGATGAACAGGTGTAACTACTTATATGCATGGATTAGCTAGTGGACTTTTAGAAGACCTAGCTAATTTTGATGTTGCTTACTTTTGATGACTAAACATGAATCATCTTTTTTATATCTTGTACATATACAAGATATAGTTACATTGATTCTTTTTGGTAGATTTACTAGATTAAATTATGAACGATACATTGTAATTTAATCTTGTAATTCTATATCATGTATGTGTTAGCATTTCTCATTTATTTATCATGTGCTATGTAAACAATCTGATCATCTGATTATCACTCATGATATCGCGCCCCGGGAACCTTCCGCCCGACGGGAAAACACGATCCGTTCCCGCCGGCCTGGGGTGTGACAGTCCGCGGCAGGGTTTCTCACCGTAAACTTGCATCATTTCGCCGGACGGTAAGGGAAGTCGAAAAAGTTTCTCTGAGCATACCATCTCAGCGTGGTTTTTGGATAACCAATCCATTCCTACCACAACCTCGAAGCTTCCGAGTGTCATAGGAATGAGATCGATAAGGAAAAGATGATCGTTCAATCGCAATTCACAATCGCGAATTATTGAGTTCACTAATATTGTCTTACCATTCGCTACTTCTACAGTGTAAGGAGCATCAAGTATAGATGATGGTTTATTAAACAGGAAAGCAGTATTAGCATAGACAAAACTTTTATCAGCACCAGTGTCAAATATGATAGAACGTAATGATCATTAATGAGAAATGTACCCGTGATGACTGCCGGGTCCTCGCGTGCTTCGGTTGTTGCGTTAACAAAGGCACGAGCAGTAGCAGTTGTAGCAGTTGGGTTGAGTGTTGGGCACTGGTTTCTGAAGTGTCCTGCTCCACAGTTGTTACAAACTCTTCCACCAGTAATAGCAGTATTAGCGGTGGTAGTTGTAGCAGTAGATAGATGAGCAGATCGACATGTTGCAGCCAAATGTCCCATTCGTCCACACTTGAGACATTTTCTGCATTGAATAGCGGGTAGATGATGGTATTGGCATTTGGTGCAAAGTGGAAACAGACCAGTATAAGGCTTTCTGGCCGTTGCAGGTTGTGGCATAGCAGTAACAGGAGTGGCTTGTACGGGTGTAGCTGCAGTCAAGGTTGCATAGTTCTTGATCGTCTTTTGCTTCTGTTTCTTCTTTTTGGGTTGGTGCTGTTCAGGCTTCTTGCCTTCATCATTCTGTGCTCTCTTATACCCCTTTCGGGTGAGCACACCCGCTTTGACATATTCCTCAGTGAGAGTGGCACCAAGATGAATTGCTGCTTCTAGGGTAGTAGGACTACTCCCCATAATAGTTCCCTAGATGACTAGGGGTAATCCTTCAATGTACTTCTCTATCCTACGGGATAGAGGAGTAACCAGATGTGGCACCATAATACACAGCTCATGGAATCGAGTTGTATATTTGGCGCTCTCGCCACTATCTTGATCCAAATTCCATATCTCGACCTCGAGCTTCTTCAGTTCATGGCATGGACAGAACTGTTCCACAAGTAACTTCTTGAAATCCACCCATGATAAGGCCAATGCAACCTCTCGTCCTCTGGTGTTCTTCTCAGAATTCCACCAGGTGAGTGCGCCTTTGTGAAAAGCGCTTGAGGCCATCATGACCTTCAGATTTTCAGGACATCCGGTGAAGTCTAGGATATCCTCAATGCTTTCCAGCCATTGCAGTAGACTGGTAGCTCCCTCAGTACCAGAGTACTTAGGAGGCTTAGCATCATTGAACTGCTTAAAAGTGACAGTAGCAGTTCCAGCGTTGTTGGCATTTGAATTGTGTGCTGAATCACTAGTACTTCCCCGAAGGTTCTGGGTGATATCAGTGACCATACTCGGAATAACATCCTTCATATGTACAGCAATGGCCCGGGCAATTTTCTTAATCTCATCATCGTTGCCACTTGTTGAACCCCCTCCGTTAGGGTCACGTCGAGGAGGCATTCTACGAATAGAAGCCACAAGTGGTTCAGTAATGAGAAAGGATACAATTGAATTTACATGATAAAGTTAGTAATATATCCATACTACTAATATTACCATTCAATTGTAATATGAGCAAATACACGTATAAGCAATCAACTTATTAGTATACTTCTCATGTGATTGTTTATGATGTCCCATGATTTCACTCCACCAAACCTACACACTGACACTTTCCCAGTATACCGAAGATAGCTGATATATAGGGCATACAAAAGGGTCAGGCAAACTGCCAGCCCAATTGCCAGCCCACCACCGCTTCGATATACCACGATCATGCCCTTGCTAGCATTTGGCAATACGATTGTATTGATTACCATGCATGTTTCATTGATTAAGAATCCCATGTTCTTTGATCACTGAACTATGATTGAATCTATGATTGAATTATGATTGAATTATGTGTGCACCTACTAACAATTGTTAACATGTAGAACTAAATCATCTGTGTGCTCTACATTTTTCTTGTTAACCTATGTTAGTAAGTACTAAACATGTAATCACTTAAGAATTTCACTTAAGGTTTACATTTAATGAATGTTCACAACCTGATTGATTCCCACACAATGGTTGTTTCATCAATGGTTGATTAACACAATGATTGTTTCACACCATTGTTGTATCTCAAATGATTGTATCTCATGTGTTTGACTAATGTTCAATGATTCCAGTTGCTCCCGAATCTTCACTTCAAATACAAATGCCGAATTCCCCCTGTCATACTGAAGATAGCTTATATATAGGGCTTACGTAGGGTCAAGCAAACCGCCTGCCCAGCCGACATCCCACCACCACTTCAGTATGCCAGAGCTTGGCCTCCATTGGTATTTGAAGCTAGAATTCCAACTCTTGATTGATTATGATTGATTCATGATTGTTTCTTGAACTATGAATATGATTACGATTGTCAAAACCGAGATTCTTGATTCACTATAAATCAGGACCTTAGGTTTTAATGTATGTGTCCTAGGTTAATTAACCTAGGTTCTCAATACTTACAGTACTGAGTATTATGATCTCCTTGTGTGAACTTCAACTAAAGAATACTGTTACACAGATTCTAAGTTATGAAGTCCTAATGAAATGAATTCATGACAATAATATCATGATTAGAATTTCAGATCAAAGATACTAAGAATACACATCTTTGCCTCTAAAATTCTGTAATTAACTCTGATTGAAAATTTCAGATCAAGGATACTAAGAATACAGATCCTTGCCTCTGAAATCCTTTAATGAACTCTGATTGAGAATTTCAGATCAAGGATACTAAGAATACAGATCCTTGCCTCTGAAATCCTTTAATGAATATGTGTTGAGAAATCTAATTCGATTTCTAAAATTATAGAATCCCGATTCAAATTTCTTGACTCGATACTTAATCTTAGAAATGTATCCCTAAGATCTTTCAAGCTTGATGTAGTCTTAATGCTCACTTAAGTTTACTTAGATCCTAAGTATCCTCAAGCCTATAGCACTTAGTCCTGTGGGGTAGCTTAGGTTATAGTCTAGGTCATTAATAATTGGGTTTTTCCTAGTTCTCTACAACCTTAGCTCTGATACCAACCTGTCACACCCCCTGCGCTGCGTGCGTAATCCATGGCGCGGTGACGATCGAGAGTTGAATCATGCACAAGTATTGAATAAGAATAGCCACAATGCATTACTAGATTTCAAAATGTTTAGACCATTGTTTAGTTACAGACATTCTATCTATCTATCAAAAGAATGACAACTACAGACCCAAAATATAGTTTACAAAATAAGACTTCAAACAAGACAATTAAACAATCAGGATTTAGTGTGTTTCTAATCCATCCTAGCTCGTTTCTTCATCTTGTTCTATCTTAAACGGTCTCCTTAGTTGTCCCTTAGAATGTCTTAAACCTGATTACCTGAAACACGTGAAAAGTAACTGTCAACTACAAAAGTAGTTGGTGAGAACAATAGGTTTAACAGTGGTAAATATGAATTTGCATTGTAAGGCATATGAATAAACAATGATTTAAAAGACATGGATGGTTGCAACCCAAACTAACATCAAGTATGTAAAACGTGTCCAAACAGTCATCAGACTGTTTGCTGTAAAACCAACATATAATCAAGTCCCAAACTACATTTGGAGTTAGAAAATTTGTCAGCAACATTGATATAACCATTCGTAACCAAATCCTGCAGTTAGCTTTTAAAACAAATTTAAAAGCTAACTCCAGAATTAGGTCTGCCCAATTGTGTCCGCTTTCCCTTGTTGTGATCACCCAGTACTAACGCTAAATGAATATGTAACTTGATGTGTGTATAAGTTTGTTCACAACGATGAACACCATGCTTTTGAAAACTTGAATTGAAACCCTTTGATTTAATGCCTTATTTGATTTCCATGATTTGAAAACTTCCCATGAATACCATGAATACAAATGATTGAAATAACTTGTTTGAATACCATGAATTGAAACCCTTTGTTTGAATACCACTATGAAAACCATTGGTTGAAGACCTTGTATTGAAACTATTGATAGAATACCAAATATAGTGTCCTTGTGTAATAACAAGGTTTATAAAGTATCATTTTATTGAAAACACAAGATTTTAGTAAAAGAGTTTATAAAGCTTATTCTTTAAAAGAGTTTAACATTTATAAAACTATTTGTGACAAACAAGTATAAAACAGTTTAGAGAACCTTTTATAAAACCTTTTAGTAGAATATGTTTAACAGTATATAAAATCCTTTAAGACGGTTGATGAATCCGTTGAATTTGTACAATGAACCTGTAATGCTTGTATAGTAACATAAATACTGTATAATGAAATATGTTTGTAATAAGAGTGTTTGATCATGTGTTCCACCCCAAAACAGTTGTAAATCAGTAAAAGAGGGGCTAATGTTCTCACCTGTCTGCAGTAGACTCTGAACTATAACAAGTAGCAAGTATCAAACAAGACTTCTAACTGGTTCCTATATCATTGTAATCATACATAAGATATAAGATTTATGATTGTATAGACTTTGATTTATTGATTGACTTGTGTTATATTGAACTTGATTAACTCTTGAATCACTTGCTCTCTTGTCTAGGAGTGTTGTGTGAATTTGAAAATCATGATTGAGTCACTTGATCATATATTGATTCGTGAAAAAGAATATGTCATGTTCTTTTATGCACAAACTTGTTATGCACAAAATGACATGTGTTGATGACTTTGATAACCCTTGTTAAACATGAATTTTGAAGAGATGTTTCCATTGTTTAAGTCTTTAGGACTGTGGCTTGATCTCATAATTATGTTAAGTATTAAACTTAAACCAAATAAGATCAATTCACAATTAATAAGTTGAAAGGCCAAGATTGGGCCGGGATATAATCCCATGGACCAATCTCTTCCTATTGCGCTTAGGTACTTGTTATTGGGCCCTTGGCCATATTTATGATGTAAATGACCAATTGGGCCATAGTAGGCCGAATGGAATGTTATTGGGCCAAGAATAAATATGTTGGGCTTGAGTTGTAATCATGTGGAACAAATAAATAAGCGTTTGGGTTATCCAATCAGGCTACTTATGACTAATGGGCCGAGAATACTATTTAGCTTGATCAAATCATGTGGATCGAATGAAATGGCATGGACCGAACTAAATAAAAACTGGGTTGTCGACCGGTTTACTAGGGTGGCAGCGAACCCTTAGGTTCGTTGGATCTAGGTTCGCCGGTGGTGGGTTCGGCAAAAGTGGTGAAAGGTTCGGTTAACATGGCTGCATACAATGTTCGTGGGCTTGATGATGGTCAAGGGTTCGGCCAAGTTGAAAGGTTCGTCATAGGCTCGATGACATCAAGGTTCGTGAGTACATGCATGAGGGTTCGGCTTTCATGATCATCACCCGGAAGGTTTGGCCAACATTTTAGGGTTCGTCTGAATGATACTGGTTCGTCTGCATGCAAGGGTTCGGCAAACCCTGGGAGGTTCGTCGACATCAAGGTTTGCCCCATGCAGCAACAGGGTTCGTGAGACCCCATAGGTTCGTCCCTTTTGATGAATGGTTTGGCAATTTGAACAGCCTCAATTGGGTTCGGCTAGTTGCATGATGCCCACGAACCTGTGTGATCTCACCATCCCCAGCTGTCAAACCTTCGGTTGAATTGTTTCTATGGTTTCGTGGTGTAAAGTTCAGCTTTTATACTCGAATTGGGTGGGGTTATATGCGGTTTTTACCCGGGTTAATCGTGTAGGTAGAAAGATAGCAAGAAACCCTATTCTTTTGAACATTCAAGCTTCAATACCTTGAATTTGGCCGGATGGAACTCCAGATCTGTTGTACTTCTGCGTAGGGAATGTCGAGAGCTTCGCGTAGGTTCAAGAATCACCCAAATCCGTCCGCAAACGAGTTAGATCCGAGGCTTGAAAGGTTGGAACTTTAGAGAGAGAGAGGGTTGGCGAAAATTTGTAGAGAGAGAGAAGGTTTGTGGCTGAAATAAATGAGGGAAAACACCTCATTTGGTGTTTATATACCCTCGTGGTATTCGGGTTCGTTCCGGTGGCTCGATTCGCGTTTTCGGAACGTAAATGCGCATTTTACGCGATTTAAATAAAATAGTTGTTATTCTCATCAATTTGATGAGTTTCAAAAATTGTAAAAATGTAAAAGAAAGTAAAATATTTCACTTATTTTTACTCTTCGTGCATTGACAGATCGTTAAACAAACACAATTACGTGTATACCCGCAATCGCGTACGTTTTTCGATCGTATTAATTATTTATTGACGTTTAATCATAATTATAAGTTCAACATTCGTATCGTTATGGATCGTCACCCATAATTATACTCATTCTCACTTACGTATTACGATTTTTGTTTAATTAATTCATTTGTCATACTATTCGTCTAAACACTACGCACTAACACTATCCCATTACACTGAACGCAATACATGTATAGGGCATACCCCAGAGTCCAGCTACCTGCCTTATCTGACGCCGTACCACCACTGTTTCGATATAATATGATACGGTTCTTGCCTAGCGAAATCGACTGTAATTAAATAATACATACTTGTTCCTACTTAAAGAATTCCTATAACACACAAACACAATCATGAACATATGAATCACATTGACTGATTGGACATGAATATACATTGTTCTAACACTGTTTACGACTACCATGACTAAATGTACAGATGTTACAAGCTTGCTCAGAAACAACTGTCTGATCCAGAAAGATAACTTGAAGAGGTACAAAAGTAGATTAAGTAACACTTGGAGTTGCTTGTTCTTGATGATGAGATGTAGATGATTGTTCACGAGCTTGGCTAACTTGTGGATCCTGTGGAGGAGAAGGTGGTTGTTGATCTTCATCCATCTATTCACTCTCAGAGTTAGAATCATGCTTTCCCCATGCATCAGTAAGTGGAGCTACATAATAAACTCTCGCACAATGAAAAATCAAGTCTTTTGTAAGAACAACATCGTTACTCTTATGATAAATCTTCACTTGACCCAAACTAGAATCAGTCATATGCTTTAACTTCAGTATGTCATTCACAGATCTTGGTAGATTCTGCTAAGGAAACTTCTCATCAATAAACATCTGCACAAATCTAGGATACATAAAGAATTTGTCTTTAGCCTTAGTGATATTATCAGATAAATATCTGAAAATCATTGCAGAGAAGTTGAATGGCTTGTTAAGTATCAATGCAACTATAGCTGATCTCATCAAATCTCTCAGCTCATCAAAAGTTCCTTTCATCAAAAAGTTCCTTTCCTCTCCAAGATTCTTAATCTTCATGAAACATCATTTGATACACCTATCAGGAATCAATTTCATTCCTTCAGGTTCTCCTCAAAACTGTAAAACTCTCCTAACATCAGCTTCACTAATCCTGATCACTTGTCCAAGTACACTGGCTTCAATCACAAACACATCATCTACTGTAATCAATCTAGCATATTCCCAGAAACTTTGAATGTGACATCGATAAATGTGACAAGAGTTGTAGATAGCATAATAAATCCTTGATCGTCTTAGAAACTCTATCATCGGTCTGAACTCTTTACCATTCTTTGTAGTAGGATCCAAATAAGCACATAGACTATGTTTATCACCAAATGCTAGATTTGCCATATCTACAATTAAAACAATCAAAAATCAGAAACAAAATTTAATTAAAAAATCAACAATTAAAAAAAGATTTCTATGTCCTAAGTCCAGCGAACCTCCCCCTGTGCCGAACCTATGTCTGTAAACGAACATATGAAACAGACAAACCTATTTTAGTTTCACGAAACACACAATCAAACGAATATCCTTTGCAGATGCAAACCTTTGGTCAATGAACCTTTGACCATTAGAGGTACGGTTATTGAATTAGAAAAGGTTCGTCCCGAACCTTTTTGAATCAAAGGAACCTGTAACCTCAGACGAACCTGTTTGAAATCCAATTCAAAATTCAAATTTATGAGTTGACCAAATTAATCACATCCATAGGTTTGCCATTAGTCGATTAACAACTTTAATAAAAACATTTTTATCAAAATTTTGATTTAAAATGTTTTATTCAACATTTTAAGGTTCGACTAACTGAACTTAGATCTTAAATTTCTACAAATCAAGCCGGTGAAAAATCAATCTATATACCTTTTTGGAATCACAACAACAAAACGAATCTAATGATTTATGGTAATCCCACTAATAATCACAAAATCAAAACAAATCAAAATCCACCAATAGAGGTTCGTTTCTGAGAAAAACCAGTGAAAGTGACGAATCTATTTCACGAACCTTTGAATTTATAGCTTCTCAAGGTTCACACGAACCTGTGATCAAACCTTTCCACAAACCTGTGAGCAAAGCTTGTTTGACGAACCTGTGATCAAACCTTCTGAGCGAACCTCCTATAAAACCTACTGGATGAACCTCCCAGCAAATCATTAGAAAGAACCTTTCAACAAACCTACCATAGGTTCGGTTCAACAATTTCACACATTTTCACAAACCTTTTTGATTTAAACTTTTCAGATTCAATCAAAGATTTTCAAACAAAACAAAATTTGGTGTTTCAGAGTTAAAAACAAATAATCAATAATTATTGATTCAACATCTGATATTTAAAAAATCTTTTTGGATTTTTAAATTTTATATTAAAACACCCTAAAATTTTAATTTTGTAATAAAACTAAAATGAAACATGAAAATAAATGAAACAAACACATATTTTTGGTGCGAAAGATCCAGACATGAGATCGTATTGCATTACAATCATCTGCACAAACTGATTGAATTAATGAATGTGTTAATTAGCAAATCACAATTCAAAGATGATTGTCAGTATATGAGTCCAAATTAAATTTAATTACTTAGTTAAGATATCAAATGAAATTAATACAATCAAATACTTTATGTTCCTCATTCACTTGAACACATCCCCATTTTGTGAATAATTAATCAAACAATAATGTTCTTGAAACAATTTAATTCAAATGTAACTAGTTTGATCAGGCAAAAACAAAATATAATTTCTTTTTGAAAGTAAATAAATTCAAAACAATTTGAAATTGTTCAAGATCTTGGAATCAAGGTTGATACTTTCGTATGATCAGATGATTTTGATAGTGAACTAAACAATAATTTAAGATTAAGATTTTAACAATCAGATCGATATTTTCATATACGCAGAAATTGTCCAAATCTTAATCAAACCAAGAAAACAAATTTGAATTGTTTAAAGCTTTAACAATCAGGTCGATACGTAAGTATACGTAGAGAAAGTTTCAGCTTTAAACGGCAATAAAAGAAAAACAAATTTAGTATTTCTTTTAAAATTGAACACATGATCAAAAACTAGCAATTAAGTAATTTTAATCCAAGAAACACATTGTAAGATTAACAACCACACATTCAGGACAAAGATAAGCACTGTATTCTAAGCAACTGTATCCCACAAAGTATAATCAAAATTTTGTCAAATGTTATCGCAACTAAGTTATAAACCTACTAACATATCATACTAAGTAATTGTAAATGCTCTTTATGTTTAAGTTCTTGTATGATTCAGATGTGCTTCTAATTGTTACAGTGTACTATCATTTCTCAATAAGTCGAATCAATTTCTCCAAATTTTTATCATTTTTTAATGTTTTTGTATTTTTAAAATTTTATATTATATTTGTGTTTTTGATTTTTCAAATTTTCTCCCCATAAAACTTAAAACACAAACCAAAAAAAATCAAAAATAAAAAATAAAGAAAATATCTGATGTCAATTCAATAAAAATTGATTATGTAGGAATTTAATTTGATATGACCTCACTCTTGACCCGAATTCCATTGAGTTTGAGTAAATACTCAAAACGAGTTTTATCAAAAGCCTTGGTGTGAAGGTCTACACGTTGCTCATTTATGTGTATCTTCACCACATCAATGAATTTCTTTTCATAGCAATCGCGTATGAAATGAAACCGAATATCAATGTGTTTGGAACACGAATGATACACTTGATTTTTAGTAATAGCAATGGCAGGCTCATTATCAACATGTATCGAGGTATTAAGAAAATTCAAACCATAGTCTCTCATTTGTTGTTGTATCCACAATACTTGTGAACAACAAATGGCAGCAGCGACATACTCAGCTTCACAAGTTGAAGTAGCCGCATAAGTTTTCTTTTTACATTGCCAAGAGACCAGTCTTTCCCACAAGAATTGTGCACCACCAGTTGTGGACTTTGCATCTGTCTTGCATCCTCCATAATCGGAATCACTGTAGGCATTGAAGGAATAGTTATCACCCTTAGGATACCACAGACCGGTGTCTGGTGTACCCTTCAAATAACGAAGAATTCGCTTGACTGCTATTAGATGTGACACCTTAGGTTTAGATTGATATCTTGCACAGATACTTGTAGCCAAAATAATATCTGGCTTTGAGGCTATCAGATACATCAAACCTCCAATAATTCCATGATAAAGTGTGGGATCAATCAACTCTCCCTTAATATCAGGCTCAATCCCGTGATTAGGCTGAATAAGCATGGAAATTGGTTTTGAATCAAGCATGCTAAACCGTTTTAGCACATCCTGAATATATTTAGTTTGATGAATACTGTCGCACCCCGAGAAATCCCGTCCCTTCCGGGGCGCGAGCGGCGGCAGATTGTCAGGATCGCAGTCTCCGGTCACACAACATGCGAGACCTATATGTCTGGTTTCATACATACGTCCAATAACTTGGATAAAATAGTTTGTAAAATCAGAGTTGCGGAAATAAAATATATGTTAACAAAACAGTTTAACATTCATAGGTAGCGGAAGCGTTAATTTAAAACGGTTTTCAAAATGTTAAGTAACAATAGTTGCGGAAGCGATTAAAGATGTTTGACAATACATAAGTAACATGATCAAATGAACACAATGTTTAATAGACTAAGACACTTAAACAGATGCATGCGACTCCAGCCTAGCATCCTATTCCTTGTGCGCGTGCCTTAGTTACCTGAGAAAACATGCGAGTAAAAGGTCAACACAAAGGTTGGTGAGAACACAGGTTTGTAATCAGCAGTAAACATCAAGTGTTTAAAGTAAATGTTTAGCAGGTCTATTTTTCAATACAATGCAATATCAATTGATAGCTAGTCAATATGTTTTATATCATATGCGGGTTTGCAACCGAAGCTAACATGCTGCCTCCCGCCATATCCATCCAAGATATGGTAAATGTTGTTTGGTCAATTATGCACTGTTCCGACCTCCAGTCGGGGTGGCCATACGGCTCGCAACAGTGGGGCTTGTCAGGCCCAAATAGTACTATTCAGAATTACCACGCTGAGCGCTACGCGCTATTAACGGTTCGAGGTGTGTTTAATGAGGACTTATCAGTTTTGTGGATGAATGCCACACATATGCATATACGATATTAGCATGTACAAAAATAACCAAAAGTGTGTAAGTTGTTCAAAACAGTTGTTTGCAATGATTTCTCCCCCAAAGGTAGAAAATAGAAAAAGGGGCCGTGAACTCACCTGGTTAGCAGTTCCGGTATGTTCGTGTGTTCGCGTCTGTGAAAGCTAGCAGTCCTGCTAGTAAGCACCTATAACCATATAGGTGTGAGTATGTGTTATGTGTTGTGTTGTATCCCATACAACTCCAAGTGTCGGTGTGCTCAACCGAGTGCGTGTGTTAACTTGTGAGACTCGACGAATCGTTGGTGACACGATCGTTGTGTTTATGTGCCTTGATGCACATAAGACACCAAAATGTATCCTATGACTCTAATCACCTAAGTTGCTATTTTTAGAAAGTTTCCAACTTAGGAAAGTGTGGTTATGAAATCCTATTTCATAAACTAATAACTTCCAATATGTTTATAAAACATGTTTAAACTCTTAAAACACGTCGTTTGCGCATAAATCACCATTTATGCCGTTTTGCCCAAATAAAGTTTCCTTATTTGGAAAGTATCCGTTTAAAACTCGTTTTCGCAAATCAAGGTTTCCAATATGCATAGAAATCATTTCTAAACATATTTCAATATCCCAAGTTCATCAAAACACTTTAAAACATCAAAAGCCCTCTTTTGATTTATAAAAGTTTCCATTTTTAGCAAGTTTCTACAAAACTAAGTTTTTGACAAAATCAAATATCCCAATGTGTTTCTAAACACTTCAATACACATTTAACAACATCTAGACATGTCTAACATGTCTAGATTATCACAAATCCAAGACTTGCACATAAAAGTTTCCTTTTATGGCAAGTTTGTCCAAATCATCGTCAAATCTACCAATAACTCAATCAAACTCAAATCTAACATTCTAATATTATCAAACCAGTAAATCTATAACATCTATTCAACAAATCACCAACGATTTCAAGCACAATAACTAAACGGAGTTGCATGTGGGTTTTTACCCATTGCATGTGCGATCTAACTATAGATAAACACAAGAAACTACCTTAGAAGCTTAAATCCGTGGTGTGACAGGTTCTGGAAGCTCGAATGAAGGCTGGTGTGGATCGTCTTGCTTGTTGGTGGCCTCCAAGAACTCCCTTTGGTGCTCCAATGGCTTCCAATCACCAACAATGGCTTCTAATGGTGTTAGCAGAGGTTTAAGCTTGTTTTCAGGTGGGTTTTGGTCGCAACAGTGAGTGGGAACTCGGAGAAAATGGGAAGGAGTTCGACTGAAATGAAGTGGGTTGGTTTATATTGAAATTTTGATCTGCATGGCCTTCGCGTACCGCGGAGGCCGATCAAAAATCATCATCGCGTAGCGCGATGTAATTCGGGAGTCTCGACTCCCGGTTTGCTTCGCGTATCGCGAAGCTTCTCGCCGAAGGGGGTATCGCGTACCGCGACAGGCCAACTTCATTGTTTTTCGATTTCGATGATACGATTTCGCTCGTACTCGATTCCTAACGTTTATCCAAAGCATCTAATACACGTTTAGCACATAATCATATAGTAACATATAAGTTTGATCACCAACGTTCGTGAGACTCGTGTGTGTGTTTCGATAATTCCTCGAATTATCTAAGATAGTTTGTGTTCGTGTTCTACGAAGTGTTTGCACGCTTGATTAATCCTAATCAACGTGTAGTGCACAATTCAATAATTATCCGAACTATTGTCTGGTGTTAGTGTTGTGGTTGCCACACTTGGTTTCCAAAACCAATGTGCGATGTATGATTATCGTTTCGTAGATGTTTGTGTTCAACTCATCTAATTAAACATAATTAAATGAAATGCAACAAGTATGAATGTGAAATGTAAAGAATATAAGAGTTGCAATTTACCTGAAATTGCCGGGTGTCACATCATCCCCTTGTTGAAAGAAATTTCGTCCCGAAATTTGGTTGTTGTTGGTAGTGTTTGAGAAGCAACAGTGTTTGAAAGACAAAAATTTTCCGGTTGTCACATCATCCCCTTGTTGAAAGGAATTTCGTCCCGAAATTTATTTGCTGTTGTCGACATTCGACGTTGTCTGCTTGAAGAGATGGGGATATTTGCGCATCATCTGATCTTCACGTTCCCACGTGAATTCAGGTCCGCGTTTTGAGTTCCATCGGACTTTGACAATAGGAATCTTACTCTGTTTGAGTTGTTTGACCTCACGGTCCATGATCTCTACCGGTTCTTCCACGAACCGTAGCTGTTCATCCACCTGGATCTCATCCAGTGGAACAATAAGTGTTTCATCCGATAAACACTTTTTCAGGTTCGAGACATGAAATACGTTGTGCACTCCGTCGAGTTCGGTTGGCAAGTTGAGTTGGTATGCCACCGGACCAATCCTCTTCAGGATCTCGAAAGCTCCAATATACCGTGGGTTCAGTTTGCCTCGTTTACCAAAACGAATGAGGCCTTTCCAGGGTGAAACTTTCAGAAGGACTTTGTCTCCTACCTTAAATTCCAAAGGCTTTCGGCGTTTGTCGGCATAGCTCTTTTGACGGTCACGAGCTGCTGCCATGCGGTTTCTGATTTGCACGATTTTCTCTGTTGTTTCATGCACAAGTTCCGGGCCAGTGAGCTGGCTGTCGCCCACTTCCGCCCAACATATGGGTGATCGGCATTTCCTGCCATAGAGTGCCTCAAAAGGCGCTGCTTTGATGCTTGTGTGGTAACTGTTGTTGTAGGAGAACTCCACCAATGGCAGGTGAGTTTCCCAACTACTTCCAAAATCCACTACGCATGCTCGTAGCATATCTTCAAGGGTTTGTATCGTGCGTTCACTCTGGCCATCAGTTTGTGGGTGGTATGCTGTACTCATATCCAACCGCGTGCCAAGCGACTTTTGTAGTGATTTCCAGAAGTTAGAAGTGAATCTGGCGTCTCGATCCGAAATAATGGAGATCGGCACTCCATGTCGCGAGACCACTTCCTTGACATAGATTCTGGCCAGTTTTTCCATCTTGTCATTTTCCTTGATCGCAAGGAAATGTGCTGACTTAGTCAGTCGGTCCACAATCACCCATATTGTGTCACATCCACTTGGGGTACGGGGTAATTTGGTGATAAAATCCATGGAGATTTGTTCCCATTTCCACATGGGGATCTCGGGCTGTGTGAGTAATCCAGATGGTTTCTGGTACTCGATCTTGACTTTAGCACAAGTCAAGCATTTGCTGACGTAGGTGGCGATGTCAGCTTTCATGTGTGGCCACCAGTAAAGTATCTTCAGATCATGGTACATCTTATCAGATCCAGGGTGAACGGAATACCGGGATTTGTGAGCCTCGTCCATCACAAGGTCTCGTAAGTTCCCGTAATGTGGAACCCAGACGCGTTCCATGAAGTATTGTAGGCCATCGGCTTTTTCCTTAAGTTGCTGTTCCATTCCCCTTAATGATTCAGCCGCTAAGTTTTCAGGTTTAAGTGCCTCCACCTGGGCACTGCGTATCTGTTCAGGAAGATTGGGATGGATGGTGAGTTGTAAAGCTCGTACCCTCTTGGGTTTCGATGTGTTTTTCCGGCTTAGGGCATCGGCCACAACATTGGCTTTCCCCGGGTGGTACTTGATAGCACACTCATAGTCGTTTAGGAGCTCGAGCCAGCGACGTTGTCGCATGTTCAGTTCCTTCTGCTCGAATATGTGTTGGAGACTCTTGTGATCAGTGTATATCGTACACTTTGTACCGTACAGGTAGTGTCTCCAGATCTTGAGGGCGAATACCACGGCTCCAAGTTCTAAGTCGTGGGTGGTGTAGTTCTTCTCGTGGACTTTCAGTTGTCGAGAAGCATATGCGATCACCTTGTCTCGCTGCATCAGCACGCAGCCGAGTCCTTGTATCGAGGCATCGCAATATACTACGAAGTCATCCGTTCCATCAGGAAGTGATAAGATTGGTGCACTACAGAGCTTCTGCTTGAGAAGTTGGAATGCAGCTTCTTGTTTGTCAGTCCAGAGATACTTCTTGTCCTTATGGGTTAAGGCTGTAAGGGGTTGGGCTATCTTCGAAAATCCTTCGATAAATCGTCGATAATAGCCGGCCAATCCTAGGAATTGTCGCACCTCAGTTGGGGTCTTTGGTGCTTCCCAGTTCTTGATTGCCTCTATCTTAGATTTATCCACATGAATCCCTTGTTCATTAACAATATGTCCCAAAAATTGGACTTCTCGAATCCAGAAGTCGCACTTTGAGAGTTTAGCGTACAGCTTCTCTTTCCGTAGCAGTTCAAGAGCCAATTGCAGATGCTCTTTGTGTTCTTCCTGAGTTTTGGAGTAAATAAGTATATCATCAATGAAAACAATGATAAACTTGTCAAGGTATGGTTTGCACACTCTATTCATGAGGTCCATGAATACTGCGGGTGCGTTTGTCAGTCCAAACGGCATAACCAAGAACTCATAATGGCCATACCGAGTGCGAAAAGCAGTCTTGGGTATATCTTCCTCCTGAATCCTCAACTGATGGTACCCAGATCGCAGATCGATCTTGGAATAATAACTCGATCCTTGCAGTTGATCGAACAAATCGTCGATGCGGGGTAAGGGGTAACGGTTCTTGATTGTTACTTTGTTCAATTCCCGATAGTCAATGCACATACGAAACGTGCCATCCTTCTTCTTTACAAACAAGACCGGAGCTCCCCAGGGTGAGAAGCTTGGTCTAA
Organism: Mikania micrantha; assembly: GCA_009363875.1. Lineage (NCBI taxonomy): Eukaryota > Viridiplantae > Streptophyta > Magnoliopsida > Asterales > Asteraceae > Mikania > Mikania micrantha. The sequence goes on along the minus strand of CM018694.1, from coordinate 20,060,356 downwards.
TGAAACCTTTGTCCAACAGCTCTTGCAGTTGATTGGACAGTTCCTGCATCTCCGAAGGTGCAAGTCGATATGGTGCTCGTGCAATGGGCGCTGCTCCCGGCACAAGGTCTATGCGGAACTCCACTTGCCGAGGTGGTGGTAGTCCTGGTAGATCCTCAGGGAATACATCGGGATAGTCGCATACGACTGGGATTTCTTCTATTCTCTGTTCCTCTTCAGTCTTGTCGGTGATAAGTGCCAATATGGCTGTTTATCCCTTTCGTAAGCATTTGTGAGCCTTCATGCACGAGATGATGTTCAGAGGAGTGTCACTCCTTTCGCCCTTGATATCTAGAGTTTCTCCGTTAGGGAGGGGTATGCGCACAACCTTGTCGTGGCAAATGATTTCAGCCTGGTTTTCAGACAACCAATCCATGCCCACTACGACATCGAAACTGCCTAGTGTAACTGGCATGAGATCAATCTTAAATTTATGGCCTGCTAGCTCTAGAGTGCATTCTTTAAGAATGTGCTTAGTTACAATCAATTTACCATCAGCTAGCTCTACCGTGTAGTCCACATCTAAGGGTGTCGGGGTAAGGGCAAATATCTCACTAAAATCCTTAGATATAAAGCTTTTCTCAGCTCCAGTATCAAACAATACAGATGCATAATTATCGTTCAAGAGATACGTACCGGTTGCAAGGTTGGGGTCCCTTCTGGCCTCCTTGGCCCCAATCACGAAGGCTCGTCCCCTCGTGCCATTGTTCCCGTTGTTGTTGTTCTGTTGGTTGTTGTTGTTGTTCTTCAGGTGCGGGCAGTCCTTCTTGAAATGCCCTGGTTTGCCACATTCGAAGCAACCCTTTGGTGCTTCAAGTTGTTGTTGTTGTTGTGGCTGTGGGGTCTTTACGAGCAGTTCACCCCTGCAGTCCTTGGCTGCATGTCCCCCTTTTCCACAACGCTGGCATTGGAAGCGGCCACATTGTCCCTGTGCATGATGGAAGTTGCACTTGTGGCATTTGGGGTGTTTTCCAGCATAACCTCCTTGGTTCTGGGTGGTTGGGATGGGTGGGGCATAAGCTTGGGTTGATCCAAACTTGCGCTGTTGCGGTGGTGGTTGGAGAGTGGTTGGTTTGTTCAGGGTGTCATCCCATTTTCGTTTACCCTTATCGTTGGTTGTGGTCACAGCACCACGTGGTGGTAAGAGTCCTTGTGCAACCGCCGAGTCAGTGAGTTTGTGGGTAAGTCGTACGGCTTGTTGCATGGTAATGGGGTCAGCAGAGAGTACCATTCCCTGGATTTGAGGTGGCAATCCATCGATATATTTCTCTATGTGCTTGAAAGGTGGATTTGCCATCTCCGGGCACAGGTTTGCCAGTTCATAAGACCTGGCAGTGTAGGCCTCAACCTCGGAACCTATCATTTTGTGGTTCCAGAACTCCGTCTCAAGTTTCTGCACTTCACCGCGGGGACAGTATTCGCGGTTCAACATCTGCTTAAAATTTTCCCAAGGCAGAGCGTTGGCTGCATCAAGCCCTAGGTTTTGGACATTGGCGTTCCACCAAGTGAGGGCAGCTCCCTCGAACGTCCCTGCAGCGAACTTGACCCTGTCCTCGTTCCTGCAGTTGCTCATGGCGAAAGCTGATTCCGCCTTCTCGATCCATCGCAATAGTCCAACGGCTCCCTCAGTGCCGCTGAACGAGTGAGGTTTGCAGTCCAGAAACATCTTGAACGTGCAGAGAGTGGGTTAGGATTTGCTCCTGGAATATGCAAAGAGTAGAGTTGGGTTAAGTATCGAGTGAGTGTATTGAATTGGAAACAAGTGATTGTGATGCGAGGTGAATATGAAAAGGATTCATCACCTTGGTTCAGTAGGTTTTGGTTACGGGCAGCTTCCCGTGCAGCAAGTACCTCCTCAACCCGTTCGTTGATGAGGGCGTTCAACTCAGCTTGAGTCAAGTTGATGTTTCCACGTCCGCCCGCATTCCTGCGTCCTCCACGTCTTCCAGCCATGATCTTCATAGCGAGAATACGTGTTAGTGTTTGACTAATGACTAATGTAGTGTGTGTGGTAGGCATTGTAAAGAAGTATGTAAAACTATCGGCTCTTGTCCGTCATGTGCAGTCACATACGGTGTTGATGGCGATATCATATAGTAAGTGTGTATACTAAGTGTGAGTGTAATCATGTATACAAGCATCACAATACTAAGCTCTATGTGTTGTGTGGAGACTAGTGGTTATAGACTAAGTTCACTAAATGCAAACCTAATTCGCAATAACCGGAGGCTCTGATACCAATCTGTCGCACCCCGAGAAATCCCGTCCCTTCCGGGGCGCGAGCGGCGGCAGATTGTCAGGATCGCAGTCTCCGGTCACACAACATGCGAGACCTATATGTCTGGTTTCATACATACGTCCAATAACTTGGATAAAATAGTTTGTAAAATCAGAGTTGCGGAAATAAAATATATGTTAACAAAACAGTTTAACATTCATAGGTAGCGGAAGCGTTAATTTAAAACGGTTTTCAAAATGTTAAGTAACAATAGTTGCGGAAGCGATTAAAGATGTTTGACAATACATAAGTAACATGATCAAATGAACACAATGTTTAATAGACTAAGACACTTAAACAGATGCATGCGACTCCAGCCTAGCATCCTATTCCTTGTGCGCGTGCCTTAGTTACCTGAGAAAACATGCGAGTAAAAGGTCAACACAAAGGTTGGTGAGAACACAGGTTTGTAATCAGCAGTAAACATCAAGTGTTTAAAGTAAATGTTTAGCAGGTCTATTTTTCAATACAATGCAATATCAATTGATAGCTAGTCAATATGTTTTATATCATATGCGGGTTCGCAACCGAAGCTAACATGCTGCCTCCCGCCATATCCATCCAAGATATGGTAAATGTTGTTTGGTCAATTATGCACTGTTCCGACCTCCAGTCGGGGTGGCCATACGGCTCGCAACAGTGGGGCTTGTCAGGCCCAAATAGTACTATTCAGAATTACCACGCTGAGCGCTACGCGCTATTAACGGTTCGAGGTGTGTTTAATGAGGACTTATCAGTTTTGTGGATGAATGCCACACATATGCATATACGATATTAGCATGTACAAAAATAACCAAAAGTGTGTAAGTTGTTCAAAACAGTTGTTTGCAATGTTTTCTCCCCCAAAGGTAGAAAATAGAAAAAGGGGCCGTGAACTCACCTGGTTAGCAGTTCCGGTATGTTCGTGTGTTCGCGTCTGCGAAAGCTAGCAGTCCTGCTAGTAAGCACCTATAACCATATAGGTGTGAGTATGTGTTATGTGTTGTGTTGTATCCCATACAACTCCAAGTGTCGGTGTGCTCAACCGAGTGCGTGTGTTAACTTGTGAGACTCGACGAATCGTTGGTGACACGATCGTTGTGTTTATGTGCCTTGATGCACATAAGACACCAAAATGTATCCTATGACTCTAATCACATAAGTTGCTATTTTTAGAAAGTTTCCAACTTAGGAAAGTGTGGTTATGAAATCCCATTTCATAAACTAATAACTTCCAATATGTTTATAAAACATGTTTAAACTCTTAAAACACGTCGTTTGCGCATAAATCACCATTTATGCCGTTTTGCCCAAATAAAGTTTCCTTATTTGGAAAGTATCCGTTTAAAACTCGTTTTCGCAAATCAAGGTTTCCAATATGCTTAGAAATCATTTCTAAACATATTTCAATATCCCAAGTTCATCAAAACACTTTAAAACATCAAAAGCCCTCTTTTGATTTATAAAAGTTTCCATTTTTAGCAAGTTTCTACAAAACCAAGTTTTTGACAAAATCAAATATCCCAATGTGTTTCTAAACACTTCAATACACATTTAACAACATCTAGACATGTCTAACATGTCTAGATTATCACAAATCCAAGACTTGCACATAAAAGTTTCCTTTTATGGCAAGTTTGTCCAAATCATCGTCAAATCTACCAATAACTCAATCAAACTCAAATCTAACATTCTAATATTATCAAACCAGTAAATCTATAACATCTATTCAACAAATCACCAACGATTTCAAGCACAATAACTAAACGGAGTTGCATGTGGGTTTTTACCCATTGCATGTGCGATCTAACTATAGATAAACACAAGAAACTACCTTAGAAGCTTAAATCCGTGGTGTGACAGGTTCTGGAAGCTCGAATGAAGGCTGGTGTGGATCGTCTTGCTTGTTGGTGGCCTCCAAGAACTCCCTTTGGTGCTCCAATGGCTTCCAATCACCAACAATGGCTTCTAATGGTGTTAGCAGAGGTTTAAGCTTGTTTTCAGGTGGGTTTTGGTCGCAACAGTGAGTGGGAACTCGGAGAAAATGGGAAGGAGTTCGACTGAAATGAAGTGGGTTGGTTTATATTGAAATTTTGATCTGCATGGCCTTCGCGTACCGCGGAGGCCGATCAAAAATCATCATCGCGTAGCGCGATGTAATTCGGGAGTCTCGACTCCCGGTTTGCTTCGCGTATCGCGAAGCTTCTCGCCGAAGGGGGTATCGCGTACCGCGACAGGCCAACTTCATTGTTTTTCGATTTCGATGATACGATTTCGCTCGTACTCGATTCCTAACGTTTATCCAAAGCATCTAATACACGTTTAGCACATAATCATATAGTAACATATAAGTTTGATCACCAACGTTCGTGAGACTCGTGTGTGTGTTTCGATAATTCCTCGAATTATCTAAGATAGTTTGTGTTCGTGTTCTACGAAGTGTTTGCACGCTTGATTAATCCTAATCAACGTGTAGTGCACAATTCAATAATTATCCGAACTATTGTCTGGTGTTAGTGTTGTGGTTGCCACACTTGGTTTCCAAAACCAATGTGCGATGTATGATTATCGTTTCGTAGATGTTTGTGTTCAACTCATCTAATTAAACATAATTAAATGAAATGCAACAAGTATGAATGTGAAATGTAAAGAATATAAGAGTTGCAATTTACCTGAAATTGCCGGGTGTCACAAATACAAATCCCATTATCAGTTTGATCAACCTGTAATCCCAGAAAAAACTTGATATCTGACATCTCGCTCATCTCGAATTTATCAATCATCACCTCTTTGAATTCCAAGCACATTGGTTCATCGGTAGATCCAAAAATGATGTCATCTACATAAATCTGAACAAGGAGAATGTCCTTGCTTTTTTCCCCGAAAAACAAAGTTTTGTCAATCTGACCCCTATTGAACCCGTGTTCAATAAGGTGAGTCGACAAAGTCTCATACCAGGCAGCGGAGCTTGATGAAGACCATACAATGCTTTGTCCAAAAGGTAAACTTGATCCCGATGGATAGGATCCTCAAAGCCCGGTGGCTGACAAACATACACTGTTTCCTTGAAAGAACCATACAGAATAGCAGATTTAACTTCCAACTGAAATACTTTGAACTTCTTGTGGGCGGCAAAAGCAAGAAAAAGCCGAATTGCTTCTAATCATGCAACATGTGCAAAAACCTCATCATAATCAATTCCTTCAACTTGTCTAAAACCCTGAACCAATAAACGAGCAACAACAACAACAACAAACGTACCCAGTAAAATCCCACTTAGAGTGGGGTCTGGGGAGGGAAAGATAAAGACACACCTTACCTCTATCTACAGGTAGAATAGAGAGGCTGCTTCGCTAGAGTCCCTCGGCTCAAAAAGTGTTTTTTTTTTTTTTATTATTATTATTATTATTATTTTATTTTTTTTTTTACACATCAAGCAACCACAGCCAGAAACACGAAGTACAAAGTATAAAATACCAATATGAAAACACCAACTATTTAAATGGACAAGAAAACATTAAACGTACAAGTCATCTAGGCAAAAGCGAACACCCAACCCACCCACCCGTAAATAAACAAAACACACATATAAACACATAATCAATTAATCCCGAAACAGCAAACCGGCACGTATGAACACATAACACATATAACATGCATAGACACATTTACAGAAAACACATACCATCCCACCATCCCGCATATAACCACATATCAACCCAATCAAGCTCACGCAAAGCTTCAGTCACAGTCTTTGGCTCTATTTGAGAACAAAATGTTCAATGCGTCCAGAGCTCTTGACTGCCATGAGTTTTCTCTAACTCAACATACATACTTTCTTCATTTGTTAGTTGATTACGTGTCCGCACTCCTGCATTAGGATCTCCTATAATTTGATCAATCAGATGATTGACATGAACACGTGTGATAGGCAATTGCGGTATAACCACATCATGATCCAGATTGTTGATATTCTGATCAGTACTTTGATCATGGGAGATAGCATCTTCCAAAACCTCATTTTCATCCTCTGATGACCAATATTCATTGATAACTTCTGAAGTACCTTCTCCATGTGCTGTAATGACTTCATCTTCCGGTTGATGAGAATTACCAATTATGCAAATCATACAACATTTGTCAGGTTATTTCATCATCAGAAACACTTGAAGACATATTAAAAGACTCAAACAACTTATTGTAATCAAAAAGCCTATATGGACCCTTCCCGTTTGGCATAGGTGTATGTCGTTGAACATCCACATGATGCCACAATTCCACAACACCCATACGTTTGTTAAACACACGTTTGTTTGGAACACTATATCCAAGAAAGAAACCCTCTTCAACTTTAGAATTAAATTTAGAATACTTCTTTAGCATTGTACATGGACCCCCAAAAGGTTCCAAGTGTTCCAGATTGGGCTATCGATTTTGAAGCAATTCATAACAAGTTTTATTGTGTCTTTTGACAATTAAAACTCTGTTAACGGTAGAACAAGCAGTAGCCACAACTTCACTCCAAAACGTAATGGGAAGTTTAGAATCAGCTAGCATCGTTCTTGTAGATTCAATCAAAGTCCTGTTCTTTCTTTCAGCTACATTATTCATCTGAAGCTCATATGGTGCACTAAATAGCTGCTGAATGCCTTTGCCATTACAAAATTCCTCCATTTGATGATTCTTGAACTCTGTCCCATTGTCAGATCTTTTACGCCTCACCCTCAACTTATATAAAGTCTCCAACCTATTTATCAACAAAACAAAATTTTTCATAAGTATCTGATTTATGTTTCAAAAACATAACCTATGAAAATCTTGAAAAGTCATCAGTAACCACAAAACAATAAGATTCACCACCTATACTTTTCACATTGATGGGTCCAAAAAGAGCCATGTGAAGAAGTTCAAGAGGCATGTGAATAGAAAAAAATTTCTTTGTTTTGTGAGACTTCCTAATCTGTTTACCCATTTTACATGAAACACACACATTCGAAAGTTTAAAATGTTTTACTGGTACACCATCAACTAAATGATTATGCACAAGATGATTCATTTTGTGGATGTGGATATGTCCCATCCGCCTGTGCAATGAATGTGTGTCTTGTTTAGTAGCTTTGGACACCAGGCAAGTTTCCACATTATTTACTGTCTCCACCTTTGCCATGTCAAGCACATAAAGATCCTTGCTCCGCTCAACCGTCATCAGAATCCACTCCTCTGAAATCTTAAGTCCTTGCTTGAGTACATAACACATTTCTTTGTCAAACATCACTTTGTAATCTTTTTCACAAATCTGCGATGCACTCAACAAATTGTTAGTTAACTCTTTACAAAAGTTAACATTGTCAAAAGAAAACTTCCCATTTGTCTAACTACCAATCCCTATAATTAGACCTCCTTTGTCTCCAGCAAATTTCACATAACTTCCTTTCACAAGCTTGAAATCTCTTAACAAGTTCAATTCTCCAGTCATATGACGAGAACATCCACTATCAACAATACAACGATTGTTAATATGGCCCGTTGTAACACCAGTGCCAGAAATGTTACCGGAACAGTGACCGGAACAGTAAACTCAACAGTAACTTGCACAGTAACTCGGGTACAAACTATGTGAACTATTGTATGCTATTGATATTTTGATGCTTGACACTACACTATTAGGCAATTGTTTCTGAAACCTGACTTAAACCTCATGGTTTAACAGTCAGAAACACATCAGACACACCGAACTGACTCACAGATGCTTGATTTAATGCTATTTGGTATAAACGTATGCGAGGTTAAACAAAACAAAACCATAACAGATGTCGTTGCAGAATGCTAAACCGATGAATTATTCGTATAGGTGACGATCTGTACGAATAAATTAGAAAGTTTAACGTTCTGAAATGATGACTGAAAAGTAGAAAACAAGAATCAGAAAGCAAAACCATCGTTGTGTTCGTTCGGGTGACGATTCGAACGAATACGCGCGAAGGTGACGCGTTCTGACGAAACGAAAACAAAAAACGACACAAACGGAAATAAATTAAGAAAATATAATATTTTACGTTTTACAATTTTGAAACTCTTCTAAAATTAATTAAAGAAACTCTTTTATTGAAAACACGTAAAATTACGCGTAATAATCCAGAAACGCAACGGAGACGAAAAACGAGCAACCGAAACGAATCCGAATACCCCCGGGGTATATAAACACCAAATGAGGCAAAAATTCCTCATTTCTTTCATCTTTCTCTCTCTAAACCTACATTCACGAACCTCTCTCTCTAGAATAATCAACCTTCAAACGATCATCACTTGCTCGTTTCTTGACGAAATCGGACTTGAAGGTTTAACCAGCAAAATCGAGGTATAGAGCCATGAAAACCACGAAAACTAGGGTTTTATCACTCTTTTGTTCGGCCATACACACACTCCCAACCGGTGTAAAACCTGTCCACACCCATACCCTACATCCTTGAGAACTAACCTTTGTGTAACCCTAGCAAGAGAACAGCCCTGCAACTGCCTTGAGCTTGATAAGGATGGTGATGATGAACAGTGTTTGCTAGAGATAGGTGGACGAACCAAGGCTAAACAGCCGAACCTTGGTCCCGCTAGAAGGAGGGGTAGCCGAACCTTTCCCCTGAGCGGCGAACCTCCCCATGACCGAACTTCCTGTTGGCCATCACCATCGCCAAACCTGTGTGCTGCCATGTCATGAACCATCCATGCACGAACCTTAGCCGAACCTTGATGATTGCCAAACCTTCCCATCAACAGTCGAACCTATATGTTAGACGAACTTGTTAAGGTGCATCCCGACTAGCCGGACCTAAGGACGACGAATCTGCATGCATACGAACCTATGTGTGTACTCACGAACTTTCATGACTAACCTACCAATACCGAACCCTAATATGACCGAAGCCTCACTTGAACGAACCTGGTCTAGAGACGAACCCTAAGGTTCGTGAGGCTGTACCTTGGCCGCACCTAACCACCTTTCAATCCAAAGGTTTGCTGGATGGAGATTCACCACCCCATGCAATGCGCTGATGCAGCCCATGATGCCTATGATTCGGCCTAACACTTCATTTGACCAAGCCATTCTAACCGGCCCATCTCCTTGCTGCGGCCCACCTTGGTTGTTTCGGCCCACAATTCACAAACTCAGCCCAAATACATGTTAATCGGCCCATGGTGGCTGTTTTGGCCCAAGTTATTCGACTCACACATTCAGCCCATATAGTTAAGAAGACAATTAAACACTTAAACAAAGTTAATTATGATAGTGTACATGAAATCATTTGCTACCATGTGTTAATACAAAGGTGACAAGTTTTGAATAATGGGGTCATAAAGTCTAAAACATGGTACCTGGATTATGTCGACAAGTAGTTTTAAAAGCAGTTAAGACAATTGAGCAACGATGACACAAGAATCATGTTACAAAACTATGTTACAAGGGGTTCAGGGTTAATAACCTTTAACTTAAAACCTAAGTTGTACATTTAGAACTCTTTTTGTCACGATAATAATTCAAGTGGAACATAAGGTCAACAATAGAGTGTGCTAACAAAAACTTTGTAAGTACGTGTTATCAAAATCCTTAACAACTAAACAGGGCCGAATAAAGACCGAGACTCATAAGTGTTAGCCAACTTTAGGGCTAACACCTACACACACACAAATCACTACAACTCATACTTATAAGTTGCAAACCACGTGAAATCAATACAGGATCGCGAACACAACAACAAATATTACAACGAGCGCGTGCATTCTAGTTTAAGCTAAGTCAACCACTTCAACAAGGTGAGTTCATTTGTCCCTTTTCAAACTACTTTGTTTTACTTCGGGACTGAGAAGCATGTTATACATTTTAAACAAGTACTAAAATGTTTTATAAATGCTATTACACTTATTTATGATGCTAATACAAATGTTTAAACTTGTTACTCTTATTCTGAAAGCTAAAAGCTAATACTTAAACGTAGGTGCTAATGCTACAAACTACGTGTTTAAACTATGTGTGAAAGCTACAAACTATATGCTCAAACTACATGCTAATGATCATGCTACAATTTACAAGTTAAACTATATGCTAATGCGAAGGCTATGAACTATATGCTCAAACTATGTGCTAATACTATATGCTAAACGCTACGAGCTATGATTACATGTTGAATGCTAATACTTGATACACTCATTTTAAAGGCGAATACTATATACACTTACTCTACTTACTAATACTTAATATTCTTAATTTTAAAAGTTAATATCTTATACTCTCAACCTTAATACTAAGGCTTCTTACACTTATACTTATTTGCTTAAAACTTTTGAAGCTTTTAAATGCATAAGAAAGACTAATACTAAACTTGAAATTCTTATGAAAACTATACTTTTGTAAGCTTGAGAACTTAAAATTAGAAAGACTCATATGCTCAAAATGCTATAAAGACTTATAAGCTTGATATACTTGGAATACTTGAAACGCTAAAATGCTTGATACGCTTAGAATACTTGAAAAACTTGAATGCTTGATACGCTTAGAATACTTGAAACACTTGAATGCTTGACATACTTGGAATACTAAGACAACAGGCTGATTGACGACCTACGTGTTAACCCCTACTAGTCATCAGTAAAACTATGTGAATGCTCTAAACTTGAATGCTTAAGCTATCGAACATCGTAAGACAGACTGATTGGCCGCCGCGTCTTGACATTGGTCAATTCCTACTAGTCATCAGTGTTCTTCGTTGTCAGAATCCTGGAAGACAGACTGATTTGCCGCCGCGTCTTGACAGTGGTCAAGCCCTACTGGTCGTTCAGTGTTCTTCTTGATTCACCCGTGGTTGTGACGAGTGACTAGGATGATTTTGGTCTCTTCTAGTTGACTTTGTGTTATCTTGAAGACTCCTCTATCAAAACACCGATGTCGCGAGTCCTACTTAGTTCCTTTATGGATGGATGCTAAATTCCTTAGCGTGTTCAGCTGTCCATAATGGTAACTCTCAAACATGATACTCAAATGCTACTCTCTGTGTGTTGAAACTCATAAATCGGGATGCTTAAAACTATGATGGAATTGGATGGTAGGTAAGACGCTTAATTATCATTAACAACAGTGTCATATGCGGATTAGTACGTGGTGGGATGGCGTCTGGGCGGGTTGTAGGCTCGACCCTTTCGTATGCCCTATATATAAGCATATTGATCTGGATACTACATGTGATGTTAATGAGGTTAAGGTTGTTACCGAAGGGATTTGTAAATGCTATTGGGTAGATATCTTAAAACTTCTAAACATAACGCTTGAAACTATGATGGGATTGGATGGTAGGTAAAATGCTTAATTATCATTAATAATAGTGTCATATGTGGATTAGTATGTGGTGGGATGGCGTCTGGGCGGGTTGTAGGCTCGACCCTTTCGTATGCCCTATATATAAGCATACCGATCTGGATATTACATGTGATGTTAATGAGGTTAAGGTTGTTACCGAAAAAGGTTTGCAAAAGCTATTTTTCAAATACTAAACTATATGAACTCACCAACCATTGTGTTGACTTTGTTTTCTTACATGCTTTCTCAGGTGATGCACAGCATTAAGCTAAGGCTCAGGATTGTATGCTAGGATGGCCAGTTAGAGGACCTAGTGGATTGGAAAAGCACATATTTTGATGAACGTTGTGAATCTATTTTGATATCTCGTATAGATACAAGATAGTAAACATTTGATTCTTTTGATAGGTTTACTTAGTTAAATTATCAAACATTGACATTTGTAATTTAACTTTGTAATCCTAGTTTGATGCTATATTGTGCTATAGTTACTCTCAATGTTGATGCTATGTAAACAATTTGATCATCACGATTATCACTCCCGATATTGCGCCCCGAGAACCTTCCGCCCGATGGGAAAGTCGATTCAACCCGCCGGCTCGGGGTGTGACACCCATGGATGCAGCCTGCACGATAAATTAAAAGAAACTTGTCAGTATTTAAAAGGGATGACTCCCGTCATTTCGGCGTCGAGTCTCCTGGAATGGACCCTTTCCATTCTTTTGTGATGACTTGATTGAATAACCATCATCACTTGTGTCCTCCTTTTCTTAGAAAATTCATCACCTAATCTATCTTTGAGTTTCCAAAATGATTTATATTTGATAGGTTGTTTTGAAAATGAAGATCTTGATGAAAAATTTTCAAATGAATCATCATCAGATGAAGTCACAATTTTCACAATCTTTTTAACATTTCTTTTATTTTCAAAAATTCTTTTATTTTGTTTAATTTCTTCTTTCACCCAAAAACCATCAGGGAGTTCCTAAGAACTCTCATCTCATCTTCACTAGGTCTATCTCTCTTAGAGCTTCCACTTAAAACATGCACCTGAAACTCCTCATCAGAACTCTTTCTAACTTGGTTATTAGGACAGTTAGCAGAAATATGCCCTTTACCACAACAAGTAAAACACTTTCGTGTTTCCCTTGATGAGAAAGACTTCAAACTGCCACAATCACTTGAACTGAACCCTATAATGCAGTTAGCAACCAAATGACCCGTATTACCACATTGGTAACACTTTCTCTCTTTAGTTTGAGTTTTTGGTGTGGGTTCATTATAAAAACATGATGAACTGAAAGGTCTTGAGAAAACCTTTGAAGATGAACTTTTGTTTCTAAAACCAGTTGAAATTTATTTGAGTTATTATCCATTTGCTTTTGAAAATTCTTTGATTTAACCTTGTGCCCAACCCCAAAATTATTAAAGAAAAAATCCACCTTTTCCACTTTCTTAGAAATCACATTTTTCTATTAAAAATTTCCGCTAGACTCTCCTTGATGTGTATTAGATGATCTAACATACACAATCGGTTTAAGAGTAGTGGCTGGTTTTGTTTTAGCCTCAGGTTTTGAAACCTGTGTGGTTTTAATAATCACCTTCTCAACTTGTTTAATCTCAGATTTTGACTGCTGAGTTTCAACAGTCTTTTTCTTAACACTATTTCTTTTGTATCCATTTTGTCTCAAAATATCGGAAGAATATTCCGACTCAGTGATATATTCAATGATTGGAGCATCACTGTCAACTGACACCTTTTCATCAGAAGATGAGACTCTAACATGTGCAATAACATTTTCGGACTCAGATTCAGTTAAAGAAGCTGGATGCACTTCCAGATTAGGATCAATTTGTGGGCTTGGAATATAGCTTGAAGGAGGTGGTACTGCATGAAATCCCAAGCCAGTAGTATCATTCGATGACCTATGCTTAGCAGCAAAGTAATCGATAACATAGTGATAATTCTGATAATTATATAGCTTGCTTTTATGCATTTCTGCCTCTGCTCTGGCTGCTGAAAGTACAACTTTCAACTTCTGTATTGATTCGAGATGCATAGAAACTGCATGATTATTTTGCAAAACTTTAATTTTTAATTCCTCATTTTCTTTTCCCAACTCTATGATCTTTTTTTCAAAATCTTTTTCTCTTGAAACTAGCTTTTTGTTAGTTTCAGTGCACTCTATCAGTTCAGCAGTCAATTGAGCATTCATTTCCTTCAACTTTTCAATTACGTCCAAAAGATCATTATTTATCACCTCAGCCTTTTCTTTTCCATTATTTTCTTGTTCAGCCATAGAAGCCATAAAAGCACCCATTAAATCATCATATTGTTTTCCCCAGTCATATCCTTCGTCTGCATGACTGACTAATGCTTTGATTGATTCTTCAGATTTTTCCGTTTTCTTTTGATAACATTCTTTTGGCTTGAATGGATTCAAGTTGCCTTGCTTCTTTGGATTTTTACATTCTCGAGCAAAATGACCCAATTCACAACAGTTGTAGCATTGTGTGGCTTTTGGATTGAATCCAAACTTTGTATTACGATAAAAGGAAACTTCTTTCCTATTTTATTCTCATACTTTTTAATTCTTTTGATTGCACTAGCCAAACCCCACTGAGTATCAATCAATTCCATTTCATCATTATCTATCTGCTAAAGTGAGATTAGAATTTCCTATCCTTCCAGCTATCTGTTCATCATAAGCACTGACAACACTTGAAAGTATTGACATATGATCTCTGACAGCCTTCACAGACATCTTTCCCAGATTTGTTGTATTCAATTGAATTGGAGTAGCAGATGAAGAATCAGACTTTTTCTCATTTCCAGAATAAGATGAACTTGAACTAGTAGATACAGATGGTACAGAAGTACTCTCAGTAGTACTTGAAAGAAAAGTTGTCTGTATTTTTGCTAACTGAACATGAGGTCTAACAACAGATGCACCATAAAGTGAAGGATCCTGTGTTACATTAACTCTTCAAGCTTTCCTTTTATCCTTCATTTCCTGTTCTTCTAACTTTTGAATAAATTCCACAAGTGTCATTCCTGGAAGATTTTCTCTCAAAATCAACACCAATGAATTCCACCTATCTGGCAAAGCATCTGCAAAACAATCTATCTTCTCTTTTTCTGGATACTCAATACTACACTTACAAACTTCTGTCAACAAATGTCGATATCTAGTAATTAAAGCATCAAGACTCTCATTGCCCATGTAGTTGAAATTCTTAAATTCTTTTCTCAAATCAGTGGCTTTCATTTTCTTGAGTTTGGTGTTTCCATCAACTCTCGCCTTCAAAGCATTCCATATTCCGTATGATGTCTTATGTTCATCAAATTGATGAAGAATTTTATTAGGAATAGCTTGACTTAACATCCAATATGCTTTCTTCTCAGAATCATATTTCTTTCGTTGTTCAACATCCAATCGATCAAGAGTTTGATCAAGATCTGTTCCAACCACCTTTGGTCGTTCATACGATGAAAAGATTCTTTCCCAAAGATTTGTGTCAGTACCATTGAGATGTGTCTCAAACCGACCTTTCCAGTTCTCATAATCAGTCAAATCAAGTAGTTTTGGTACTTTTTTTGTGCTTCCCCACTCAGTTTTAGTAATTAAAATACTCTGAATATTTGAATTTTGATTAGCAACCGCTGCAAACATATCCGCCATGATTCAAATTTTTATCAGCGAACCTATTCCTCTTTTTATAAGCTCACGAACCTATGTATTAGACGAACCTCCTTCAATCTTGATCAAACGAACCTTAATCAACAAACCTTATTCAAATCTTGACCAACGAACCTTCTTGACAGACGAACCTTTGTCAAAAACTTTTAGAACAACGAACCTTTTGAAAAACCTTTCCATCGAACCTCTCCAAACATTTAACACACAAACCTCAATATGAATAGGTTCATCTCATGAACCTTAATGAACCTTAGATTTCAGCTTAGAATCACCAGGTTCGTCTCACGAGCCTGTTGTTTAGACTTGAAAATTTTGGCGGGAAATTCTTCAAAATCTGGAGGAAAACCTTCAAAGCTTCAAACCTTATAACTTACTGTTTTTGACGAAAAATCTTTGATTTCAACCAGTAAAATGTCAACAAATGATAATGAAATATCAAAAATACGTTCAGAAGCTGAAAATCAAACTCTAGCCATTTCAGAATCTTCAAGAGTGATTGATAATCTTCAAAAACTTGTATAGAACTCCTCCAAAATCTCTGATACCATTGTAGAATGTTCTGGATCTTTCACTGGAATTCTATTAACAATTTAATCTATGAGAAATCTAGATAGAATCTATATATGAATCAAAGACAATACAATCATTCTAATAAACAATCTCTTCATTAATACTGAAATGAATTACAAGAGTACACAGTAAGAACACATAGTTCTATAACAATAACACAGATCTGAGAAACACATGTTCTATCACTCACACCTACAAAATCAGACAAACTTGCAAATATATACATGACAGTTGGCCAAACCTAGCCGAACCATTAGGTTCGCCAGACGAACCGACAGGTTCACTGGACAAACCTTTACAAAGCAAGACTCTAGGTTCGCCGAACCTTTACATACTCATGCCTAGGTTCGTGGGCCAGACAAACCTAGCACCAAACTTAACTTAACTTAAACAATTTTGAAAGCAACCTATTACAAAATGTACTAACAAGAAGAATTCTTGGAAACTATGGTGGATATGGATTTTGAATGGTAGGTAAAACGCTTAATTATCATTAACAACAATATCATATTTGGTTTACTATGTGGTGGGCTGGCGGTTGGGTTGGCGGTATGCTTGACCCTACGTATGCCCTATATATAAGCATACCGAACTGGATAGGATAGGTGGTTATTAATGTGGTTAAGGTTGTTACTGAAAAGGTTTGTGAAACTCAATTTTCAAATACTAAACTCTATGAACTCACCAACCATGTGTTGGCTTTGTTTTGCTTACATGTTTCTCAGGTGATGTACATGATTAAGCTAAGGTTCAGGATTGCATACTAGGATGTCCAGATAGAGGACCTAGTAGCTTTTGGGAAGCACATATTTTGTGAACTAATTGTGAATCATTTTGATATCTTGTACAGTTACAAGATAGTAAAGTCATGATTCTTTTGATAGGTTTACTTAGTTAAATTATCAAATAGTGACAAATGTAATTTAACTTTGTAGTCATAGTATAATGTTTATCATGCTTTAGTTATTTTCAAATGTTGAGCTATGTATACAATCTGACCATTTTGATTATCACACGATATCGCGCCCCGAGAACCTTCCCCCCGATGGGACAGTCGATCCGGCCCACCGACTCGAGGTGTGATAGCTAAGTTGTGATTAACCTTCCATAGAATCTGACATTGTTGTTGTGCCATATTAACCTGCTAATGTTCAAAACACATCAATAAATGTCAAGTTAGAGATAATTTCCTCGGATGAAAATAATTAATCATTTTCGAATTCATTTTATCATTATCGATTCAAGGAAAGATTTTTGAGAACAAATAAGTTCTCGAGACCGACTTGTGTTCTTGAATTCTTTGTTTCTTTCTCGAGCTTAAAAAATTCAATTCTTGAATTTTAAATAACACTTTTATCGAATTCAAAAATATTTTATATCGTTCTCGAACAATGTTCCCCTTTCTCAAGTTTAATGAGGTTTCTCGAACATCAAGTTCAAGAACACTTCGTCTTCTTTGTTTGAACCCGAGAACCATTCCAGTCGATTCTTTACTTCCGTAGATTCATTCAAGCGGATGTTTATCACCGGTTTTATTAACTTCATGATCCAAATCAAATTTTCGATCAACACCCATTTCCAAATACAAAATACAACTCCATATATTCGGATTCTTGCTTTGATTCTAAACCTGCATATACCTTGTCAAAGAATTAGTAATGATGAAGACAAATATAATGATGGAGATAATGGCACTGATGCAGAAGTCGAAGACTCAAGAGGATCCCGAGAGCGTCTTAATCACTTTGAAAATGCGGTGGATCAAAACTTGACAACGGCTAAGGTAAAAAGTTTTAACCCTCATTGACCCCCTTTTTAATAATCCAATCACATAGAACACATTAAAGCCCATTAGCTGGCCAACAAAACAAAACTCATTCAATTTCAGATTATCAACGCAAATCAAGTGAATCAAACTCATTATTTGGGTTCAAATCATTGTCAAGTTAGTCAGAAATTCTTTTTAATGCTAACCCTTATGAACTGAATATCATGATTGCCGGTATAGTGTCCATGTAAACCCAATCTTAAAACCTTTTTCAATTTTTCTATCCGTGCATGTTTATCATGTTTTGGTAACTTAAGTGTGTTGTTCACAAATCACACTAAATCCTATATACCTGTGGAGCATCCTATCAAGCCAAAGATTTCCTTTTTCAAATTTAATATGCATCTGATCCTGGTTATATGTCTAAGAGTTTAAAGAGAGAAAGCAAGAATGGATCATAGGTTTTAATATACAAGGCTTAATATACAATGGAGTTTGGGTTTTGGACTCTAGAAGGTCTTTTTTAACATGCCTTTTGCATTATTGTGCTCTGAGGCATCTTTTATTGGTGTTAGTAGATCCAAATTTCGTAGCATATGTTCATGTATGCAAGTTACATCTCAGGTCTCCGTGGAAACTGAACAAAGAGATTTACCCTTCTTAGGTCTCTGTGGAAGCAGAACATAGAGGACATCCATGAGGACAGTAAATAATATATATATATATATAGAGAGGTAAAGCACTTTCAAAGAACGTACTCGATGTTTGATATATTTTCAGAATCTCATGCACATTAAATGTGTCTTTGGATTTATAAGACTGTCAAATAGGTAATGCACTCTTCTAAGTAGTAATATACCAACACAACAACACACGCTTTCTTTAGTTAAGCACAAAATAGATTAGCTAATTTAGTTAAGTGGGCCTACCAGCATATCATTTCAACCCAAGTTCTTTCAGAGATAGCACTTTACAGAAGTTTTAACTGACCCTTTATCACAAAAATTTATATCATTACCCAAAAACACAGTGAGACTCTAGACTTAAATTCTTTGACATATTTCTTCCCCTAAATTTAATCATGACATGAAAAAAATTATTAAAATAAATTTGAATTAAATTTAAGAAAAGACTCCCCATGTTACTTGACCAAGTGATTAGTCCTCAAAAACAATCATTTTCCGCAAATCCACAAGCACATTAAAGGTAGAGATGCTCATAGGTTTTGTGAACTTGTCAGACACATTTAATTGTGCTTGTGTATACCCATGACTCAGCAGATGTTCTGTCAATGTAGCATACCAAGCCCGTGGAGCCTGATGAAGACCATATGAGGCTTTATCAAGCCTATATACATTTTCTGGGCAATCAAAGTCAACTAAACCAAGAGGTTGACTAACATAAATTTTCTTCCTTCACTTTCCTATAAAGAAATGTTGTTTTGACATCCAATTGATACACCGTGAAACCCATGTATGAAGCATATGCAAGGAACAGACGAACGGCTTCCAATCGAGCAACTGGAGCATAGACTAAATCATAATCAAGTCCTTCAACCTGAAGAAAACCTTGAACAACAAGACGAGCTTTATTTCTAAGGATGACCCCATTGTCATCTTGCTTGTTGAGAAACACTCAACGTGTCCCAAGTGCCTTTTTGCTGGTAGGTAAAGGAACAAGTTCCCAAAACTTTAAACGATCAAATTGATTCAACTCTTCATGCATAGCTTCAACCCAACTAGGTTCTTCAAGAGCCATGTATGTATTCTTTGGCTCTATCTGAGAGATAAAACAAGTATATAAGCAGTTATTAATGATACTAGTCTGACTTCTTGTCTAAAATCCCGTGTCAACTGATCCTATAACATTTTCAATGGGATAATCACGTTGTATATAGGTAGGAATAACATTGTTAGAGACATTAATCACACTTGACAAATTTGGTACATTTTCAGTGGGTACTTATAGAGTATCTGGTTCAACATTTTCTTCACAACATGATGAACTGGCAGTATATTCAGCTCCAATGGGTTTTGAAAAGGTGTTAGGTTGTTCATCTTATGTATTATTTTGATTAGATTCAGAATCAAAGAATGTGTTATGTTGAATTTCTTTGCAAATCTTTTGTACGGTTCGTGTAGCCTCAATCGATGTTAAGTTTAGCATTCTTGAACTCTGTTTGGTTTTCACATCATATTACCTTGACTCTTTCATTTGTTTGATTCTCAATGAATATGATAAATTGCTTTAGCAATTTTGTAGTTTCTTTTTTATTTGACAGAAAGAACACCCAAGTAAAATGTGAGTAGTCATATGTAATAACCAAACACTATGATGCATGCTTAACACATTAACTAGACCAAATAAGTCCATATGTAGAAGTTGCAGAAGAGAATCAATGGAGTTGAAGATCTTTGGATTGTGTGATTTTCGATGATGTTTCTCTTTAGCGCAAGCAACGCATTTCTCAATCATCATGAAGTCTTTTTTGGAAGATTCCTCACGATGTTACCCTTTGCAATCCGATTTAAATTCTTGAGATTTGCATGTCCCAGACGACGACGCCAAAACATCGCATTTTGTTCAGATAACTAAGAGAAGAGACACACTATTTCATGAGATGGTTGCTGATTCAAATATAAGAAACACGCATCTTGTCGTCTTTGAGCTTTCACCAAAATCCAATCATCTTGGATGATGATTCCCGGTTTAAGAATAAGACACTCTTTGCTTGACAAATGACTGGAATATCCTCTGTCGCACATTTGAGACACACTGAGCATAATATGTTTAAGTCCAGAAACATATTTGACGTTCTCAAGAGTTAATGCTTTATTTGCGACAGTGCCCCGTTGGACAATTGTTCCTCTGCTTCAACCTGCAAAAACAACATCTCCCCTATCATGATGCTCAGGATTTGTAAGTTGGGAGATGTCTCCTATCATGTACCTGGAACAGCCACTATCCACATACCAAAGTTTGAGGATATTCCTCCATAGTCGTTCCTGCACAAATAACATGATTAGTTAGTGATTGGAACCCAGACCATTTGCTTCTGGGTATTCCAATGTTATATGTGTAAGCAACACTTATCAAGTTTATTTGAATTTAGAATGCTTAACAAATGATTGGGATGAAGTGGTGAACATGTGAATTTTGTAGGGTTTTGCATGTTGAGTCTTATCCCACAAGACTCTATGTTTATTTTGATTTTTCATTTTTCTCCAATCACCGTCAGAGGGCTTCGGTTTGAAATGTAAACTTGTCATAATCTTAGATGTAGACATCTTCATTGACTTAGATTGTTTTGTATTCCGCAACTTAGCCTTCTGATTGTGACGTGTAACAGAAGCATAAGAATGATGTCTGCAATTTCTTGCAATGTGTCCAGGAACTCCATAGTGAAAGCATGTTTGACACTTCACTGATTGTGAGTGTTTAGCACTGTGATGTTCCCATTTCTTCATGATATAACCTTGCTTAGCACTCTTTTCTTTGTAGTTGTATGAAGAGCTCTGTGATGGAATTTTTGTGTCTGTTTTAGGTTTGGGTGGCACATATCTTGCAATTTTAGGTTTTTCAACAGACATGTTAGTTACATGCAATGTATCTGTATTTTGCAAAGCATCACTAAAATCAGATTCAACACTTGAGATTGGTCTATTTCTATAACTCGAACCCACAACATTCAAGGTCTTAATAAAATCCCAATCACAAAAATTTGAATAAGATCAATCAACATAAACAGTGTCCATGCAAGGAATATCAGTCTTTAAAATAGAAGGAAGAAATGGTATTGAGTTTTTGAAAACAGAAAATTGAAAGGTTTTGAAACACAATTCTCAACAGAAATCATTTTATAAGATGGATTGTTAAAATTAAGATCTGCAACACTGTTACTTGATTTGAGCAAGAATCAAAATTGTTAGAATATGTTATATGGACCTCAGGTTTAGCTGATTTAGCTGAATTTGAAGTCATTTCATCAGTATCTCCTTTTCTAACATATTTCATTGTGGCAGACTTTGCTAGTTCTTTTTCTGTCATAGGTGTAGACAAAAGAGGTGGTCAATTATGGAGGATTATTCACAAAAAAGTTACCCTTAGCCCCAACCACAATCAAAGGGGTTTCCTCTTTTGGTGTTGTCCCAAACTATTCAACCTTTGCACTTACCCAAACTTGTTGGCTTTACCAAACCCTCTTGTATATGGTTCACATATTCCATTCCTTTAGTTTCTTTCCACTTCACTTGTTTTTTAATCATATCTTCTACAACCATATATGATACATAGAATATTTTAAAGTTTAATTTAGAGTTTTCAAAAATTTTTTTGTATCATTCTGCTTCAGGCTTAGCTTTATCAAGTATGTATTTAGAAGATTTGATTACACATTGAGCATTGCTCAAGTCTCTTGTTAAAACTGTTATATCTATCTTTTGAGCTTCAACCTTTACAGTTAAACGCTTATTTTCTTTCTTTAGTTTTAAGTTTTCTTGCTCAAGTCGTGACATTTCAAGTAAAAGATTGGTATTGTGAACCGTGTATGTAGTTACTTTATCAATACAAGCTTGAGTGCAAAGAAAAGAACTTACATCAGCATCAGTAGGAAGATGTGCCATTAAAGCATGCTCCTCTTGTGAGCATCCTCAATGTCAGCCATCAGTGCAACTGTAGACTTCTAAGTAAGGTTAAGAGCTTTGATTTGATCATCCCATCCAAAAACACCATCTTGCATCACCACCAAAGCCTTGTTGTCATTATTTTTATTTTCACCACTAGTTGCTCCATTTACAGGAATCAGATTGTGCTCAGTGTTTTCAGCATTTTTCTTTGGCTTAGTGAATTCACAAGCATAATGACCAGGCTCATGATAGTTGAAGCATCTAAGCTTTTATTTTGTAAACTTTACCTTGTTAATATCATATTGGTCCCAAGGATTTATTCCTGTAGCTTTGGTAATGTTCTTTACCCTAAAAACAACATTGGCATTGTGCCAGGTAATATCCATCTCTTCCATATCCTCTGGATGGATTTGCTCAAGTTTAGACTCCACAACTGCAAATGCTGGCAGAATATCACCAGATCCTAAACCAGTATAACAGTTAAGAAATCCTGCAACCAAAGCAATATTCTCCAAAACTTCTTTGGCATTTCTAGAAGCTTGGAAGGTGGGAGAAGAGGAAATGACTGTAGATGCCAAAACAGAGTTACCAGACAAAGCAGAAGGCAAAACAACCTAGTGAACATGATAAGCAGATAAAGGCTGAGAAATAAATGCAATGGTGCGTGCAACATTGTAATTGTTAGTGTGATTCATAGATCTATGCTGACCATTCATTGTTAGTGTGATTCATAGCTGTATGCTGATCAAAGTCAA
Organism: Mikania micrantha; assembly: GCA_009363875.1. Taxonomy (NCBI): domain Eukaryota; kingdom Viridiplantae; phylum Streptophyta; class Magnoliopsida; order Asterales; family Asteraceae; genus Mikania; species Mikania micrantha. The sequence goes on along the minus strand of CM018694.1, from coordinate 20,037,298 downwards.
ACTGTCCAAGTTCTTGATTGATTTGATAATGCCAATGTTCATGTCCTAGTTCCTAGGCAGAGCATTCAGCAACTTCTTGTTAATCACACCTGCTTGGTTTTCAATTTTTGTAGTACACATTTCAGTAATCAAGGTCACAAATCTCTGGATCTGATCATCCAAACCAACCACATAATTAAAAGTGTTGAACTTGTTATTCAGCATCTCTTTACGTGACTCTTTCATTTCAGTGTTTCCTTCATACATGTCAATAAGAGCTTTCCAGAGCTCCCTGCATCAGTAATCTCCCGAAAACACTGTGAGATCTCATGTGTGAGACCTCGTGCGATATAACCAAGCGCCTGTTCATCTTCCTCAATTATCTAAAAATCCTCTTCAGTGGAATGTTCGGGATCCTTAATCAGCTCATTACCTTCAAGATCTTTATACGTGATTTTTCGCTTTCCTCTTAAAATTACACTCCAAAGTTTTTGCTCTTTAGTCCTAATATGCTTTTCAAAACGAAACTTCCATTCAGGAAAGCCAACAGCAGATGAAAGTCTTGGAATTCTTGTAGTTGTACCCATGATTGCATCCAGCTCATTTTGTTTGCTAGCTAGGGCAGCTGGAAGTATACTTGAGGAATCCCTTTCTGAAACTGAAGATCACTGCACACTAAAAGAATTCAAGTAGTTTGAAGTGAGTCTATTCGAGAACAAAGTAGTGTTCTCGAGAATACAAGTAGATGATCAGAAATATCGAGAATGAAATGTCAGTTAAGAACACCACAGTCGAGAACTGATACTAGTTCGAAAACCAGCTGATCTAAAATAAGGACCGATGAACAAAACCATTGAAGCCAAACAACTGAATAAAACCATGGAGTGACCAACCACGGATACCTTCTTCTTGCCGCTGTGTCTCAACAACGGATTGCAATAGCGGATCCCAAATCAACGGATCCAATAACCACTGATCTACCAAACTGCGAATCATGCAGCTAATGACAAGCACGAAGCAAGGCCAAGACAACAACTGATTCAATAAACCGCGGAAACACTGAAGACACAACAACTGATCACAACCGCAGAGAACCACTGAAGACTTAGGTGTCCGTCGTTGTTGACTTTTGAATTCAGTTGTTGTACAATTTTGTTTCGTTTCAGTGTCTGTACTTTGTCAGTTGCTTGTCATATTATTCTTTGTCTTGTAACATTGAATGTTGGGTATTTAAATCCCAACATTCCCTGAAATACTTGAATTACATTCCCTGAAAATTCCTTGTGTTACTATTCTGTCTTCTTCCTTTCTAGGAAAACTAAACAACCGAAATAACTACGTTTTAAAATTTAGAGGGAGCAGATACCAAGGCTTTGATCGTGAGTCTAAAGTCCTTGTTCCTGGTTAAATAGCTCCTAAGAGGTTTAACAATTGGTATCAGAGCCTTGTTCTTTAGTCTTGGTTTCACCATCAAGTCTAAACTCAAAGCTCTCAATGATATCTCGTTTTTTAGTTTTTCTCTATAAAAACCGTGCTTGCTTTCTACTTCATTTGTTATCAAGTTCTACATGTGCTTGGTTTTGAACTAAACTTTGTTCAAAAACCATTCAAACAAACTACCTTGAGATTTCATCTTTTATTGATTTGCTTATATCGTTTGTAACCTAATTGCAGAAAAATTCACTTTAGACCCCCACAACGCCGGCTCTGCTACTAGGCCACCTAATACTGGTAAAGCACCAGTATAACATATGGCAGAGAAGGATGTTGCACTTTTTGTCCAACAATCACACTGGATGATGGAAGTTTGTGATGTTTGGACTACACAAACCTATGGTCTTGGACATATAGAGTGGAGAGTCTATCCCTAAGGACCTCGAAAGTATATAGAAGAAGACTTCTAGAAACTGGAGCTTGATGCTAAGGCACATGCTCAATTAGCTATGGCTTTCCCAAATTAAATTTATTCTGGACTTCTTCACCATGAGTTTGCTAAGGACTTATGGGATGCTCTAAAAGAGCAGTTCGGGGGAATCGATGATGTTGATGCAAATACCAGGGAGATATTGGCTCAACAATATAAGATTTTCACCCAACTAAATCATGAGTCACTGACTCAGCAATTTGAAATGTTCACTTCTCTCTTAAGTGAAGTAAAACTTGATGGTCAAGTGTACCCTACTATCTCAGTCCTCAACCGTTTCTTAAGATATCTCCCAGACAAATGGGAAACATATTCTATTGTTATGGGATCTTCGCCAGACTTTGGCAACCTCTCACTTACCCAACTTCATGGTTAGCTGGTCACTTTTGAGCAAGAGATTGACCAAAAAAAGAAAATTAATCAAGTCTGGTAAATCAATAGAGGAGTATGTTCAAGGGAACACTGCTCTTTTTAGTCATTATTCTAAAATTACTGATCAGGGTTATGATGAACACATTGATATAACCACAGCCATCACTTCCTCTCCTTCTTGTGATGACAACTCTTTCATCCCTAACCAACTATGTTTTATTTTGGATGATCTCCATCAAATTCCAAGTGATGGCTTGGAAGAGATGGATATCCTACATCAACTTGCCCTCTTGAGTATGAGAACTAACAAGTTCTGTAAGAGGACAGGAAGAAAATTTCCTAGTATCCATGGGAAAACCAGAATTGGTCTAAATAAAGCAAAGGTCCAATGCTACATGTGTCATGGCATAGGACACTTTGCCAAGGAATGCTGAAATGCCCCCAACACCAACTCCTCACCCTATGTGACATTTCCAAACACTCATTCTTCTGCAACACCTTACTCTTCATCTTCTTCACACTTTCAAAAGCACAATAACATTCAGAAGACAGCTCATATTGTACAAAACTCTCTGTTAGTCCCTATGAAGGATTTAAAACCGATATCAATTGAAACAACACACGTGAGAGTGTAGAATGGTATCACGTATGTGCAGGAGAAATAATAACAAAGATCAAGATGAAGAAATATGCCAATATTCAAATCGATTGCAATCGGCTTCAATAGAGCCGACTAGAATGAACTTCGAAATCCCTAAGAACAAAGTGGGAAAAATATTATCAAAAATAGGTCTGACCCTAATTATGACTCAAATATAATACCCATACAAGAACGAGGCCTCTCGGCCTATTGCCATTAAAATCAAAACCAAAACCTATTATAATAGACTCGAAAACCTCACTCACCTCACTCAGACTCGAGAACCCACTAACTAATAAACTAGAAACATCAAAAATTTATCATATTCCATCAATCTCCCTCTAGTTTTGTGTTTCTTCAGCATTCTTCTCCTTTAATGGTTCATCAGCATCACCATACTTAATCATCACTACAGAAGAATCTTCCTTGCCTCCTGACCATGCTTCATTCTTTATAATAACTCGAACATAAACATCAAATTCCAGTGCATCCTCCAAATGATCCTGATCCACTTTCATTTCATGATTGTTCAAGAACTTGATATCGTTCTCACTTAAGCACATAAGATTAATTGGATCATAGAATGTGTACTCCACTTCTCCACAGTTGATAGTTACTGCATATGTTTGTTCATTAAAGGCTCAAAATTTGAAATTATCCAGAACTCCTTTAGGTTGATCAGGGAGAATTGGTACCTTCTTTATCCAATCTGTGGCTGGCCATCTCACTTCAAAAACATCTATATCAATGGGATTTCCAAGTGAGATTGTCTTCTTCTTTATTCTCGCAGATTTACCGAGAGTCATGTCTGAAAAGCCTTTCCTAACATGTTGTTGCAGTGAAGTATAGAAGCTATCTCCTCTCTTATTCTTGGTTGGATTAAAGAATCTTTGTCTTGCCAGCTCCACCATGTCTACTACTGTCAATGACTTGAAAGAAGAGGGATGATCATGATACTCGATCCGCTTGGTTAACTTTCTTCGTAACCACAACAATTCCTTGACCTCATCATATCCCGAGCACACAATCCCAGATCTATCCCCTTCATAGTTGAATCAGTTGTCTCCCACGTCAACAATAAACCTTGTAGGTTTAAAATTTGCAGCATCTTTAGCCTCTTGAATAGTTCTTTCAGTGATCATCATGAGTTCTCTGGATTTCGGCATACTAACTTTGAATCCAGTATCACCAGCAAAGTATTTCCTTAGACCTTCCTCTCGGCTTCTATTAAGCTCATCAAAATCAGCTCTACTCATTTCTGGTCAGGTTCAACTGTAGTTGATGAACTATATTCATCAGGAAATTCACCCTTATATTTCTCTTGTAACTTTTGCTTCATGTCCAAGACAATAGCTGAAAGATGTCCCATACTTGTCTCAAGATCTTTAATCTTTCTGTCTTTAGTTTTATTTTCCGTCTTTCGATCTCGTATCAACAGGGTGTGAGATAACAAATCTTGTTCCAATTCGAACACTCTGCTCTGAAGCTTTACCATATCAATTGGCTCATCATCAGGTAATACATTCTTTCCTTTATCTGCTCTTGTTCCTGTTTCTCCAACCAGAAAAGAATCATAATCAACATCCTCAGCATGTGAAGAAGGTCCCGCAGTAGACTCAGTAAATCGTGGCACTGGTTCTGTTGGTTAAACTGTGATAGTTGGCACCTATGTTACGGAAATGATTTCAGTTTCTAGTTAACTGACAACAATCCCGGGCCTTGGATCTCTTCTTCTTCTCTTTCTTGGAATTAGATCAGTAGCCGTATCAAGTGGTGGCTCTTGATTAGTGAGAGAGGATGCAGGAGGAGGATTTCCTACACTTCTTTTAACGTGCTCAAGCAATGCCTCCAGGTTTTCAGCAGTGAGCAAGTTCAATTGCTCGGGAGAGTCACTTTCAACTGGCACTGTCTCCGTCTCAAAATCAAAATCCATGCCGGGTTCATACCCAGTCACAACAGCTTCATACTCTGGTGGCTGTACCACATCAACATCTTCATCTGAACTCTTTGAACCCAGTACTTGTACATCATGTTCTTCCTCAATCACACCATTTGGAATTTCAGCTGCTTCACCAACATCCACACCTTCTATTTCAGCAAATTGTCCAAAAGTTTTTAATGGGTGCAAGCCTTCATACTTGTACTTATTACTTCGATTCTGCATCATTAAGGGGAATGTCGATTCACTTAACAGCTTAAAATCTTGCATCACAACTCCTCTTCGCAAATTAAGAAATCTCTCATCAAAGATCATTTGCATAAATCTGGGATACATGATGAACCTTTCTGATATGCTCCCCGTTAAATTGCCCTTCGTTTCATTCAGAATAAACTTAGAATAGTTAAATCCCAGTTCAACGTGAGAGCTACAAAAGCTGATGTTTGCTCTTTCTTCAGCATGTCGAAAGCTCCCTTATTTTCGCTCATGCACACCATTCAGACATGAGCTATATATCTCCAGTAAGGGATCATCAATTTCTTTTGCAGCATTCGATACACGCCTTCATAACCCATTTCTGATAAAACTCCTTCAATCAACCCTTTATCTAGAGATGTTGGATTAATGGATTTGTCAATGAAGGCCATAACTTCTCTGATCACAGACTCTGAAATCACAATCTCTGTATCTTGAACTCATGCAGTAATACCATCTCCTTCTTTGTTTATCTTGGCAGACAACCAGAATTCTTCAACAAGATTCTCATGAATGACTGGATACATCCTTAGAGAATGAGCAATTTTGCAGCTGTTAAATCCGTGAATTGCATATGCAAATTGCTTCTGACTCTCTAGTGGAGGAGATATCAACAATGCTAAATTATGACTATCCTTCCATAGTATTTGCAGTTGTTGAGCCATTTTAATCTAAAAACTTTCAAAAACACATAAACGAGTCAAGTTAGTAAACTTCTTTTGAAATACAGCAATCAAATCTTTTAAATTTCAAGGTTATGCTGAAATTAAATTTCAGCTTCGAGAATGAGAATCAAAGAAACTCGAGTTTGAGTAATTTTAGTTGTCGTTCTCGAGTGCACAATATCCTTCTCAATTTCAATTTAGCATTCTCAAGATTATTTTGGCATTCTCGAGTTCATTCTCGAATTCAATTTATGTTCTCGAGTTCATTTTCGCATTCTCGAGTTCATTCTCGAATTCAATTTGTGTTCTCAAGTTCAACTTCCATTCTCGAGGCTTAACATCTGTTCTCGAATGTCACATTTAATTCACGAACTCGTTCTGGATTTTTCACCCCTTTCTCGAATACAAACTTGAGAAACATTCATATCTTTCAAAAACCCTGAGAATCTGATTCCGACCAAATCAACCAATCTTCCTCATCATTTCATAACCATATCGATCAACAACACATGTGGACATGACCTTAGCATCTCTATTTATCAAATCAAACATGATTATCTAACGGAATCTCGAACTAGAAATTTTCCATTTTCTCGAAACAAAAACGAATACAACCTGCAACAAAGAAAACCTCAAAAACACATATGACCAAGATGATGCATATTGAATGCCTGTTGTATCGATTCGAGAACGATCACTGTGGTTCAACTCAATAAAAATTTTGTTCGAGATCCTTGAAATCAAATTTTGAGTGTTCGAGGATGACTGAGGAGGGAAAGTGAAGGATTAAAGATTTAATTTATGTCTATTTAACTTTTCACCTACTTTCCTTTTTACCTCCTAGGCTAATGGACCACCAATTTTTTCGGTCAACCGGCCCAATTTCTATCCACGCCCATTTTCCAACCCATAAACCTGAGACAACACTGAGTTATTTTGTTTTTGGGATCAAATCGTTATCGAGTCAGTCAAATAGATCTCCATTTTAATGCTAACCCGTATAAACTAAATATCATGATTGTTTGTATATTATCCATCTAATCCCAGTCTTAAAAATTTTTCTCTTATCTATTTGTGCCTTCTTATCATGCTTTGGTACCTGTTGGTACACGAATGTCCCTAGTTTAGTTTTGTAGTTCAGCTGTATATGATCTTTTGATGTATAAAGTTTATCATTAATCAAATCAGTTTTTCTATCGTGTTCCTAATGTTTATTTTAGTTTATAAGTGTTTGATTATGTGTAACCTGAATGACTCTACGATTGAAGTCATTCGGCCGAATGAACGCCTACATAATGACCTGGGCGATCGAATAAGTCAACCGTATGACTCATTAACTGGTTCAAGCTCATTCGGCTGAGTCATTCACCGAATGAGTTGCTTCGGCCACTCATTCAGCCGAATGAGTGTAGTCTATAAATACCAACCCAAACATATTAAAACCTAACTTTCCCGAGCCCTCATTCTTCCCAGAGCACTCCAGTGTCAAACCCTAGAAGTTTTGAGTGGTTCTAGCTGTCCAAGTTCGATTCTCAACACGTGGTGTTCGATCTAGCTTCAAACGTTCATCCTTTACCTTCGGATCACCAAGGTTGCTGTTGGTTTCGATTGGAAAACCATGGAATAGGATTCCGAACTATTCCAGAGGCTGTCGAGCAGATATCCATTGGAATCGGTTTGTTTCTGGGCTCCTAGTGGGTCCTACAAAGTGGTAACAGAGCTTTGGCTCTTGATTTTGCTCGATTTCCATTCTAAATCATCATATCTTTGATTGATTGTTCGAGATCTGCAAAAAACCCTAAGTTTCTTGTACTCCAAGTCACTCTTTCATTGAAAATCCGTGGGTTTTTGTGGTTGGTTTGTTAAATAGTTTATTCCAATTGGATGGTAATCATGTCGTGATGTTATGTACCAAATTTGGTGCTTAGATCTGTTCTAAATCGAAAGTTATCGCGATTTTTGCAGCTAAAAACTCCAGATAGCTCGAATGAGTTACCCGACCGAATAGCTTGCCCGAATCACTCTCATTTGGCCGAATCAGTCTCATTCGCCGAATAGCCCCCTTTCGCCTACTCATTCGCCCAATAGCTTCAGTCAGTCAATTCATTCGCCGAATAGCTTCATTCGCCAGAGTCATTCGACCTTGATGTCATTCTGACTTTTTCATTCGCCCAATTATGTCCATTCGCCAATATAAACCTCATTCGGTCCCCAACATTCGGCCTAATTGTTGACATTCGGCCATCAGATTTATGAAATTTTCTAAGTGTTGGACATACTTGTTCTTGAGCATGTGGAGGATTTAGCTTTGTTGGCGAACCAGAATCATCGTATTTAGACCTTTTTGCTCACTGAGATGGAGACAGGGAACTCTAATAAAGCTCCCAAATTGCTTTCATTAAATGATTATCCCCACTGAAAATACAGATTTGAGATCCATATCAATGGATTTGATACCAACCTATGCATGATGATCGAGAGTGGTTATCTGAGACCACTGAATGAAGATGGGACTCCAATGTTAGTAACAAGAATTACTAAACCAAAGAGGAAGCTATACGATTATGAGAAGAAAGCTTATGCTATTCTGTCCCAGTCCATTGCAACTGATATCTTTCATCAGTTTAGACAGTTCACATGCTCTAAGTTTTTATGGGATGCTTTACAGCAGAGATACGAGGGAAATGATACACTGAAGAACATCAAGGCTAAAGCTTTAAGGAAGGAATTCAATAGCTTCATGTATGTGGGAAATGAATCACTGGATGCTCTGATTGCAAGATTTTACCATATTCTAAGTGAGCTGTTCAATCATCAAGTCAAGACTACAACTCAAGAGAAGATTCAGTGCTTGGCAGATGCTCTGCCTCTAAAGTGGGAGTCATTCTTGATGGTTCTTAAACAGAAAGAGATGATGGCAAACATGGACATCAATGATCATATCCAGAAGTTGAAAGTGCAGGAAATTGAGAACAAGTGGAAGGCTAAGAGAGTTGCTCAAGTTCAGGACCCTTCACTGTATTATTCTATTCCCACTGTAGAGAGAGCCTCTTCCCATGCTCCACTGAAGACTGCTTTTGTTTCTCAGACTACTAAAGCTCCAGTATCCAATCAGATTCATTTCAGTCAATCATCTTCATCATCCAGCTCTCAGAAAGAAAGTCATCAACCTGTCACCAGTCTGAGGAAAGATAATTTTGATAAAGTGACTATAGAGATTGCCAAGGATCACATGGGTCTTCTGTCCACTCTTGTTAGCTCCTATGATGGATTAGTAGCAGGACAGATTGGCAATCCTTTTTTGACTAATGATGATTATTCTCAGATAGACCCAGATGATATGGAGAGGATTGATATCATGTGGGCCCTGGCTAGTGCTGTGAGGAGAGCAAAGGATTTTGTTAGAAGGACTGGTAAAGACATCAACTTGAACAAGGAGTCTAAATTTGGTTTTGACATGGCATATGTCACGTGCTACAATTGTGGAGAGAAGGGACACTTTGTAAGACAGTGCAAACAACCAAAGAAAGCAGGAAACAAGAATCCTTTTCAGCATCAAAAATTGTAACACCCCGACCAATGGCGGAAACGTCGGGATGCCACAAGGGATGTGTAGATTGTTCATAAGCTCGTAGGCATCTAATTAAATCATCACATATCAATTAATCAACAAAATTAATTACATCCAAAAATCATGTTCATCATGAAATAGTTACATCAAATACACAAAAGATTTTGCTAAACTAACTAAACTCTAGTCTCCAGAATTTCAGTTATTTTAGCTAAGTCCAAGATCCTACGTGATGATGTCCAAAAGATGTAGAGCTATCCTGTCCTACTTACTTCTCCTCGTTCCCTGAAACATGTAGAAAATCAAGTGTCAACTACGAAGTAGTTGGTGAGTAATCATATGTTTTTATATTTCAAAATGTTTACTAAATATTTATGAAAGTTTATAGTTTTCTGAGAAAATCCACATGTGCACCTGCGAGATAATACAACACATAACCCATCACATAATCACAAACATACAGTCACATATTTCAAATAATCATAGATAATCAATCACATATACATTCAACCAATCTCAATCATCAATATCCTCGATTAGTATAACTGGTAATAAATGAAATCATTGTGATTGACCGAAGTCAAAGACAACGAACCATGGAGTTGTGGCAATCCACGTGACAATACATGCAATCATTGCGGATGACCGAAGTCAACAACGACGACCCATGGAGCTGTGATAATCCAAGTGGCAATACATGTATTCATTGCGGATAACCGAGGTCAACATCAACGCCTCATGGAATAGAGATAATCCAATAATATAAATATCATAATGATAAATCAGGTGTAACCCATGTGTTATGAAAACAAAATGTAAAACTGGTATACATGTTCCACCTCCGAGTTTAAAACAAAAGGATTTAGAAGGAGGTTATGAGAACTCACCTAAGTCCTTAGAATCAGTGTTTTCGTAGAATGCGTGCTCGTGTATATGAAATCAGAAACAAGTCAACAACCTATATGTGACAATCCGACTTTTTACACTAACCTTGTTAACGGGAGTTGGTGTTATCACAGGCCCAACAAGGCCAATGAAGGCCCAACAAGGCCAATGAAGGCCCAACAAGATCAATTAGGCCCAACGAAGTATATGTAGGCCCAACAGAGCCAATGTAGGCCCAATAAGCCAAGAGAGGCCCAGTAAGGCCCAATAAGTTCAAGTAAGGCCCAATGTAAACAAAGTAGGCCCAGGGAAGGCCAAGGTAGGCCCAGGAAGGCCCAGTGAGGCCCAATTGTATTTGAGAAGCCCAATTGAGTAAATTTAGTCCAACAATGAGTTAAAGGATTCAATTAGTGACTATTCGGGTTTGTCGGCTCAACTTTGTTAATCGAAATAATATGTTGGCGATCCGGAATAACTTATAGAAGTTAGGGATTAAGAAAAATCAATTCCTAAGTGTTAAATTGTTAAAGATTAAGCTTGTAATTGATTTTAGTATCAATTTTGACTCCTAGAAGTCAAAATTCGGCCAAAATTATAATAGGAATTCGAAATTCGCAGCAATTATCAGTTATTAATGATATAGATCGGTTACAACCATCATTTGAATGATTAGTAATAAGTATTATACGTTATGGATGCATTGAATCACCGAATTAATCAAAATAGTCATCCAAAAGTTGAAACCGTAGGTTCTAATCATCAAAATCGCATAATTTGATGTTATTTCTCACAATTGACACATCCTAAACACTAGTCGACATTCTCTGAGGGCAATACAAGCAACGATTTGGTCTCACAAACTCTGGATTGAAGAATTGGATCGTGAAGGGGCCGAATCTAGGGCTTGAAGTTGATATCTGTCAATCGATTATCAAAACAAGTAAGTTTTTAATCCTATTCACTCTAAAAGATCCGATTAAACATAACCCTATGATAATTCTGAGTTCTATCATTGATTTGTTAGAATTCGATTAACTAGGGTTCATATCAAAGGTATTTTAGGGGTTTTGATCGGGATGAGTTTAGAAATGAAATTAAATGATATGATAAGCTTCATAAGGTTCCGATCAAACTATTTATTATAACAATTTCAATAGGAAACATTGAAGACTAGGATTTCGATACTAGGGTTCATGTTAAGAAAACGATTTGGGGTTTTCATGACAAGTGAATGGTATAATGAAATTAAACTAGATAGGTAGTTTCAGAAAAGGCCGACTAAGGTTAGTCTTATATCAATTTCGATTATTGATAGCAAATTGATGGAGTTCTAGTAACTAAGGTTCTTGCTAAAACGGTTTTGGGGGTATTGATCTTTAAGAGATTAATAATCGAATTGAATTATATAGAAAGTTTCAGAATGATTCGGTTGAACTAAATCCTAGATTAATTTGATGTTTCAATCGTGAATTAGAAGATTTTGGATTGAATGTGGATTCGGTTGAAAACCGAGCGTAAAATGGATCAATTGGAACTCATTGATTAAGGTTTGATCGAATTGGAACCATCATTAGGTACGTTTAAGAGGCTAGAATCATAAACTTGTGTTGATAAGATCAATCAGATTCGAAATGTTGATCAATTTGATGGGTAAAGCTTCGGCTATAGTATCATCAAAGAGAACCAGTGAGTTAGGATGTAAAAGAATTAATTCCTGATTACTTTCGCGATTCCCTAGCGGGCTTGACTGGTTATAGGCGTGTGTGTTGGAGTTGAGGGTCGCGGGTTCGAGTCCCGGCCCAACCAATTTTTGGATTTTAAAACTAATTTAGTGTTTTAACCATAACTCCTTCGTTTCAAGTCCGATTCGATTCGTTCAAGTTGCGTTGGAACCGTAACAAGAATACGAACGTGTTGAAATGATAAAATCCATATTTTAATACGAAAACGAAATCGCGTATAATTACGATTAATTGAATAAAATCAAATATGATTTTATTTAATCGATTTCAATGACACGCATACATACGTACGCACATTCTTAACACTCTAACATACGTATGTTGATACGTATGTGATTTCAAGCACAATACGACATCTCGAATAACACTAGGTTATTGTTTAAACTACAGATTCTTCGTAGAGGATTTCTACGCAAGTTCACACGTAATTGATCATTCTGCTAATATCAAATGTGCGTACACGGCCCCTTTCTTATTTTAAACTGTTTTGGGGGAGAAAACATGTGCAACAAACTATTTTAGATACATATCACTTGCATGAGTTAGCTGTTTACATTATGTGACAACATATCAACTTGAAAGTCCTTACACACCTCGAACCGTTTAGTTTGCTGTAATGCAAAGCGTGGTAGTTGGAAATAGATCTATTAGGTTTGACAAACCTCACCTGGTAGATGGGATCTACGCAGGTGTTTGACTGACCAAACACAATTTTACTATTGTTGTGATAGACAATAGTGGCAAGGCGAAAACATGCTATAGCATGGCAATCCGTCAGCTTCGGTGTCGAACACTTATGTAAATAGTTTATATGACTAGCTATCATGACTTTGCATTTGTGATTATGTTATCTACAAACTTGTTATTCAACTGCTGTTTTGAACACTATGATTACTTAAAACCTGTGTTATGCACCAACCTTTGTGTTGACTTGATTTGCATGTTTTCTCAGGACGCTAAGGCGCGCGTTACAGCTGGCATGGACTAGGAAGATAGAGTCTCATGCATTTTAATCACTTTGAATTTGAATTTGAACATTTGAATATTTAAGTACTTTGGTTTGTAATGTTTACTTATAACTGTTTATGGTTTTTTTAAACGCTTCCGCAACTTTATGTAAACTCTGAACGTTATGTTTTAAAGACCAACGTATGTTTTGAAATTCATATAGAGGTCTTCGCTATGTCTAATGATCTGAGATCCTGGTTTGTCACGTTCCCAAACGGTATGATTCCGTTAGTTGAAATTGGGGGTGTGACAGATTGGTATCAGAGACAGGTTATAGCGAACTAGGTTTGCATTTGTAGGCCTAGACTATGACTGTTAGACATTAGACACACATGTTTACACATACTGCTTAGAAATTACATATGACATTATGTAATTGATTTGCTTACGTATTCTATGGCATTGCACTTACATATAGTATTATGTAACAGGCATGGCATCATCATCGGTACCGTATATCATTATTGATGATTCTGAGGACGAGGAGCCGATAGTTCCGGCACCACCATCATCATCACCACCACCTATTCCATCACCTCCACCGTATGAGATGGATGACTCCGATCCAGAGGGGGATCCGGAGGAGGACCCAGACGAGGATCCCGACGAGGATCCAGACGAGGATCCCGACGAGGATCCAGAGGAGGACCCGGATGAGGATCCGGAAGAGGAGGAGGAGGAAGGCACTCAGCAGATTCCTGCTGAGGGACCTTCCACACATTCACCACCAGCATTAGATGCTCCTGAGCCTAAGAGGCAAAGGACAGACGCCGAGGAGATCGCCAAATTGCGCGAGGATCTGGAGGTAGCAGAAGATAGGATAGCACAGAGATCTCAGGAGTTATGGGATGCTATTGAGAGGCAGGATGATCTTGCCCATCTTGTTCACGATATGCGGGATGAGATGATCAATTTGATTGGTTGTCTAGAAGAGTCAGAGAACCGAGAGGAGATTTTGGCGGGCAGGATTGAAGCTTTGGAAGATTTAGTGGTAGTTGAGAATGAGGAACAGGATGAGGATGAGGAGGAGGAACCAGCACCAGTTGTTGAGTCCGATCCTGAATCCACTGTTGAGGACGACTGATTGTTTTTCTTTTCTTTCTTGTTTTATTTAAACTTATTAGGAACGGGTTGTGTTCCTACATTAGTAGTTTGAAAATTTGTATTTCATTTCGAAAGTATTGTACTCAAAGAAAGTTTCTATCTATTGAAGAATTATTATTTATTTTCAACAGTCGTGTTGATTTATATTACATGTTGTGTTTGTTGTTTTACTTACACATGTCACATTAGATTTTGACTTCGTGCTAACATTTCTTGTAAAATAGGAAGGAAATGGCTGAGGGAAATGTTCATATGACTGTTGCTGAGCTCAACGAGTTAATCAACAGCAGAGTTGCAGAGGCAATAGCACAGTACGCACAGACACACAACACAGGGCCACAGGGTCCAGCTGGGGGATTGGTTAACCCACAAGTTTGCACGTTCAAGATGTTCTTGGACTGCAAACCTCACAATTTCAAAGGGTCGGAGGGGGCCATAGGACTTCTCCGATGGATTGAAAAGGCAGAGTCTGTGTTCGAAATGTGCAACTGCCCTGATGAAAGCAAGGTGAAATTTGCTACTGGAACATTAGAGGGTCCAGCACTGACTTGGTGGAACTCCAATGTTCAGACTCTGGGGTTGGGAGAAGCAAATGCCTTAACCTGGGATGATTTCAAAACCTTACTGCGAGAGGAGTACTGTCCTCGCAGTGAAATGCAGAAGTTGGAAGAAGAATATTGGCACCTCAAGATGGAGGGGTCAAACATTGAAGAGTATACAACCAGGTCACACGAGTTGGCCAGACTGCTACCACACATGGCTACTCCAGCCAGTAAGTGGATTGAAAGGTACATTGGAGGACTAGTGCCTCAGATTCAGGGGATGGTTACTTCAGCAAATCCCACCACCATCCAACAAGCTGTTCGTCTAGCGCATCAGGTTACTGATCAGGCAGTGTTGCAGGGGACTCTGCCTAAGCGAACATCTGCTACCAAGGTAGGAGATCACAAGAGAAATTGGGAAAGTAACAACTTCAAAGGTAACAACCAACAGCAGAACAGGAAGCAGGACTCAAACAAGTCCTATCATAATTCCAACAGTGGTCAGCAATCATCATCATCGGGGGGCTATATTGGTAAGCACCCCAAGTGCAACAAATGTGGTTATCATCATGCGGGTAACCAGTGTGACAGAGCTAAGTGCCAGAGGTGTGGCAAGATTGGGCATGCGGCTAAAGATTGTCGCGGAGAGCTGCAGAACAACCATAACAACCAGAACAATAACCAGAACAACGCTCAGAAAGGTTGTTTTGAGTGTGGCAAGATGGGGCATTTTAAGAAAGATTGCCCACAACTTAAGAAAGGCGGGGACAATAATGGCAATGGTAATGGAAATGGCAACGGTAATGGCAATGGCACCAACAACAATAACAATAACAACAATAACAACAACAACAACGGTGCTAGAGGCAGGGCGTTCGTGATTGGAGGACGTCAAGCGCGGGAGGATCCCAACATTGTCACGGGTACGTTCCTCTTAAATAATCACTATGCCTCTATGTTATTTGACACCGGTGCCGACCGGAGTTTTGTATCTAGTTCACTTGCTAAGTCGCTAAATGTTAGTTCCACTGCCTTAGATAATCCATACACTGTGGAGTTAGCTGATGGTAAGTTGATTGTAGTGGAAAACATTTTTAAGGGATGTATCCTTGATTTGATGGGTCAAACGTTAGAGATTGATCTGATGCCTATTGCCTTAGGCAGTTTTGATGTAGTGATTGGCATGGACTGGTTGTCCAAACACCAGGCTGAAATAGTATGCCATGAAAAGATTGTTCGTATACCTCTTACAAACGGAGAGACACTGTATGTACAAGGTGAAAAGATCAGTACGCCACTGCGTCTCATATCTTGTATGAAAGCACACAAGTGTCTATGTAAGGGTCATAAGGCAGTTATAGCACTTATAACTGAAAAGCCAGTAGCTGAGAAGAAGCTTGAGAATATACCTGTAGTTTGTGAGTTTCCGGAGGTATTTCCAGAAGACTTGCCGGGATTACCGCCTATCAGACAGGTGGAATTTCGAATCGATCTTACACCAGACGCAGCACCGATAGCTAGGGCGCCTTATCGACTTGCACCGTCAGAAATGCAAGAGTTATCCACACAATTGCAAGAGTTGTTGGATAAGGGATTCATACGACCTAGTTTTTCACCATGGGGAGCTCCAGTATTGTTTGTGAAGAAGAAGGACGGGACTTTTCGTATGTGTATCGATTACCGGGAATTGAATAAGGTTACTATCAAGAACCGGTATCCGTTACCCAGGATTGACGATCTGTTCGATCAGTTGCAAGGTTCGAGTTACTACTCGAAGATTGATCTCAGGTCGGGTTATCATCAACTAAGAGTTCAGGAGGAGGATATTCCGAAGACAGCATTCAGGACACACTATGGCCATTATGAGTTCTTGGTCATGCCATTTGGGTTGACAAACGCACCAGCTGTATTCATGGATCTCATGAATCGTGTTTGTAAACCTTATCTTGATAAGTTTGTCATTGTCTTCATTGATGACATTCTCATCTATTCACAATCTGAGGAGGAACACGCTGAACATCTTCGACTATTATTGGAATTATTGAAACAGGAACAACTGTACGCTAAGTTCTCGAAATGTGATTTTTGGATGCGAGAAGTACAGTTCTTGGGGCATATAGTAAATGAAAAGGGCATACATGTTGATCCGGCGAAGATTGAAGCGATTAAGAATTGGGAAGCGCCAAAGACCCCTACTGAGGTACGACAATTCCTTGGTTTGGCGGGTTATTATCGACGATTCATTGAAGGTTTCTCAAAGATCGCTCAACCACTTACAGCTCTTACGCATAAGGGAACGAAGTATAACTGGACGGATAAACAGGAAACTGCGTTTCAGTTATTGAAACAAAAGCTTTGCAGCGCACCGATTCTGTCCTTACCGGAGGGGACGGAAGACTTTGTGGTGTATTGTGATGCATCTGCACAGGGATTGGGATGTGTGTTGATGCAACGTGATAAAGTGATCGCTTATGCTTCCAGACAACTACGAACACACGAAAAGAATTACACTACTCATGACTTGGAGTTAGGAGCAGTGGTTTTTGCTTTAAAGATTTGGAGGCATTACTTGTATGGAACTAAGTGTACTATTTACACTGATCATAAGAGTTTGCAACATATCTTTGATCAGAAGGAGCTTAATATGAGGCAACGACGATGGGTTGAGTTGTTGAACGATTATGAGTGTGCGATTAAGTATCACCCGGGAAAAGCTAATGTAGTAGTTGACGCTCTGAGCAGAAAAGACACAACAGGAACAAGACGGGTTCGTGCACTTATGATGACAATACATACTGACTTACCTGATAAGGTACGCAGTGCTCAGATTGAGGCTTTGAAAACGGAAAACTTGGTACAGGAATCTCTACGCGGGATGGAAACACAGTTGGATGTCAAGTCTGATGGAATTCGTTATTTCATTGATAGACTTTGGATACCTTTGTATGGAGGTTTAAGGGAACTCGTGATGGACGAAGCGCACAAGTCCAGATATTCAGTCCATCCGAGATCAGACAAGATGTACCATGACTTGAAGGCACTGTATTGGTGGCCTCACATGAAAGCTGATATTGCTAAGTACGTTAGCAAATGTTTGACTTGTTCGAAAGTCAAAGTGGAATATCAGAAGCCATCTGGTCTACTACAACAACCAGAGATACCGATGTGGAAATGGGAACAGATTTCGATGGATTTCATTACTAAGTTACCCCGTACACCGAGCGGTTGTGATACGATATGGGTAATTGTCGATCGATTAACGAAATCTGCACACTTCTTAGCAATCAAAGAAACTGACAAGATGGAGAAATTGACTCGCATTTACATTAAGGAAGTAGTAGCACGGCATGGTGTGCCAATCTCTATCATATCAGATCGGGATGCCCGGTTTACTTCCAATTTCTGGAAATCTCTTCATAAGTCATTGGGAACTCGCTTAGATATGAGTACCGCCTATCATCCACAGACAGATGGTCAGAGTGAACGAACGATTCAAACGCTCGAGGATATGTTACGAGCTTGTGTAATTGATTTTGGTGATAGCTGGGAGAATCATTTACCGTTAGTGGAATTCTCTTACAACAATAGTTATCATACAAGCATTCAAGCAGCACCGTTTGAAGCTTTGTATGGTCGCAAATGTCGTTCACTAGTTTGCTAGGCTGAAATTGGTGATAGTCAGTTAACAGGTCCTGAACTGGTGCACGAGACGACAGAGAAGATAGTTCAAATCCGGAACCGTATGGCAGCGGCTCGGGATCGACAGGAGAGTTATGCAGACAAACGTCGCAAGCCGTTGGAATTTCAAGTAGGAGACCGAGTTCTTCTAAAAGTATCACCTTGGAAAGGTGTGATACGATTCGGCAAGCGCGGGAAGCTTAGTCCACGTTACGTAGGACCTTTTGAGATTTTGAAAAGGATTGGTTCGGTTGCGTACCAACTCAAACTACCGGATGAACTCAGTGGAGTTCATGATGTCTTTCACGTATCGAACTTAAAGAAATGTCTTTCTGACGAGACATTGATTGTACCGTTGGAAGAAATACAAATAGATGAACAGTTACGATTCATTGAAGAACCAGCAGAAATCATGGACCGAGAGGTCAAACAACTAAAGCAAAGCAAGATTCCAATAGTCAAAGTCCGATGGAATTCAAGACGTGGTCCTGAATTCACATGGGAACGGGAAGATCAAATGATGAAGAAATATCCTCATTTATTCAAGACAGCTACTGCTAACTCTGAGAGCGCACGTTAAATTTCAGGACGAAATTTCCTTCAACAAGGGGATGACGTGATGCTTTCACACATCAACACTGCAAATCTCAAACTGTAAGCACTAACACTTTATTCAATTGGTTTTGTTACAAATATTTGTGCTACATTACATTCTATATGTTTTATGTGTTACATTTCATATGTTACATGTTATGGTAGTACATACGTGATTGATTACACACATTTTGCTATATGCGGGGTTGCATAGTACAAACAGTTTCAGACACTCACTATGTGTGAGGTTACACAACACAGTACGATCAAACACAAACAGTCACAGTTAGGTGAACTAACTAGTGGACACGCAAACAGTCACATTGAACGATCACATTTGAGTTGTGATGTTGCAAGCATTAGACTTTGTGTGTGAGTACACACAACCACACAGAATGATCAAATCACACTAACACGTACGATTTAAATTCGTAAGTGGTTTCCTAACTACTCCTAACACTTACTAATTTTCGGGACGAAAATTCCTTCAACAAGGGGATGATGAGACAATCCGACTTTTTACACTAACCTTGTTAACGGGAGTTGGTGTTATCACAGGCCCAACAAGGCCAATGAAGGCCCAACAAGGCCAATGAAGGCCCAACAAGATCAATTAGGCCCAACGAAGTATATGTAGGCCCAACAGAGCCAATGTAGGCCCAATAAGCCAAGAGAGGCCCAGTAAGGCCCAATAAGTTCAAGTAAGGCCCAATGTAAACAAAGTAGGCCCAGGGAAGGCCAAGGTAGGCCCAGGAAGGCCCAGTGAGGCCCAATTGTATTTGAGAAGCCCAATTGAGTAAATTTAGTCCAACAATGAGTTAAAGGATTCAATTAGTGACTATTCGGGTTTGTCGGCTCAACTTTGTTAATCGAAATAATATGTTGGCGATCCGGAATAACTTATAGAAGTTAGGGATTAAGAAAAATCAATTCCTAAGTGTTAAATTGTTAAAGATTAAGCTTGTAATTGATTTTAGTATCAATTTTGAATCCTAGAAGTCAAAATTCGGCCAAAATTATAATAGGAATTCGAAATTCGCAGCAATTATCAGTTATTAATGATATAGATCGGTTACAACCATCATTTGAATGATTAGTAATAAGTATTATACGTTATGGATGCATTGAATCACCGAATTAATCAAAATAGTCATCCAAAAGTTGAAACTGTAGGTTCTAATCATCAAAATCGCATAATTTAATGTTATTTCTCACAATTGACACATCCTAAACACTAGTCGACATTCTCTGAGGGCAATACAAGCAACGATTTGGTCTCACAAACTCTGGATTGAAGAATTGGATCGTGAAGGGGCCGAATCTAGGGCTTGAAGTTGATATCTGTCAATCGATTATCAAAACAAGTAAGTTTTTAATCCTATTCACTCTAAAAGATCCGATTAAACATAACCCTATGATAATTCTGAGTTCTATCATTGATTTGTTAGAATTCGATTAACTAGGGTTCATATCAAAGGTATTTTAGGGGTTTTGATCGGGATGAGTTTAGAAATGAAATTAAATGATATGATAAGCTTCATAAGGTTCCGATCAAACTATTTATTATAACAATTTCAATAGGAAACATTGAAGACTAGAATTTCGATACTAGGGTTCATGTTAAGAAAACGATTTGGGGTTTTCATGACAAATGAATGGTATAATGAAATTAAACTAGATAGGTAGTTTCAGAAAAGGCCGACTAAGGTTAGTCTTATATCAATTTCGATTATTGATAGCAAATTGATGGAGTTCTAGTAACTAAGGTTCTTGCTAAAACGGTTTTGGGGGTATTGATCTTTAAGAGATTAATAATCGAATTGAATTATATAGAAAGTTTCAGAATGATTCGGTTGAACTAAATCCTAGATTAATTTGATGTTTCAATCGTGAATTAGAAGATTTTGGATTGAATGTGGATTCGGTTGAAAACCGAGCGTAAAATGGATCAATTGGAACTCATTGATTAAGGTTTGATCGAATTGGAACCATCATTAGGTACGTTTAAGAGGCTAGAATCATAAACTTGTGTTGATAAGATCAATCGGATTCGAAATGTTGATCAATTTGATGGGTAAAGCTTCGGCTATAGTATCATCAAAGAGAACCAGTGAGTTAGGATGTAAAAGAATTAATTCCTGATTACTTTCGCGATTCCCTAGCGGGCTTGACTGGTTATAGGCGTGTGTGTTGGAGTTGAGGGTCGCGGGTTCGAGTCCCGGCCCAACCAATTTTTGGATTTTAAAACTAATTTAGTGTTTTAACCATAACTCCTTCGTTTCAAGTCCGATTCGATCCGTTCAAGTTGCGTTGGAACCGTAACAAGAATACGAACGTGTTGAAATGATAAAATCCATATTTTAATACGAAAACGAAATCGCGTATAATTACGATTAATTGAATAAAATCAAATATGATTTTATTTAATCGATTTCAATGACACGCATACATACGTACGCACATTCTTAACACTCTAACATACGTATGTTGATACGTATGTGATTTCAAGCACAATACGACATCTCGAATAACACTAGGTTATTGTTTAAACTACAGATTCTTCGTAGAGGATTTCTACGCAAGTTCACACGTAATTGATCATTCTGCTAATATCAAATGTGCGTACACGGCCCCTTTCTTATTTTAAACTGTTTTGGGGGAGAAAACATGTGCAACAAACTATTTTAGATACATATCACTTGCATGAGTTAGCTGTTTACATTATGTGACAACATATCAACTTGAAAGTCCTTACACACCTCGAACCGTTTAGTTTGCTGTAATGCAAAGCGTGGTAGTTGGAAATAGATCTATTAGGTTTGACAAACCTCACCTGGTAGATGGGATCTACGCAGGTGTTTGACTGACCAAACACAATTTTACTATTGTTGTGATAGACAATAGTGGCAAGGCGAAAACATGCTATAGCATGGCAATCCGTCAGCTTCGGTGTCGAACACTTATGTAAATAGTTTATATGACTAGCTATCATGACTGTGCATTTGTGATTATGTTATCTACAAACTTGTTATTCAACTGCTGTTTTGAACACTATGATTACTTAAAACCTGTGTTATGCACCAACCTTTGTGTTGACTTGATTTGCATGTTTTCTCAGGACGCTAAGGCGCGCGTTACAGCTGGCATGGACTAGGAAGATAGAGTCTCATGCATTTTAATCACTTTGAATTTGAATTTGAACAATTGAATATTTAAGTACTTTGGTTTGTAATGTTTACTTATAACTGTTTATGGTTTTTTTAAACGCTTCTGCAACTTTATGTAAACTCTGAACGTTATGTTTTAAAGACCAACGTATGTTTTGAAATTCATATAGAGGTCTTCGCTATGTCTAATGATCTGAGATCCTGGTTTGTCACGTTCCCAAACGGTATGATTCCGTTAGTTGAAATTGGGGGTGTGACACTATAATTATCGTGCGTTTCATATTTGTAAGTATCTAAGTGTGATCATTATTAAGTTATCATATCCGCTCATATTTTAATTATTAATTGTATGACCAAGTTAAGTTTGTCATGTAGGTTATCGTGATAATTCTTAAGACTTCCTATGCTCATTATAAAAAGTTAGTCTAACATTAGTTAGTTTAATTAATAAATATCACAATGTCTTATTGAGAGTATAAAGTCATACATGTAGTGATTGTAATAAACATTATACACATGTATGCATCTTATGTGCAGCATGCATGGGCACTCGAGTTAACCAATATATCTTAATTTGTTGCATAGAAATTAAGTTTAAGAGATTAACTTAAGTTATTTTCATAACCTATTTAAATTACAAAAATCCTTAAATTAAAACATGTTCTTATATAAAAATATAATGACTCGAATGGCTCGTGCCTGCATGGTTGTATTACACCCCATGTTATTTCGTTTATGATAAGTATATGTGTTGAATGTAGCCTCTCCTTAGCCCAGCCTTGGTCCAGGTTTGTTGCAGCTGCTAGGGTTCGGCCTATGGAGGTTCGGTTGGTTCACATGGGTTCGGTAATACATAGGTTCGCCGGTTGAGATGGGTTCGGCCACATGCAAGGTTCGCTCATCATGGTTCGTGGCACCTGCAGGTTCGCGTGGAGAAAGGTTCGGCTGGCTCAGCTTCCGGCCACCTTAAGGTTTGTGAGTCCTACAGGTTCGTGGAACTGGGGGAGGGTTCGGTCAGATAAGGCTTGCAGCTCACAGGGTTCGGCCGAGACACTAACACAGGTTCGGCCACCTGCAACCTTCGCGACTTCACTTTTCACCATCTTTCCCATCGAGCACAACCCTGCTGTAGGTCTGTTTCTAAGGTTTTCAAGTCGTGTATCAAGTGTATTTCAATGATACTAAGTGTTTAGATCGGTTAAAACATCATTAAGTTATAGGGTTCGTGATTCACAATAAAACCAAAAATAAATCCTAGATTTTAGCTCGAAATGTCGCCCAAGCGTTACGTTTCTTCGTGGGTTTGTATTCCTCTCTAACACACGGTCGTTTAGGCTCCAAGATCTCGCGATTCCGACAAGAAATGAAGAAGGAAATCTAAAGAGAAGGTAGAGAGAAGTGTGGGTGATGTTTTTGTGGTCTAGAGAGAGTAAAAGGGTTAGAAATGAAAGAAAAGAGGAGGCTCGTCTTTCTAATACCCCGATTTGTTCCCGTGTATTCGGTCTCGTTTCTATCGTGTTAAAATTATAAGATGCTCGGTTATTCTCATAAATTATATTTAAGACATAAAACGTTTAAATAATTATGTTTCGTTTTTAGTAAAATGATTTCTTTAAATAAAGTTGTTTCGTAAATGAATTCGTTAAATTATTTATAAAACCATTCGTTCAAATCCGTCTTAGGTTGTGATTTCTAATAAACGTTTTTAATTCCTTTTTCTTATTTTAATATTGTTTAAGATTATTTCGTTATCTCGTCGTAACACCTTACTTACGTACGTATTCGTAAAGATCGTCACCTTTCCGAATCCAACGTTCGTATCGTATTTCGATTCTATTTACGATTTATGAAATATCGTTTCAGTATATTATTCTTAATAATTATATTCGTGTGAATCGTCATCCACGCGAATACATTATTAAGTTCATATTTCTGAAATAACATTCGCGTTTTAAGTTATGTCTGTAACCTCACCAATGCGTAATCGTTTCCAATAATGTTTTCATTATTCTATTATCTTTAAAATATACATATATATATATTCCCAATCCGAATACCACTAAACCATGTCACAGACACATTCATGATAGATCGAAATATGCTTATGTATAGGGCATATGTAGGAGTAAGTCGCCACCTATCCAGCCACCGTCCCACCGGTATTTCGATAAACCATGACCATGTGTCCTTGACTATGTTTAGTAACCACACAATAACCAACTCCTAATTCCTTTCCATTCCAAACCAAAACCTCGGATTCTCCTCACCAAAGCCTCAACACTTATATAATCATGATAAACCAAAGATGGCTTATGCGTAGGGCATATGTAGAGGTCAGTCGCAACTGCCTCAGCCACCGTCCCACCACCTCTTCGATAGATCATGATTATATCCTTGCCTATCTTTGGTTATAGAATCCTATACCACTACCAATCCAATCCACAACCCATAACATGTAAGTGCAACTGCAATAAACTCTCTGGCTATGTTTAGTTGTGTTTCAAACTAAATTTCCTAGGGTTCTTGCTCTTTGTGATAATATACTTTCTCAATATGTATACCAGTGATAATATCAACAAATAATTCATAGTAATTATCAATATCATATCAGGTCTTAACAGTACAATTGAACATGTACGGACGACCCGAAATAAAGTGATGTTACAGTCTCACCTAGTTAAGGGAATTTCGTCTCGAAATTCAACTTTGAGTGACCGTAATGAATAAATGTGGATATTTAAGCTTCATATGATCTTCTCGTTCCCAGGTGAATTCTGGACCACGCTTCGACTCTCATCATACTTTGACAATTGTAATTCTACTGCGCTTGAGTTTCTTAACTTCACGGTCCATTATCTCGACTGGTTTTTCAACAAAGTGCATGGTATCATCGACGCGAATGTCATCGAGTGGTACCTGAAGATCTTGATCAGCTAAGCATTTTCTTAAATTGGACACGTGAAACATCAGGTGTACATTGCTAAGTTCAGGAGGAAGTTCCAACTTGTAGGCAACCTTCCCGATCCGTTCAAGAAACTTAAAAGGGCAACATAACATGGAGCAAGCTTACCCTTCTTTCGGAATCGTACCACTCCTTTCCAATGTGATACTTTGAGTAATACCATGTCATCAACTTCAAACTCTA
This sequence comes from Mikania micrantha, assembly GCA_009363875.1. Classification (NCBI taxonomy): domain Eukaryota; kingdom Viridiplantae; phylum Streptophyta; class Magnoliopsida; order Asterales; family Asteraceae; genus Mikania; species Mikania micrantha. The sequence goes on along the minus strand of CM018694.1, from coordinate 20,012,088 downwards.
GAGGTTTCCTTCGCTTATCTGCGTAACTCTTCTGTCGACTACGAGCAGCTAACAGATTGTCGCGAATCTGGCGGATCTTGTCAGTCGTTTCTTGAATAATCTCGGCACCAGTGAACTGCGATTCGCCGACCTCGGTCCAACAAATAGGTGACCGAAATTTTCTACCATAAAGAGCTTCAAACGGTGCCATACCAATGCTCGTGTGATAACTGTTTTTATACGAGAAATCAACTAATGGTAGATGGCTATCCCAGTTGCCACCGAAATCGATGAAACAAGCTCTCAACATATCTTCGAGTGTTTGGATCGTCCACTCCGTCTGTCCATCCGTTTGAGGATGATAAGCAGTGCTAAGATCCAATCATGTTCCAAAGGCTTCATGAAGTGATTCCAAAAATCGTGCCATGAAATGAGCATCACGATCCGATATTATGCTTAAGGGAATTCCATGTCGGCTAACGATCTCATCAACGTAGATACGCGCTAATCTCCGCACATGGTACGTCTCGCGTATCGGTAAGAAATGAGCCGACTTGGTTAATCGATCTATTATCACCCAAATACTATCATTACCACTTGCGGTCCGTGGGAGTTTGGTAATAAAGTCCATGGATATATTCTCCCACTTCCACATTGGTATTTCTGGTTGCACTATCAATCCCGAAGGTCGCTGGTGTTCTGCCTTGACTTTAGCACAGTTAAAGCACTTGGCTACATACTCAGCAATATCCTTCTTCATTCCAGGCCACCAATATAAGACTCTAAGGTCATGATACATTTAGTCAGCTCCCGGATGGATTGAGTAACGTGACTTATGAGCTTCATCCAAAATCATCATCCAAATATCATCCATGTTCGGTATCCACAACCGATTTAAATAATACATCAAACTGTCATCCTTAGTTTCCAATAGTAACTTGGCCCCGCAAGACATCTCATCTTTTAGGCTATCTTGAGCCAATGAGTGTTGTTGTGCTGTGAGAACATCATTATGAAGATTAGTGTGCACTCGGAAGCTATGGATTTGAACATGGCTCTTGCGACTAAGCGTATCTGCTACTACATTCGCTTTACCAGTATGGTAGCGAATTTCACAGCCATAATCGTTCGACAGTTCTACCCATCTCCGTTGTTTCATATTAAGCTCTTTCTAACTGAGAATATGCTGCAGACTTTTATGGTCCGTAAAGACTACACACTTTGTGCCATAAATATAATGTCTCCATATCTTCAAAGCAAACACAACCGCACCAAGAACCAAGTCATGTGTAGTGTAGTTCTTCTTATGAATTTTCAGCTGTCTTGATGCATATGCCACAACCTTTCCTCGTTGCATAAGAACACAACCGAGACCTAGGTTGGATGCATCACTGTAAACCACAAAATCATCATTTCCATCAGGCAATGTCAAGACAGGAGCATCACATAGTTTCTGCTTCAAGGTCTGAAATGCCTCTTCTTGCTTTGGTCCCCACTCATAAGGCTTATCCTTTTGAGTCAAAGAAGTGAGAGGAACAACAATCTTGGAGAAGTTGGAAATAAACTGCCGATAGTAACCGGCAAGTCCAAGAAATGATCGAATCTCCATTGGTGTCTTCGGTGTACTCCAATTCTTCATCGCATCAATCTTCACCGGATCCACGTGAACACACTTTTCATTGACTATGTGTCCCAAGAATTGAACTTCCTTAAGCCAAAGTTCACATTTGGATAATTTGGCATACAATCGTTCTTCTCTTAGAATCTCCAAAACCATCTTAAGGTGTTGCTCGTGTTCTTCTTTGCTCTTTGAGTATATCAGAATATCATCAATGAATACAATCACAAATTTATCCAACTATGGCCAGCAAACACCGTTCATAAGGTCCAAGAAAACCGCTGGTGCATTGGTAAGGCCGAAAGGCATTACCAGAAATTCATAATGGCCATATCTTGTTCTGAAAGCCGTCTTGGGAATATCATCATCATGTACGCGAAGTTGATGATACCCGGACCTGAGATCGATCTTCGAAAACCATGCCGAGCCTTGAGGTTGATCGAAAAGATCATCGATGCGCGGCAGAGGATATCGATTCTTGATGGTCAGCTTGTTCAACTCGCGGTAGGCGATGCACATTCAGAATGACCCGTCCTTTTTCTTGACAAACAGGACTGGTGCACCCCATGGCGAATGGCTCGGGCGAATGAATCCTTTATCAGTCAGTTCTTGTCGTTGACTCACCAATTCTTGTAACTCCGAAGGCGCGAGTCTGTAAGGAGCTTTGGCGACTGGGTTCGCACCAGGTACTAAGTCAATTCGGAATTCTACTTGACGTTCTAGTAGAAGACCCGGCAAATCGTCTAGAAATACTTCACGAAAATATCCAATTACAGGAACGTCTTCAATGCTCTTTCCTTCCTCCTTTTTCTTCACAACATGTGCTAAAAATGCTATACATTTCTTCCTAAGGTACTTGTGTGCTTTAGTGCATGACATCAGCTTAAGGCCTTTACTAGAAGTTTCCCCAAAAACTCTTAAAGTTTCACCTGAAGGTAAGGGAATACGAATGTATTTTTCATGGCAAATGATTTCCGCTTTGTGGGTGGCTAACTAATCCATGCCTATGATAACATCAAAGCTACCAAGGTGCATAGGTATAAGATCAATTGGGAAAACGTCATCACTTAAGTTCACAGTACATCCAATAATAACAGTGTTAATATCAATAGTGTTTCCGTTAGCCACTTCCACGTTAAACGGTTTATCTAAGTTTGTACGTGTTCTACCAAGCATGCATTCAAAATCATATGAAACGAAACTCCTATCAGCACCAGAATCAAATAAGACAGATGCATAAGAGTTGTTGATCAGAAATGTACCATTGACCACATCTTGTTTGGCTTGAGCCGCGGGAGCATTCAGTTGAAAAGCTCTGCCTCTCGCCACCCTTTGATTATTTACAGTCAATCTTGGGCACTAGTATCGCAAATGACCCACTTCACCAAAGTCGTAACAGGATCTTTCCCGAACAGGTGCCTGGCGAACGGGTACAACTTGTATTGGTTGAGCTTACGGAGCTGGCAGTGCAAGCGGTGCAGGTTGCATCCTTTGTGCCTGCGGTGCACTCCAACAGACATTTGCAAGATGACTATACTTGCCGCAGTTGTTGCAGAAGCGACATGGCAAGTTAGGTGCGTGATGATATCGGTAAATATTACATTGAGGAGCATTCCCAACATAATTTCTGGCAGTGATGTTGTTTTGACGATTGCTGCACAGACTTAGCAGCAGGAGTAGTAACCACGAAGTTCCTGGTCTTTGTCTTCTTGTTGCTGCTTTTGGATGAACTACCTTGTTCAGTCTTGACTTCAGTTAAAGCCTCCTTGGAAGATGATTTGGTGTCAGTCTTCTTAGATCCCTTTCGTGTGAGTGTTCCAGCCCTCACGTGATTATCGGTCAGCGTTGCAGACAGACGGATTGCAGCCTCCAGTGTGGTAGGGTTTCTACCGTAGACAGTGTCTTGTATCTGCAAGGGTAAACTGCCTATATATTTCTCGATAGCTCTTTCCAATGGTGTCACCAGATAAGGTACCAACAGACTATACTCATGGAAGTGAGAGTTGTAGATCACATTCTCCTCGCTATCCTGTTTGAGTTCCCAGAACTCAGTCTCAAGTTTCCTCATCTCACTGCGAGGACAGAATTCAGTGGTCATCAGGTTCTTGACCTTAGTCGATGTCAGTGCGAGGGCAACATCAACTCCCCTAGTTCGCTTTTCGCCATTCCACCAAGTCAGTGCTCTCTTTTGGAAAACACTGGTGGCATAACGCACCTTCAGATTCTCTGGGCAGTCATTATTTATAAAGGTGTTTTCAATGCTCTCAAACCAATGCAGCACACCAATGGCTCCCTCAGAACCCGTAAACTTCTGCGGATTACAGGAGTTAAAGTGCTTGAACATGCAAACAGGTGGGTTTGCACCACCTCTGTTCTGATTGAGAGTCTGATTGGCTTGAGTCAGTTGATTCACCAATCCAGTAATAAGGTTTGCTAACTGTTGTATGACGGGGTTGGCATTACCGTTGTTAGCATCATCATTGTTCGTATCATCTCTGTTGTGACGACGTGGCGGCATGTTTCTGAGGATATTAGAAACATGTTACTACCGTTTAAAACGTAAGTTATACAAACTATGGTTAAATGAGTCCATTTTAACAGTTAGGATTACATATAGGAACTATATTTTTCTCTTATTTGTCATCAAAGTCATACCATTGTAATAATCTCCTAGTATTATACTAAAGCATCCTAGTTGGTCATATCTAATAATAACTAAATATTCCTAAGTTCAAAAATTTCCCACCCTATACCAACACTGACAACCTCCTGATGCAGTGCAACAAGCTTATATATAGGGCATACTTAGACTTGACCTCAGTCGCATCGTCCGCCGTCCCACCACTGTTGCATTGCACCACGATTATGCCCTTGTCAAAATTTAGGGTGTACCATATATCTTCCAATTATCTCACTTCACAACCCTTATCCTAAGTAGGATAATTTTGAGTGAAGTGGTCTCAAGTTCCCTTGGACAATTAGGTTCGTCTAATGTCTAAGTTCACCTGACATATAGGTTTGCCTATTTCTAAGTTCACCTAATGTCTAAGTTCACCTGACATTAAAGCTCCCCTGGTGTCTAAGTTCACTAAAGTCCATACTAATTCCCAAAGTCCATAATCATCAATGAGGGTTCATATCATCACAAAGTGCTCTTATTGTCACTAAGTGTTCATATCCTCCCTATAATTCATTCTCATCAAGTGTTCATACCATCACTAAGTGTTAGTATCATCACTATGTGTTCAGGTTGTCACTAAGTGTCCATCTCAATATTCAAGTATTCAGTTCATCACTAAGTGTTAGTATTATTCATTGATCCTATTCAACCCACGTGTCCAATAAGTGTGTAAATCAAATATGACTATCCAATATGTAATAAGTGAGTATATGTATTCATCAAAATGAAATCATCCAATGAGTCAATCAATTCCAATTTCCCGTCAACATTCCATCAACCATAACTTTTCCAACAAATCCTAATAATATCCTAAGTCCATGACACTGACATACCCCCAATATACTACAAATGGTATATGTATGGGGCATATGTTGGGGTCAGTCGCGACCGCCACAGCCACCGTCCCACCACCTTTGTAGTATACCACGAGTGTGCCCTTGTCTGGTGATCAAAGATCAAACAAACAATTACCTAGGCAAATAAGTTCCTAAACACTTAAATTCGTAAGCAAATAGTTTCCCAAACGAGTAGTTCCCTTCTTCCTCAATACTGGCATCCACCCGATGTACTGTAAATGATATATATATATAAGGCATATGTAGAGGTCAGTCACAACTGCCTCAGCCAACTTCCCACCACCTTTACAATACACCACGAGCATGTCCTTATCGAGTTATCAGGGCACAATCAATCATATAATCATCAAATAATACATGTGAATCAGATGTATAATCAGGAGTTCAATTAACATGTAATAAACACATAAGCATGAAGTCCTGAATATAATAACTAGTGTATGAAGTAGTTTCATACTAGGGTATCCTACGGTTATAGACTAGGTCAACCATTTCTAGTAACCTAATTCCCTATAACCCAAGCTCTGATACCAATCTGTAACACCCAGACCGATGGCGGAAACGTCGGGATGCCACGAGGGATGTGTAGATTGTTCATAAGCTCGTGGGCATCTAATTAAATCATCACATATCAATTAATCAACCAAATTAATTAATCTAAAAATCATGTTCATCATGAATTAGTTACATCAAATATACAAAAGATTTAGCTAAACTAACTAAACTCTAGTCTCCAGAATTTCAGTTATTTTAGCTCAGTCCAAGATCCTACTTGATGATTTCCAAAAGATGTAGAGCTATCCTGCCTTACTTACTTCTCCTAGTTCCCTTAAACATGTAGAAAATCAAGTGTCAACTACGAAGTAGTTGGTGAGTAATCATAAGTTCTTATATTTCAAAATGTTTACAAAATATTTATGAAAGTTTATAGTTTTCTGAGAAAATCCACATGTGCACCTGCGAGATAATCCAACTCATAACCCAACACATAATCACAAACATACAGTCACATATTTCAAATAATCATAGATAATCAATCACATATACATTCGACCAATCTCAATCATCAATATCCTCAATTATTATAACTGACAATACATGAAATCATTGTGATTGACCTAAGTCAAAGACAACGACCCATGGAGTTGTGCCAATCCACGTGACAATACATGCAATCATTGCGGATGAGCGAAGTCAACAGCAACGACTCATGGAGATGTGATAATCCAAGTGGCAATACATGCAGTCATTGCGGATAACCGAAGTCAACAGCAACGACTCATGGAATAGAGATAATCCAATAATATAAATATCATAATGATAAATCAGGTGTAACCCATGTGTTATCAAAACGATATGTAAAACTGGTATACATGTTCCACCTCTGAGTTTAAAACAAAAGGATTTAAAAGGAGGTTATGAGAACTCATCTGAGTCCTTAGAATCAGTGTTTTTGTAGAATGCGCGCTCGCGTATATGAAATCAGAAACAACTCAACAACCTGTAATTATCGTGCATTTCATATTCGTAAGTATCTAAGTGTGATCATTATTAAGTTATCATATCTGCTCGTCTTTTAATTATTAATTGTATGACCAAGTTAAGTTTGTCATGTAGGTTATAGTGATAATTCTTAAGACTTCCTATGCTCATTATAAAAAGTCAGTCTAACATTAGTTAGTTTAATCAATAAATATCACAATGTCTTATTGAGAGTATAAAGTCATACATGTAGTGATTGTAATAAACATTATACACATGTATGCATCTTATGTGCAGCATGCATGGGCACTCGAGTTAACCAATATATCTTAATTTGTTGCATAGAAATTAAGTTTAAGAGATTAACTTAAGGTATTTTCATAACCTATTTAAATTACAAAAATCCTTAAATTAAAACATGTTCTTATATAAAAATATAATGACTCGAATGGCTCGTGCCTGCATGGATGTATTACACCCCATGTTATTTCGTTTATGATAAGTATATGTGTTGAATGTAGCCTCTCCTTTAGCTCGTAAAGATTTGGTTCGACAACCCTAGGTCCGGCCCTAGTTTTGCCGCCCTTAGCCCAGCCTTGGTCCAGGTTTGTTGCAGCTGCTAGGGTTCGGCCTATGCAGGTTCGGTTGGTTCACATGGGTTCGGTAATACATAGGTTCGCCGGTTGAGTGGGTTTGGCCATATGCAAGGTTCGCTCATCATGTAGGGTTCGCTCATCATGGTTCGTGGCCCCTGCAGGTTCGCGTGGAGAAATGTTCGGCTGGCTTAGCTTCCGGCCACCTTAAGGTTTATGAATCCTACAGGTTCGTGGAACTGGGGGAGGGTTTGGTCAGATCAGGTTTGCAGCTCATGGGCTTCGGCCGAGACACCAACACAGTTTCGGGCACCTGCAACCTTCGCGACTTCACTGTTCACCATCTTCCCCATCTAGCAAAACCCTGTTGTAGGTCTGTTTCTAAGGTTTTCAAGTCATTCATCAAGTGTATTTCAATGATACTAAGTGTTTAGATCAGTTAAAACATCATTAAGTTATAGGGTTCGTGATTCACAATAAAACCGAAAATAAATCTTAGATGTTACCTCGAAATGTCACCAAAATGTTTCGTTTCTTCGTGGGTTTGTATTCCTTTTGAACACACGGTTGTTTAGGCTCCAAGATCTCGCAATTCCGACAAGAAATGAAGAAGGAAATTTAGAGAGAAGGAAGAGAGAAGTGTGGGTGACGTTTTTGTGGTCTATAGAGAGAGTAAAAGGGTTAGAAATGAAAGAAAAGATGATGCTCATCTTTTTATACCCCGATTCGTTCCCGCGTGCTCGGTCTCGTTTGTATCGCGTTAAAATTATAAGATGCTCGGTTATTCTCATAAATTATATTTAAGACATAAAACGTTTAAATAATTATGTTTCGTTTTTAATAAAATGATTTCTTTAAATATAGTTGTTTCGTAAATGAATTCGTTAAATTATTTATAAAACCATTCGTTCAAATCTGTCTTAGGTTATGATTCCTAATAAACGTTTTTAATTCCTTTTTCTTATTTTAATATTGTTTAAGATTATTTCGTTATCTCTTCATAACACGTTACTTACGTACGTATTCGTAAAGATCGTCAACTTTCCGAATCCAACGCTCGTATCGTATTTCGATTCGATTTACGATTTATAGAATATCGTTTCAGTATATTATTCTTAATAATTATATTGGTGTGAATCGTCACTCACGCAAATACGTTATTAAGTTAATATTTTTGAAAAAACATTCGCGTTTTAAGTTATGTCAGTAATCTCACCAATGCGTAATCGTTTCCAATAATGTTTTCATTATTCGATTATCTTTAAAATATACATATATATATATATATATTCCCAATCCGAATCCCACTAAACCATATCACTGACACATCCATGATAGATCGAAATATGCATATGTATAGGGCATATGTAGTAGTAGGTCGCAACCTATCCAGCCACCGTCCCACCGCTATTTCGATAAACCATGACCATGTGTCCTTGACTATGTTTAGTAACCAAACAATAACCAACTCCTAATTCCTTTCCATTCCAAACCAAAACCTCGGATTCTCCTCACCAAAGCCTCAACACTAATACAATCATGATAAACCGAAGATGGCTTATGTATAGGGCATATGTAGAGGTCAGTCGCAACTTCCTCTGCCACCGTCCCACCACCTCTTCGATAGACCATGATTATATCCTTGCCTATCTTTGGTTATAGAACCTATACCACTACCAATCCAATCCACAACCCATAACATGTAAGTGTAACTGCAATAAACTCTCTGGCTCTGTTTAGTTGTGTTTCAAACTAAATTTCCCAGGGTTCTTGCTCTTTGTGATAATATACTCAATATGTATACCAGTGATAATATCAATAAAAAATTGGTAGTAATTATCAATATCATATCAGGTCTTAACAGTACAATTGAACATGTACGGACGACCCGAAATACAGTGATGTTACAGTCTCCCCTAGTTAAGGGAATTTCGTCCCGAAATTCAACTTGGAGTGACCGTAATGAATAAATGCGGATACTTAAGCTTCATATGATCTTCTCGTTCCCAGGTGAATTCTGGACCACGCTTCGACTCCCATCGTACTTTGACAATTGGAATTCTACTGCTCTTGAGTTTCTTAACTTCACGGTCCACTATCTCGACTGGTTTTTCAACGAAGTGTATGGTATCATCGACGCGAATGTCATCGAGTGGTACCTGAAGATCTTGATCAGCTAAGCATATTTTTAAATTGGACACGTGAAACGTCGGGTGTACATTGCTAAGTTCTGGAGGACGTTCCTACTTGTAGGCAACCTTCCCGATCCGTTCTAGAATCTTAAAAGGGCCAACATAACGTGGAGCAAGCTTACCCTTCTTCCGGAATCGTACCACTCCTTTCCAAGGTGATAATTTGAGTAATACCATGTCATCAACTTCAAACTCTAGAGGTTTCCTTTGCTTATCCACGTAACTCTTCTCTTGAGGTTTCCTTTGCTTTGATGGTGAACTCATCTGCTACTACTGCTACATCTTCATAGTCAGATCAGGTTTCTAATGAATGTTCTTCTTCTAATTCTACATGTTTTAATTGTGTTGACCTTGACAGTAAGGTTTTGGTTAATCAGAAGCACAATGTTGACTTGATCAGCGATCTCAACCAAATGATTGAGGTTAACAAAATTTTAAAATCTAATGAAAAAGATTTTCAAGATAAAATCAATTTGTTAAACAGACAGTTGCATGAGGCTGAGATTGTTGTTCTCAACAAGTAGAATGCAGTTACTTCTTATCTCAAAACCATAAATGAGTCTAAGAAGAAACTGGCCATAGTCGAGTGTGACTATGAGACTTTAAGCCAGAAGCTCAAAAGCTATGAGAGCTCATCTTATATTATTGAGCACATGATCGGTACTGGGACTGATCAGGATGGAAAGGGTAAGGAAACCAGAGACAATCACTGTCCCCCACTAGTCTTGAACAGCTTTGTCAATTCCCCAAATGACAAAGATGTTAAAGATTTCCAAGTTAAAACTCTATTAGTAATGGATCCAGTTGGAATGATTACTGATGAGAGTTCCTCATTGTCTGAGGAGTCTTTTGTGGAGGGAATTGTTGAAGATTGGGTCTCAGATTCTGAGGATGAATCTAGGGGTGTTCAAAAAAACCGTAAACCGCTTAAAACCGTTATCTGAACCGTATCCGTAACCGAAAAAAACCGAATCGAATTGCGAATTCGGTTTACGGTTCGGTTCTAAACCGTAACTGTTTTACCAATTCGGGTTTCGGGTCGGTTTGCGGTTCTGGTTTTATTTGGAATTCGGTTTATTCGGGTTAAACCGTATAAACCGAACTAATATTAACAAATACATTTTTATTTTTTATTTTATGTGTCTTAATTTATACCCTAATTGAAAGAAGCGCCGTAACCTACAATTGACTAATCCTTCTTTAGTTCTTTTCTTCACTCTCGTCTCCAAAGAAGAGGAAAGGAGATCCCGCTCATCTGCGCCGATCTGCTCCGATCTGCACGGATCTACTCCGATCTGCACCGCCAAAGAAGAGGAAAGGCGCAGGCAGCACAGCGGCGACCGATCTGCACCGATCTGCTCCAAGAAGTTCTGCTGCTGTATTAAACAACCATGTTTTAGCACTGAAGAATCAACCTCTTTCCCTTAGCAAGTGCATTATTTCCAAGATGAATAATAGAAGCAGTGACTTTAAAAATTGCTTCCTGCAGAAAAAAAAAACAGAAAATTGGTCTTGAGTTTATGGTTTTTACTTGTCCATGGCTCTCCTTGATGCAAGATATTAATGTCCCTCATTCACACGAACTAGCTCAAAACATTTTGATTGGTTAAGAATTAAGATAGTGAAACGACAAGGGGTTTCCTAGTTTGTATTTCTCAACTTCGAACATTTTTTTTATGTTGGTTTATGTTTGGATTTGAACCTATTGCTTAGGATATGCTTAATTTTGTGTTATTTGAAGTGGTTTGGAACACAAACAATTCTGATGCAGGATACAGGAACCAAAAATATGGAAAAAAAGGTATTTTGACTGAATACGGTTGAATTCGGTTTAATACGGTTTGTTCGGTTCTTAACCGAATCCGAACCGAATTGAATACGGTTGAATTCGGTTCGGTTTACGGTTGGCCTAAAAAAAATTTCAAAACCGTTTAAACCGAACCGTATAAACCGTTTAAACCGCAAACCGAACCGTTGAACACCCCTAGATGAATCTGACAATTCATCTGATGGTATTATTGCTCAGAATCAGTCACCTATAGTCATGAAAGGTGACCCAATATCTTCCTTAAAGATCTATCAAGAATTAGTTTTTGTGAAGGCTTCACAACAGAATGAAGCATGTGTGTTTAACAAGATTGACAATCTTGTTTCTAATGGGAAAAAGGGTTTGGATTTTAATCATAACAAGACCAAAACAAATGTTTTTAAACAACAAAATCAGTCTTTTCTAAACTCAAACATTTTCATCAAAAAGACAACAGAGTTTGTTTTGAGTGTGGTGCACTTGGACACATTGTCATATTTTGTCCTCAGTTGATTAGACATAAGGTTGCATCACCAAGACAACAAAACTAGCATGTTGTCAAACAAATTAAGTTTGAAAAACCCAAACTACACAATCAGGTTAAACCTTTGGATAAGGGTAAAGGGAAAGTGGTGAACTTGGATGTTCCCAAAGTGATTAATGTCAATCAATCAAAGTCATCATCCATTTATCTGAAAAACTCTTTCAGTAAAAACACAGTCTGGAAAGTCAAGTGTTCTAAGACTTCAGTTTTACAAACACCAGACAAGACTACCAAATGATCATCGCTTTTATTAGTTAGTTTTATTTTATTTCATTTTTCATTGTTAAGTATTTATGCTATTTCTTTTATTTAATCAAAAACTCAAAAATATTTTCTGTTTTAGGTTTTCAGGGGGAGAAAAAGTAGATTAATTGAAAAATCAATAACATCTAAAATTTGAAAAATACAAAAACATTTGAAAAATTATAAAAATGAGAAAGTTTTATTTGAGAAAGTAATTGTTAACCTATTATGTCTTAAAAGCTAAGGTGAATGCATAAACTGAAAACTCATGAGAATTATGATTTGATTTACTGATAGGCCGACTTTACAAAATGAATAGACAATTTGTGATAAGCTTAGAAAGTCTGATTTGTGGGATCAGTTTTAGAAAACTAGCTAAGAGATAAATAGTTTTTGACTCAAATCAGGCATACACCTGTTATCATAGGATCTAATAAGGTTTCCAATAATTCATGAACTCAAATCTGTACACGTGCCATAATGCTTTGTTAAGACCTAGCTGAAGTTATCCATTCAGATGAGAATGATTGAATCATAAGAAATTAAATAAAATAAAATCAAGCCGGTATTAGGCTTGCAAAATACAAAAAATAAAATAAGTTCGATTCCATACACGTGCCATATTGCTTTGTGAAGACCTAGCTGAAGCCGTCCATTTGGATAGAACAAGTTGATCGTGTCAACACAATTCTGTATACGAGCCATATTGCTTTGTAAAGACCTAGCTGAAGCCGTCCATGAGAATGTGTTGAACATGAGAGACAAATCAAATAGAAAAATACAAAAACAAAATAAAATTGGAACCTTATAAAATTTATGATTCTAGGTACTAAGTTATGCAGAGATGAGTTACAAACTGATTTTAATCTTAGCTGGATAAATAAAATGGGCAACTCAATCAGAAGATATGAGTGATCATCAAATTAGTTTAGATATTTTGTACTGTAAGGTTTAAAATGGATAAATATATCAGTAATCATATCATAAGACAGCTGTGTCTGAAGTGAAACATTCAGTAATGCTGATTTGATGTGACTAGGTGTATGTGTTAGTTTCTCAAATAGACTTCTCACAAAAATATGTGTTTCTTTATTGTTAGTTGTTCGCTGTACAGTCGTATTTTGTTTTAGAAAATTACAAAAAGATTTTATATTTTTTTTAGATTTGTTTTAGATGATCATTTGTGAGTTCGGATGTTCAGTCATCTTTGAATCCATAACCAACCAGACTATTCTTCATAAATGGCATCTGTTTAACTGATCAAAATGTTAAAATTTTGAAATTAATTTATGTTTTGTGAGTGCCAAGTTTCATTCGTACGAATGAACAAGGAGAATGGCTCATTCGACCAAATGACATCATTCCAGCGAATGACACTTTCGGCCGAATCAGCTTGGGCCGAAGGAACTCAGTCGGCTGTCTCATTCGCCGAATGAAAATTCTTTTTGTGGATCATTCGGTCGAATGAATTTAGGGTGAAGCAGCTCATTCGCTTGAGTCATTCGCCGAATGACAGTTCCTATTTAAGCATTTGATTCGGCCGAACTACCTCATTCTCCCAAAACTTATTCTCTCACCCTTCTGTGTGTGTTATTCGCCCGAATCACATCTTCACACTTTTTCCTTGATTATTATTCGATTCACTCAACCACATACTGATATTTCATCTTCTGATAATCACAGGTACTTGTGGATCCAAGATGACCAACTTTTGTCCACAGATTTGATGAGAACAGATCTGATTTTAGGGTTTTAGGGTTCTTACCTGTCGCATCAAATAAATGAACAAGTTGGACCTTAAATCACTAAAAACCTTTTCTAAATGTCTTAATCGGTCGTTTCTGAATGATTTGGTATCGGTTTTATGGTCTATGGTGATGATTCATGGACTTGGAATTTTCAAAGTCAGTTGGCCGACCGAATGACTCATTCGAACATACTCATTCGGCGAATGACTCATTCGGTCAATTAGCTCATTCTCCCAAGGATCATTCGGCTAGATCAATCTTATTCGGCCAAATGTTTTTCTTGTTGATTTTTTTTCTGATTTGATTCAGCTGCTTAACTAAGTGATACTAACATGTTTATTTCCTTGTTTTTCAGTATGGCCGAGTATAAGGCGGTGACCAAGAACAACATCTGCGCACACTTGGATTTGTCTACCAAGCACGCCGTGCATTTCAGAGACATTATTACATTTCTTAGGCGCTCTAGGATTTTTGCTGCCATATCCACTGTATATGTGCCCTATCAGTCACATCAGCAGGACTTCTGGAGAGATCCGCTGACATTGATTGCGAGGTAGAGCCGCCAGTTATTAGAGGCAAAGTGCAGGGTCACCATGTTGTTATTTCTGCAGAACATAGCAGGCGGATATTTTGTTTTCTGGATACACCGGATCAGCCCATTCTGCTTGATCGCTACATAGTTCGTGGATGTTTTATGCGGTGCAAGAATGATGGTGATCTTGGAGCTGGGATACTCAACAAAGCATTTATGTCTCCACAATTCAAGTATCTAGCTCATGTGCTTATTCATTGCCTGGGCTCAAGGCGAGGTGGATTTGATGATATGCGGGAGACTATCCAGTGTGCATTCGTAGCTTTGGTGCTGAACCGGCCTTTCAACTTTTCAGATATGGTGTTTACACATCTTAAGGAGAACGTCATGCTGAAGGGCGACAAGAAGTTTCTCATGTATCCCCGATTTCTACAGCAAATCTTTGACGCTCAAGTGCCCAACCGGCCAAAGAACATCACTGATGTTATTCGTGTAGAGCACATGAGTGATATCACTATCAACAGAGTGATGTCATACAGAGGGAATGAGAGGAAGCCTCCGATTCGTTCATTATTCGGTCATCTTCAGACACCAGATTATGTTGCTCCTGGTGGCAGGAAGTGGAGGCATGATGATTCAAACTCTGACATAGAGGATTTTATGGTTCTTGGTGATGATGGTGATGATGATGGAGATGATGGTACTGGTGATGTAGGTGGTGGTGAGGCTGGAGTTGGTGTGAGTGATGGTAGAGTTAGTGTTGGTGTGACGGGTGTTACAGTTGGTGTGAGTACAGTTGGTGTTAGTTCAGTTGCTGATGCGGGTGTGGGAAGTTCTGGAGCTGGAAATGATGATGTGGATGTAGACACACTATTAAACTTGGATTTTCTGGCTACTACTTAGGCCACTGCATCTACACCACTGAAGATGACTGGCACTACCTCAGCTGAGGATAGAGATGATTCTGAGGAATCAGGTGATGATGGTGGAGAGGCTGAAGGTGAAGAGGGCCCTGAGAGTTTAGACTCTGAGGATACTCCGGATGAGTTTGAGAATTTTTGAGTGGGAGGTAGACTGGTGAAGAAGATGAAGAGACGGAGTGAAGCTAAGCTTGTAGAGATCCACGATCCTAACTTTCTTCAAGAGTTTGACTTGTCACCTCCTCCACGTACTTCTTCTGTTACATCCATTGCAGCTGTGATTGCTACTGCTGCTGTTCAGGGCATATCATCTCCCTCTGGCAAGAGGAGAAGGACTAGGTTTGTCCTTCAGAGGAGGTCAAAACTTGCAACTACTGCTGCATCTACTGTTACATCAGTAGCAGCAGTTACAGTTTCTTCACTGACCAGGTTACGGGTTGTTCCTACACGTTCTACTATTGCCACTCTGACTACCTCCAGTGTTCATGCTCCCATTTACACTACTGCCTCTGCTGGTCCCTCCACTACACGAGCTGATATGTTTATACCTACTGTTTCAGTTGTTGAGCAGCTGAGTACACTGAACAGTGTGGTCCTCAGGTTGATGGACAGGAACCTGGAGCAAGAGCAGAAGAACAGAGAGCAGGGAAAAGTGATTGCCCAGCTCACACAAAGGGTAAATGAGCAGGATACGTTATTGCTCCAAGCTGCTGATCAAAGAGCAGATTTGAGAAAAAGATCTACTCAACAAGAGGAGCAACTGCTCAAATATATAGATGAGCACCATCAGTTGGCCTTGACTGCCACTGATTTCAGTGACTGGATCCTGACTCTAGAAGCGGAGAACGCTCGACTTGTTGAACAGATTGATAGTCTTAAAGATAGCACTCCAAGGATTGAAGGCACTGCAGCTCACTCCGATGATTCAGATAAAGATGACGAAGAAGATGAAGAGGAAGAAGAAGAATCTGATGAGGAAAAACTCGATTATGAAGATTCAGATCAAGATGATGACTCTGATGGTTCAGGGAGTGGGTCTGGTAGTTCCTCTAGTTCAGATGATGCAGATGAGCATGCCCCTCCTCCTGAGATACGGACCAAGACCAAGCACGATAAAAGTGCTCAGGCACCTCCTCCACCTCCTCCAACTCAGACAGAAGAACCAACAGCTACTGAGGAAGTAGAAGCTGTGCCTTCAAGACATCAATTAGATGAGACACTAACGATGATTTTAGACGCTCAGGGTATTATACAGCACTCAGTTAGTTACGACAAGGACAGGGAGAGATTATACACTACTTGACCAAGGAGCAGATTGCCGAGCTGTTCAGGTTGAATCCTGACGAGGTTGCGATTGATGACACCTCAGCTCATGTTTTTGATGAGCCTTCTCCAGATATTTTTGATGACGTTGATGAGGTTATCTTGGAGGACATGATAGAGGAGGAAACTACAAAGTATACTTCGGCTGAGGGCGAACTACCAACTTTTACTGACCTTTTTGGACAAGTCACTGAAGAAGAACTGAACAAAAGTGTAGAAGAAAAGGTCGGTGGTGGTGAGTCTTCAGCTGAAGACTTTCAGCAAAGGAAAGAAGACTTTCAGTGGTGGTTTTCAAGATTCATGCTGGTTGACATAAGGTCATTAGCTCGGCATACTTCCATGATCTTCAGTGCTATGCTGTCAAATGAGAACAGGGAATTCAGTATTTCAAGCATCCACATGATTTCAAGATGTTGCCTGGATTCGAAGTCAATCAACTTGCGCTTGAAGATGTTATATAGTGAAGGCTCAGGGATGTCAGCTTGGTTCTCCAGACAGATACAATATGAGTATAGGAAGAGATGGGTGAATTTCAGGACTCAGCAACCTGAAATATATTATTTACCTAAGATTGATGGAGATACCCGCAAGAATAAAGTCATCCTTAAGTGGCTACCTCCAAAAGTCATGAAGAAGATTCCGTTGAGGAAGATGCGTCATGACTTTTTCGTAGGCTTCCGATGGTGGTATTATGACGAGCGTACTAGAGAGGCTGTGATAGTGCTCTGCAAGGAAAATAAGTGGGAAACTGAATGTATCTTTGACCCGATGTGGTTGACAAATCTGTCACACAGCGATGTCAAAGCTCTTTACAGACACCAGATTTTCTTTGATGTGGAGGATATGGAGCAGGCATTGCAATTCATGAGGGTGATCCGGATCTGTATCGTTTTCAAGATTCATGCTGGAGCAGACTAGAAAGCAATTTCTAACAAGTACTTCAAGAAGGATGATGCAGAATAAGGTACTAGGTCCAAGGGGGAGTATGTTGGGGCACGAATGTCCCTAGTTCAGTTTTGTAGTTCAGTTGTATATGATCTTTTGATGTATAAAGTTTATCATTAATGAAATCAGTATTTCTATCTTGTTCTTAATGTTTATTTTAGTTTATAAGTGTTTGATTATGTTTATAGACCCATTCGGGCGAATGACTCTACGATTGAAGTCATTCGGCCGAATGAACGCCTACAGAATGACTTGGGCAATCGAATGAGTCAACCGTATGACTCATTTGCTGGTTCAAGCTCATTCGGCTGAGTCATTCGCCGAATGACTACAGTGTATAAATACCAACCCAAACAGATTCAAACCTAACTTTCCCGAGACCTCATTCTTCCTAGAGCACTTCAGTGTCAAAACCCTAGAAGTTTTGAGCGGTTCTAGATGTCCAAGTTCGATTCTCAAACCGTTGTGTTCGGATCACCATGGTTGCTGTTGATTTTGATTGGAAAACCCTGGCATAGGATTCCGCACTATTCCAAAGGCTGTCGAGCAGATCTCCATTGGAACCAGGTTGTTTCCGGGCACCTAGTTGGTGTTACAGTAGCTTAATTGTGTTATGAGCATATCACACTAAATCCTAGATACCTATGATGCACTCTATCAAGCCAAAGAATTCCTACTTCTAATTTTACATGCATCCGATTTTGATTAAATGTCTGTGATTTTAGCAAGAGAGAGCAAGAATGGATCATAGGTTTTAATATACAGCGGGTCTTGGGTTTTGGACTCTTGAGGGTCTCTTTTAATATGTTTTTTGCATGATTGTGCTCTAAGGCATCTTTTATTGGTGTGATCAGATCCAGATTTCGTGGCACGTACTCATGTATGCAGGTAACATCTCATGTCTCCGCGTAAACCGAACAGAGAGAGCTACACTTCTCAGGTCTCTGCGGAAGCAGAACTGAGAGAAGACATCCATGAGCAATACATGTTTTTATGTACAGACGTAAAGTACTTTCGGAGAAAGAACTCGATTTTCGACATATTTTCAGAATCTTGTGCATATCAAACGTGTCATAAGATATCTAAGACAGTCAAATAGGTAATACACCCTTCTAATTAGTGATATTTGCACAATGCAACACACGTTTTCTTTAGTTTAGCACAACAAAGATCGACTAATTCAATCAAGAGAGCCTATCGACAAATCATTTCAATTCTATTTCATTCCGATATAGCATTGTTCAGGAATTTTTAAACTGGCACTTTATCACCAAAGTTTATATTATTTCCATGTTCAGACTTAATTGCTTTTGCATATTTCTCCCCTAAATTTATTCATAACATGAAAAAATTTATTTAAAAGAAATTTGTTAAAAAATTACTAAGAAAACTCCATGAAAAACGAACATCTATCACTTTACAAACTCAGTCCTCAAACACAATCATTTTTAGCAATTTCACAAGCACATTGAAGGTTAAAATGCTCACTGGTTTTGTGAACATGTCAGCCACATTTAAATTTGTGTCAATTTGTTCCATTTTAATGAGTTTGTGATCATAACAATATCTAATAAAATGAACTTTCATGTCAGTGTGCTTGGTTTTAGAGTGTTGAACCAGGTTTTTGCAAATTTGAATTGCTGCATCGTTATCACAAAAAATATGAGTGTTATGGGAATTCAAACCGTAATTCAGCAGTTGATGTTGCATCCATATCACCTGAGAGCAGCAGGTAGACGCTGCAACATATTCAGCCTCTGCGGTGGAGATAGAGACAGTTTGTTGCTTCTTACACTTCCATGAAATGAGCCTGTCACCCAGAAATTGACAGCCAGCAGAAGTGGGTTTACGATCAACGTCACATCCTCCATAGTCATTGTCACTGAAAGCATAGAGATCGAATTAAGAATTTCGAGGATACCGCAAACCAAATCGGGGCTTCCCTTTCAGATATCAGAAGATCCTGTGAACTGCAGTCAGATGAGAAAGTCTTGGTGTAGACTGACAGCGTGCACATTGACAAACTGCAAACATAATATTTGGTCTACTAGCAGTGAGATACATCAGGGACCCGATCATTGAATGATAATGAGTTTGATCCACTTTAGAGCCATGTTCATTAAAGTTATAACCGCACGTTCTTTCATGGGAGTTACCTCAGAGTTACAATCTTGCATACTGAATGTCACCAGCATATACTTGCTTTGATGAATAAGAATTCCCTCAGAATTTTGGTGCATTTGTAATCCCAAAGGTTGTCATTTCTCCCAAAGAGCTCAGTTCAAATTTCTTCTTCATCACGCTCTCTAATTCCTTGCACAACTGCTCACTGGTTGATCCGAAGATGATATCATCAACATAAATTTGGACCAAAATCATGTCATCATCAATTCTATTGAGAAACAGTGTGTAGGGCCTAAGAAACCCTTGGAAACAATCCGGTTCCTTGCGGAATGTGCTCGACAGGCCCTTGAATAGTGCGGAATCCTAATCAAGTGTTTTCCTGTGACAATTCGGCAATCCGGATTAACTCCGTTAACTCTAGAATTAACCGAAATGTTATGTAATCAAACAAAAACGAATTTCAAGGGTTATAATGGTGCAAAACAAGTTTTAAACATTTCAATTACAATGATTTAGTTGTAATTAAGTTGAAATGCAAAGATTTTGACTTTAAAAGTCAAAATTCGGTTTGAATATCAATTGAAATTCAAATTTCACACTTCTTTCAAGTAAAACCCGAAATTAGTTACTCTTAATCATCCTATTGATGATTACTAATGTGTAGCAAACGTTATGAGTCCATTAAAATGTCGAATTGAACTCATGGGTTAATGAAAAGTCGAAACCGTAATTCTTAGTCACCAAATCCACACAATTCGAGTTTGTTTCGCACAATTGAAGCTTCCTATACCTTATTCGGCACCCTTAGAGACCATTTCAATCAAAGATTTGATCCAAGAAGCTGCGAACAGAGGAATCCGATTGAGAGCCGGCCGAAACTACACCTAGAAGTCGAAGTACATCAATTCGAAACCAATTCGGATAATTGTCAGCACCTACACCTTCCATACGGTTAGTACAATGATATCCCTATGCTAATTTCGATTAACATCAACGAATTTCACGAATCCTAATTCTAGGGTTCATCACATTGACAGTTTGGGCATTTCTGATCAAACAGGTTTAAAAACCCAATTCAATTATACAGATAGTTTCGTGTTAGCATCACAAGCGAAAAACCTCTTTCAATTTTGAGTTTAAGTCATGAATTTGTTGATCTCGAGTTCTAGGGTTCATGGGATAAGTCGGGTTTGTGGTTTTTAATGAAAACGATATCAGTGATCAAATTAATTTTTACAGATAGACTCGGTTTGGCTTGTATATGGAAAACCATATGTCAATTTCAGTTTCTAACATCATATTAATAGGATTCGATTTCTAGAGTTCTAAGTTTAATTGTATTTGGGGGTTTCGATGTAAATTGATGCAAGAATCAAATTATTTGCTACCTTTAGCTTCAGAGAATCCCGATTAACAAAAACCATATGTGAATTTCATGATATAAGATCGAATTGTAAGAGTTCGACAATTAGGGTTCTTGAGGTGAAATCGTTTTGGGGTTTGGATCGTGATGGAGTTCAAAAAGGAAATTAATCGTTACAGAAACCTCCGAAATTGTTGTGTTAATGATAACCCTATGTGGATTGGGTCGGACATTCATGAATTGAAGAAAATTTTATTAGGGATTAACATAGTCATTCGAAACAATAAGGGGTTCGAATTAGGACCTTGTGTGGATGAATCATTGAATTAAAACAGCCCTTAGACTCGACTAGATCTCTGGAACAAAAACCCTAAAGTTTAAGAGTCGATTGGATGCAAATCGTGGGTCAAATGGGTTTAGTTGGTTCGGTTAATATCACATATGGGAATCGATTGATTATGGGTTAAAATAATTAATTTGGGCTTTCTATTACAATTTTTTGGTGGGCTGACATGGTAGAGTGTGTGTGTGTACTGGGTTGAAGGTCACGGGTTCGAACCCGGCCTTCAACAGTTTTTGATATTAAAACCATTCTTAGTGTTTTGGTCATAACTCACTCGTTTTAACCCCGATTCGACTCATTCGAATTGCGTTAGAACCAGAATTAAATTCCGAATGTATTAGAATAATAAAAGTCACATTTTAGATCAAAAACGTAATCGTGTATAATTACGTTTATTTAAATAAAATCATATATGGTTTTATTTAAACGATTTTAAAGGCACGCCTACTTACGTATGCACAATTCTAACAATCTAACATACGTGTGTTGACACATATGTGATTTCAAGCACAAAACGATATCCCGAATAACACAACGTATTGTTTAAAACACAGGTTCTTCGTAGAGGACTTTCTACGCGATTTCACTTGTTTGATCATTCTATTTCACAATCAAAGGTGCGTACACGACCCCTTTCTTATTTTAACTGTTTTGGGGGAGAAAACATGTACAACAAACACTTTTAGATACATATCACTTGCATGAGTTAACTGTTTACATTGAGTGCAAACATAGCATTACAAGTCCTTACATTTCGAACCGTTTAGTTTGCCGTAGTGCAAAGCTTGGTAGTTGGAAATAGATCTATTAGGTTTGACAAACCTCACTTGGTAGATGGGATCTACGCAAGTGTTTGACTGACCAAACACACATTACTATTGTTTATGCTAGACAATAGTGGCAAGGCAAAACATGCGTTAGCATGCAACAGTCAGCTTCGGTGTCGACCACTTATGTAAATAGTATATACGACTAGCTATCATGACTATGCATATGTGATTATGTTATCTGCAAACATTTTGTTCAAACTGTGGTTTCAAACATTTGTGAATGCTTAAACCTGTGTAATGCACCAACCTTTGTGTTGACTTGATTTACATGTTTTCTCAGGACGCTAAGATACACAAGTAAGCAGGCATGGACTAGGAGATCGAGTCGCATGCATGTTTTACATTTCTGTTATTTGGTTTTGAACAATTGAAACTTTGCATTGTAATTTACAGTTTTCAAACCGTTATGGTTGTTTATGTTTTAAAAACGCTTCCGCAACGTAGAACTTTGATTTTACAGTTTTAGACCAATGTATGTTTTGAAAATCATATAGAGGTCTTCGTTATGTCTAATGATCTGAGATCCTAGTTTGTCACGTCCCAAACGGTATGATTCCGTTAGTTGAAAATTGGGGGTGTGACATTTCCAATCGAAATCACCATGCCCCGTGGCAATCCGATGATGTAGAATTAACGTTTTGATCGAAATTGAACACCACGGGGTGAGAAACGAAGTTGGATAGGGAAAGGCGGATCAAAACCCTAGGAGAATGACGGGGGTGCTCAGGGGTCAGAGAAGTGATCTAAAAGTTACTGAAACATTCTGTTTGCAGGTCTATATATAGACTGAACTCATTCAGCCGAATGAATTGTGCGAACTACCCACTTGCGCGAATGGCTCAGCCGAATGAGCTGGTCAACCGAATGAGTCATGCGAGTGGCTCATTCGTTCACCCCAGTCATTCGCTAGTCGTTCATTTAGTGCGAAATGACTCATTCATAGGTACCATTCGCATGAATGGGTCTGTAACATAGTCAAAGTCAAAGTCAACTATTATTAAACACATTAAACTCAATTAAAGATAAAAGAACAATACAAAATAGTCATTTTCATTACTGATATAAACTTTATACAATCAAAGTCATACAAAACATGGAACTAGGGACATTACATGCACCAACACACTCCCCCTTGGACCTAGTTCCTACTTGTCATCTCCCATATTGAAAAACTTCTAAGAAAGAGCCTTCCAGTCAGAGCCGGCATGAATATCAAACGCGAAGCATAGCCTGATGACTCTCATATATTGCAGCACCTTCTCCATGTCTCCAACATCAAAGAATATCTGACATCTGTATAACGTCTTCACGTCTTCTAGTGACAGATTTGTCAGCCACATAGGATCAAAGATACGAATGGTATCCCATGTGTTATCCTTGCATAGAACAATCATAGCTTCAGTAGTCCTGCCGTCATAATACCACCATCAGAAGCTGTCCAAAAAGTCTTGACGAAGCTTCCGTAATGGAATCTTCTTCATAACGTTCGGAGGCAGCCACTTCAGGATTACTTTGTGCTTCCGGGAGTTGGTATCAATCTCCGGTAGGTAATACCTTTCCAGTTGCTGTGGCTTGAAGTTAACCCATCTCTTCCTGTACTCGAACTGGATTTGCCTCGCAAACCAGGACGACATCCCCGAATCCTCACAATATAACATCTTCAGACGTGCAAGCTGATTGACCTCGAATCCCGGCAACGTCTTGAAGTCATGGGGAAAACGGAAGTATTAGATCCCCTTCTCTCTCATGACTGCATAACATCGCAGATCATGAAAGTATGCCCAACTCAGAATCTAACCGCCAGACTTGTATCCCTTGATCCTGTATACTTTGGTGTGTGGAGTTGTCATCAGTGGAACACTTTCTTTCTTCAATGCTTCCTAGTAGGTTGCCCATTTTTCCTTCCTCTTCTGAATGTCTTCTGCCGAAGACTCGCTGCTGTTGACCTTCCCGTCTATCTTTCTACTCAGTTACTCCTCAGTATGCAGACCGAAAAGATCAGCAAAAGTATGCAGCTCCTCTTTAGCTGTAGTGTACTTTGTGCTTTATTCTTTTGTAAGATCCTACAGAATCACCTCATCAATATCATCAAATACCTCTGGAGTAGGAAGATCAGAAATGGGAACAGAATCATCATCCAAAACAACTTCATCTGGATTCAGCCTGAATAATTCTGCAATCTGCTCTTTCGAGAGGCAGTGGATGATCTCACCTTCCTCTTTGTCATAATTGATAAAACGTTGAATGATGACCTAAGCGTCTAGTATGATCGTCAACTTCTTGTCCAGAAGACGTCTCAATGGCATAACATCAACCTCTTCAGTAGCCTTAGGCTCTTCTGCTTGACTCTGTGGCTGCTTGGCAACTCTATCATGCATGGTCTTGGTTCTGATCTCTGTAGTTGGGGTTGGCTTTCCTGAACTGGAGGAACTCGCAGAACCACTCCCAGTACCATCATCATCATCACAAGAGCCATCATCCTCATCCGTACTATCATAATCCACTTTATCCTCATCATAATCTTCCTCATCTCCTTCTTCTTCTTCTTCGTGTTCCTTGTCTGAATTATCGGAGACAGGCTCAGAGGCTTCAATCCTGGATGTAGAATCCTTGAGGCTTTCAACTTGCTCAGCAAGACGCATGTTTTCATCGTCAAGAGCCAAAATCTTGTCGTTGAATCCAGCAGCAGTCAGGGCCAGCTGATTGTGCTTGTCCATAGACTTGGGCAGTCTTTCCTCCAAATCAGCAAATCTGGCCCGCAAATCGGCTCTCTGATCAACAGCATGTAGCAGCAGAGCATCCTGCTCACTGACCCGCTGTGTAAGCTGAGCAATAGTCTGATCCTGCTCATGGTTCTTCTCAATCAACCGAAGAACTAGACTATTCAGTGTGCTAAGCTGATCAGCAACTGAAGCAGTCGTAATGTACGAATCTGAGCGTGTGATACAAGGACTAGAGGAAGCAGTAGTGAAAACAGTTGTAGTGGCCACAGAGGAGGTCAGAGGGGCAGTAGAAACATGTGTAGGAGTAGCCCTTGACCTGGTCAGTGTAGAAGTCGCTACTGTTGCAGCAGATGTAGCAGTGGTTGCTACAACAGAAACCGACTCTGACCGTCTCTGTAAGACGAATCTGGCCCTCTTCTGTCCCTTGGATGGAGGGGATGATGTCTGAATAATAGTAACAGTAGTAGCAGCAGTGGTTGTGCGAGGAGGAGGAGAGAAATCAATCTCTGGAATAAAAGAAGGATCCCAAATCTCTTCCCTATCAATCTCTGGCTCTCTTGGCCTTTTCCTTTTCTTCACCAGCCATGACCTAACCATAATGTTCTCAAACTCATCATCAGTCTTATCAGAGGCTGAGTCTTCAGAACCTTCTCTATCTCTAGCATCCTCATCCTCATCCTCATCATCTGATTCCTCTTAATCCTCACCCTCATCAGCAAAATGCGTACCGCCATCTTTAATGGAGTAGAGACGGTGGCAATAGAAATAGTAGAAACCTCTGGGTCATGACTAGGAGCACCAGCATCCACAACCTGTTCACCCTCATCAATGCTAACACCATCAACACTAGCATCAACAGTCACACTAATATCTCCAACACCACTAGCACCTCCACCAACATCAGCAACAGTATCATCATCATCACCATCATCTCCATCATCACCTCCTGGAACAATAATATCCTCCTGATCAGAATCAGAATCCTCGTGTGTCCCCCTTCTCCTTATAGATGTAACATAATCAGGATTGAGGAGTTGGCCAAACAGACGATGAGTAGGAGGCTACCTATCCTTTCCTCGATAAGCAAGAACCCTGTTAAGGGTAATATCAGTCATATGCTCTAATCAGATGATGTCTGAGTTGGCCTTTGGCAGATTCGGCACTTGGGCATCGAAGATCATCTGTAGAAACCTCGGGTACATCAGGAAATTCTTGTCTCCCTTCAGATACTCATTCTCCTTCATGTGTGTAAAGATCTTCTCAGAGATGTTGAAAGGGATGTTCAGCACCAAGGCCACAAAGGCACACTGCAAAGTCTCTCGCAGATCATCGAATTCTCCACGCCTTGATCCCAGGCAATGAATAAGAAGATGACATAAATACTTGAACTGCGGGTATAGAAAGGCGTTGTTGTGCACTCCGGCTTCTAAATCCCCATCATACTTGCATCTCATAAAATATCCACGAACAAGATATCGGTCAAGAGTAAAAGGGTGATCTGGTGAATCCTGAAATCCACACACCCGTCTGATGTGCTTAGCAGATACAACAACATCCTGTCCTCTGACCTTCCCTCTGATAACAGGAGGATCTTCTTCACAATCAATATCAGTTGAGCTCCAGAAATCTCTAATGAGATAAGTATGGCACATGAACCATAGAAATGGCTGTGAATATCTTGGATCGCCTCAAGAATGTGATAATCTCTGTAAAATGTCTGGCATTCGTCGTGGTAACATCAAGATGTGCACAGACGTTGTTCTTCGAAACAACCTTGTATCCTGTCATACTAAAAACACACGAAAAAAAAACGTGTCAGTTCAGTTCAGTAGACAATTGAACAAAATCAAAATTTTAACACAAGTGTTCAAATGGTGCGAATGACCATACACCATTCAAATGAGATTCAGGCGAATAAGAAAATTGACCGAGTGAATGGTGTCATTCGAATGACACACGAATGAAGTCATTCAGCTGAACCCACTCATTCGCATGAATAGATGGTCCGAATGACCTCATTCGGTCCACCCTTTGACCAAAAGGCTCTCATTTGGTTGAATCCTCTCATTCGGTTGACCCTTTGTTCGAATGACTTTCATTCGGTCGATCGAAGAGCCTTCAAATCCCAAACTCCCAAAATAAAAAATCAGACCACAAAAATGATGAGAAATTGTTCAGACATGTCCGATTGAAGTTTTAGAACAGGTTTTAAAATCATCAAAGTTCATTTGGTAGGGTTATTTGATTTGCACATGTTCGAGCCCTAAAACACCAAAAATTTGAACTGTTTGAGGTCAATTGACGGTCAAAAATCAAAGATCTTGATCCCATACCTGTAACAATCACAAGATGAAAGATGATCAATATAAGTCAGAATGATGGTGAAAATAGAAGAAAATGAGAGGGTATCTGCTTCGGGTGAAAGAGGTTTCATAGAGTAAGGCCGAATGAAGAAAATGATGTGAATGACTCATTCGGCCGAAAGACATTTATTAAGTAGGTGAAGTCATTCGGCCAAAAGAACCGAATGGTCCTATTCACATGGATAAGTTCATTTGCTCGGTTGAGTCATACTCAAGACTCATTCGGGCAAATGAGAATCAGCATCCAAAACACAACTCATTTTAAAATTTGACATTTTGACCATAAAGAGAGCATTGTTATGAAGATCTGTCTGGTTTGGTAATCGGTTAAGATGAGATTGAATATCCGAACAAACAAATGATCATTTAAAACAAATTAAAATTTAAAATCTTGATTTTCTGATAATCAAACACTATACAATTAAAACTAAAACACTCAAGACGCACATATTTTTGTGAGTAGCCTTTTTGGAAAATGACACATACACCAGTTCATATCAAATCAGCATTCATGAATGTTATACTTCTGACACATTTGATTTATGAAGTGATTACCGATATACTTGTCCACATTAAACCTGATAATACTTCATTTCTAAACTAATCAATGATCACCCATGTTTTCTGACTGAGTTACCCATTATAGTCAACTAATCTAGCTCAAAATCAGTTTATAACTCATCTCTACATAACTTAATACCTAACGTCATACGTTCTATATGGTTCCAATTTATTTTCTTTTTTGTATTTTTCTTTTTGATTTTTTTCTCAAGTTTAACACATTCTCATGGATGGCTTCAGCTAGGTCTTTACAAAGCAATATGGCACGTATACAGAATTGGGTTGACAAGATCAACTTGTTCTATCCAAATCGATGGCTTCAACTAGGCTGCAACCCAGTAATATGGCACATGTATGGAATAGAACGTTTTTTTTTTGTATTTTTCTTAGCTTATCCTATCTGAATTGACGGCTTCAGCTAGGCTGCAACCCATCAATATGACACGTGTACAGAGTCGGATTTACTTTTATTTTCTTGTGATTCAATCATTCTCATCTGAATGAACGGCTTCAACTAGGTCTTTACATAGCAATATGGCACGTGTACAGACTTGAATTCATGAATCATTGGAAACCTCATAAAATCCTATGATACTAGGTGTATCTCTGATTTGAGTAAAAATTGTTTATCCCTTAACTAGTTTTCTAAACTTGATCTCACAAATCAGACATTCTGAGCAATCACCAATAGTCTATAAACTTTGTAAAGTCGGCCTATCAGTACATCAAATCATAAATCCTATGTGTTTTCAGTTTATACATTCAATTTTGCATTTAAGACATGACAGGTTAACACATCACTTTCTCAAACAAGACTTTCTCATTTTTAAAATTTTTCAAATGTTTTTGGTTTTTCAATTAAACTAAATTTTTTTCCCCCTAAAAACCTAAAACTGAAAATCTTTTTGAATTTTTTGAATAAGTGAAGAAAAAACAAAATAAGTACTAAAAATTAAAAATAAAACAAAAGAAAGTAAGTAACAAAAACAATGATCATTTGTTTGATTCAGATGAAGGAATGACCTCATTTTTTTTGAAAACGCTATTAGCTGATAACAGATATAAAACTCTGGGTTTGTCAAATGCTTTTGTGTAAAGATCAGCTTTCTGGTCATCAGTGTGAATTTTAACAACAACAATTAATTTCTATTGAAAACAATCACGTATGAAGTGATATTTAATGTCGATGTGTTTTGTTTTAGAGTGTTGGACTGGATTTTTCGTGACAGCAATGGCAGCAGTGTTATCAACAAATATTGGAGTGTTAGAAAACTGTAACCCATAGATTCTGAGTTGTTGCTGAATCCAGATGATTTGCGAGCAACAACTAGCAGCTGCAATGTATTCTGCTTCACATGTGGAAGCAAACACCGACGTCTGCTTCTTGCACTGCCAGGTAACTAGGCGTTTCACAAGGAACTGACACCCCGCAGATGTTGACTTGAAGTCTCTTTTGCATCCACCATAATCTGAGTCACTATAAGCAGTCAGGTCAAAGTTATCATCATTAGGGTACCATAAGCCTAAGTCTGGAGTACCCTTCAGATAACGCAAAATCCTCTTCACAGCAATTAGATGAGAAACTCTTGGCTTTGATTGATAATGAGCACATAAGCGTGTTGCAAACATGATCTCTGGATGAGAAGCTATGAGATACATACAAGATCCGATCACTCCTCGATACATAATGGCATCAATTAACTCCCCCTTTTTGTCTGGAGTAATCCCGTGATTAACAGCTAGTGGGCTACCAGCGGGTTTTGCATCCAACATACTGAACCGACATAGAATGTCACCAACGTATTTGGTCTGATGAATAAAAATCCCTGCCTCAAACTGATTCACCTGCAAGCCCAGAAAAAATTTCATCTCTCCCATGGAACTCATCTCAAACTTACCTTTCATAACCTTCTCAAATTCCTTACACAGAACATCATTTGTGGATCCGAAGATGATATCATCCACATAAACCCGTACCAAAAGAAGATCCCCATCCATCTATCTAATGAATAAAGTGCAGGCAATGACACCTCTTCTCAACCCGTTGTTCAGAAGGTGAGTAGACAGTGTCTCGTACCATGCTCGCGGAGCTTGGTGCAATCCATATAAGGCCTTGTCCAGCTTGTAGACTTCGTCACGATGCAATGGATCTTCAAACCCGGGAGGTTAGTTGACATACATAACTTCACTAATCATACCACGAATAAATGCACTCTTAATGTCCATCTGATAAACTTTGAACCTTTTGTAGGATGCATAAGCTATATATATTCGGATTGATTCAAGACGACCAACCGGTGCAAAAACTTCATTGTAGTCAATCCTTTCAATATGTCTAAACCTTTGCACCACCAGACGTGCTTTTTTTCGTACAACAATGCCATGATAATCACGTTTGCAGTGTAAAACCCATCTAGTGCCAATAACTTTTCCACCCTTGGGTCTATCAACAAGCTGCCAAACATCTAACTTCTTAAATTGCCGCAACTCCTCTTGCATGGCATCTACCCAAGATTCTTCTTTCAAAGCTTCAGTAATGGTTCTAGGTTCAACTTGGGAGATAAAACAAGAATGGGCACAAAAGTTTACATATGCAAGATCAAGTATGTCGGCAAGACCACCAGAAGATAACTGATTTCTGGTCTTCACTCCATCAGTTGTATTTCCAATAATATTGTCTTGAGGATGATTACTGTTAATTCTGCCAATAAGAAGAACAGGAACCTCAACATGTGGATCAAGGTTGTTTATGTTGAAATCCTCAAGAGCAGGTACAATATTATCACCATCTTGTTCTGGAACATCTGGATGAAAGTGATTATCATCTGAGTCTGAACTGTCATCATGTGCCTGCACTGGAGCTTGAACTGAAGAAGGTTGCACTAGTTCATCGGGTGCATTTTGTGCATCATACATCATCTGAACAGCAACATCTTCATCAGAATACATGGGAGGCATGTTGAAAGAGTCAAAAAGATCAGAATTGTTGAACATCCAGTCAGGACCTTTCCAGGTGGTGGCATAGAATATTTTTGAACGTCTACATGGTACCACTCCTCCCCATTGTGAGTCGATCTGTTGTAAACTTGCTTATTTGGAGTGTTGTACCCAAGAAAATAGCCTTCTTCCACTTTTTCATTGAACTTGCCTTGCTCATGTTTCTTAAGCATCGTGCATGGAGCACCAAATGGTTCAAGATACTTAAGATTGGGCTTTCTGTTATGGAGCAATTCAAAGAAAGTCTTCCCATGTCTCTTCACAATCAACACCCGGTTCAAAGTATAACATGCATTTGCAACAGCTTCATTCCAGAATTGAACTGGTAGGGAGGAATCAGCAAGCATAGTCCGAGCAGCCTCAATTAATGTTCTGTTATTTCACTCAACAACACCATTCATCTGCGGGCCATATGGAGCACTGAACTGCTGAATAATACCACGTTCATTGCAGTATATCTCGATATTGTAATACTTGAATTCAGTCCCATTATATGTTCCGAGCATGCGAACCTTGAGCTTATATAATGATTCAAGCTTAGTTACCAGAACTTGAACACATTCAAATGTTTCTGATTTCTCCTTCATAAAGAACACCCAAGAGTATCTGGAGTACTCATCAGTAATAACATAGCAGTATTGATCTCCAGCAATGCTCTTGCAATTAACATGACCAAACAGATCCATATGGAGAAGCTCAAGTGGAATAGTAATTGAATGACACATCTTGGGTTTGTGAGACTGCTTGGTTTGCTTTCCCTTCTTGCATGAAACACAGACCTCAGACAGCTTGAAATTCTTTAAACTCACTCCCTCAACCAGATTGTTGTGAACCAAATGATTCATCTTCCTCAAACTCAAATGACCCATCTTATTATGCCAGATAATATAGTCTTTCTCAGTTGCCTTGGACATAAAACATGAAGCTGTAGAAGATGTAGTTGAAGCTGTGGCCATGTTGAGAACATACAAATCTTGTTTTCTTGGAGCTGACATCAGAATCCAGTCTTCAGGAATAGTAATGCCTTGCTTGAGAATGTAGTAGCTGGAATCATCAAACTAAACCATGTATTTCTTGTCACAAATTTGTGAGACTGAAAATAGATTGTACTCCAGCTACTTCACATATCTGACCTTGTCAAATAAAACTTGACAATTTCAAATAATTCCCTCCCCAGAAATAAACCCGCCTTTGTCACCAGCAAAAGCTACATATCATCCTTTAATTGAATGAACATTGGTAAGAAGAGATATGTCTCCAATCATGTTTGTAGGACCTGAGAAACCCTCGGAAACAACTCAGTTTCTTGAGGAATCTGCTCGACAGACCCTTGAATAGTGCGGAATCCTATTCAGGAGTTTTCCAATCAAAACCACCAAGCCCCGTGGCAATCTGATGATGAGGACTCAATCACTTTGTAGGACCAGAGAAACCCTAGGAAACAACTCGGTTTCTTGAGGAATCTGCTCGACAGGCCTTTGAATAGTGTGGAATCCTATTCAAGGGTTTTCCAATCGAAACCACCAAGCCCCGTGGCAATCCGATGACGAGGACTCAATGTTTTGAACGAAATCGAATACCACGAGGTGAGAATCGAAGTTGGAGAATAAAGAGCGGCTCAAAACCCTAGGAATATGACAGAAGAATGCTCAATGGAGCGAGGAGGCTTAGAAAGTTACTGAAACATTCTGTTTGCAGTCCTATATATAAGTTGTACTCATTCGGTCGAATAGTGCGAAACACTCATTCGGCGAATGGCTCGGCCTAATGAGCTTAATTTACCGAATGGCTCATGCGGATGAATCATTCGTTTGCCTCAGTCATTCGCTAGGTGTTCATTCGTCCGAATGAACCTATTCTTAGGTATCATTCACAAGAATGGGTCTGTATGATAGGAATAGTCAAAGTAAAACATAGTTAAACATATTAAACTCAATTAAACATATGAGCAATATAGAATAAGCTGATTTCATTACTAATACCGACTTTATACATCAAAATCATACATAATACCGAACTAGGGATATTACATGCACCAACAAACTCCCCCCTTGGACCTTGTTCTCTATTGATCAGCACTTTTCTTGAAATATTTATCTGAAATAGCCTTCCAGTTATAGCCTGCATGAAATCCAAACACTATGCATATCCGTATAACTCTCATGAACTGTAGAGCTTGCTCCATATCTTCAACTTAATAGAAAATCTGACGTCTGTACAGGGCATTCACATCTTTATGTGACAGATTGGTCAGCCACATGGGATCAAAAGTACGTGCAGTATCCCATGTGTTTTCTTTGCATAGAACAATCACCGCCTCTGCAGTTCTCTCGTCATAGTACCACCATCTGAAACCGTCCAAAAAGTCTTGAGGCATCTTCCGTAATGGAATCTTCTTCATGACTTTAGAAGGCAGCCACTTCAGGATCACTTTATATCTTCGGGTTCTGCATCATTCTCTGGTAGATAGTATCGTTCTGGTTGTTGTGGCTTGAAGTTGATCCATGTTCTCCTATACTCGAACTGGATTTGCCTTGCAAACCAGGACGACGTCCCTGAATCCTCACAGTATTGCATCTTCAGACGTGCAAGTTGATTAACTTCGAATCCTGGCAACGTCTTGAAGTCATGGGGAAATCTAAAGTACTGGATCCTATGCTCTCTCTTCACTGCATATCAGTGCAAGTCATGAAAGTATGCCCAACTCAGAATTTGACCTCCAGATTTATATCCTTTGGTCCTGTAAACTTTTGTGTGTGGAGTTGGCATAGCAAGAACACTTTCTTTCTCCAACACTTGCCAATAGGTTGCCCATTCCTCTTTCCTATTCTGAATATCTTCTACTGAAGACTCATTGCCACTAATCTTTTCTTCTATCTTTCGTTTCAGCTCCTCTGAAGAATGTAGACCGAATATGTTAGTAAAAGTAGGCAGCTCCTCTTCAGCTAAAGTGTACTTTATGCCCTCTTCCACTGTAACGTCTTGCAGAATAACCTCATCAACGTCATCGAGTGCTTCTGGAGTAGGAAGATCAGATGCAGGAATGGGAGTATCATCCAATATCACCTCATCGAGATCTAACCAGAATAGCTCTGCAATTTGCACCTTTGTGAGGCAATGAATGATTTTGCCTTCTTTATCAAAGCTGATAGAGTGTTGAATGATGCCCTGAGCGTCAAGTATCATCGTCAACTTTTCGTCCAAGAGTCGTCTCATAGGCAACGCTTCAACATCAACACAGGCAACATCAGAATCACCAACACCAGCACCACTAACACCAGCATCAGCACCACTAGCACCAGCATCAGCAGCAGCACCACTAACAGCACCAACATCCTCCACATCTGAATCAGAATCCTCATGTCTCCATCTCCTCCCAATAGGTGCAACATAATCAGGATTGAGGAGATGGCCGAACATACCATGAGTGGGAGGCTTCGTCTCCTTTCCCCTATAAGAGAGAACTCTGTTAAGAGTTATGTCGTTCATGTGCTCCAGTCTGATGGTATCTGAATTTGCATTATGTAGATTCGGCACTTGTGCATCGAAGATCATCTGGAGAAACCTCGGGTACATCAAAAATTTCTTGTCTCCCTTGAGGTACACGTTCTCCTTCATATGTGTAAAAACCGTCTCAGAGAAGTTGAACGGGATGTTCAATACTAAGGCCACAAAGGCACCCTAAAGAGTCTCTCGAAGGTCATCGAATCCCCCTCGCCTAGATCCCAGATAATGAATGAGTACATGACTCAGATACTTGAACTGAGGGCACAGGAAAGCCTTGTTTAGCACTCCGACTTCTAAGTCTCCGTCATACTTGCATCACATGAAACATCCTCAAACAAGATATCTATCAAGAAGGAAAGGATGATTTGGTGAGTCCTGGAATCCACACACCCGTCTGATGTGCTCAGCAAATACAACTACATCATGTCCTCTGACCTTCTTTCTGAAAATTGGAGGCTCTACCTCACAGTCTATGTCAGATGTACTGCAAAAATCCCTCTGATGTGACAAATAGGGATAATAAACAGTAGATATGGCAGTGAAAATCCTAGAACGCCTTAGGAATGCAATAATCTCTGTAAACTGCCCGGCATTCCTAGTAGTGGAATCAAAGTGTGCACAGATATTATTCTTCAGAAAAGCCTTGTAGTTTGTCATTTTGAAAATCAATAAAGAAATAGGATATCAGTTCAGTTCAGTAAGCAATGGAATTAAAATCACATTTTTAACACAAGTATGTAACTGATACGAATGAACTAATATCATCTGAATGGGACTCTGTGAACGAAGTAGTTGGCCAAATGTATGAGGCCATGAGAATGACATACAAATGACCATAATGTCTGAATGGGTTATGTCATCTGAATGACACACGAAAGGAGTCATTCAGTTGAATCCACTCATTCGCATGATTAGATCATTCGAATGACTTTATTCGGTCCACCCTTTGACCAAAAGGCTTTCATTCGGTTGAATCCTTTCATTCAGCCAGACCTCTTCATTCGGTCGAACATGTGATGTGAATGAGTCTTATTCGATCGACCAATGAACTTCAAAACTCCAAAATCTCAAAATCCCAAATCAAACAATAAAAATAGCAGCATTTAGTTCAGAGATGTCTGATTAACATTTTAGACCTGGTTTTGAGTGTATTATTGTTCATTTTGACCAGTTATTAGACAGTCACAGTTCCGAGCCCTAGAATCCAAAAATTTTGAACTGTTATGAGTTAATCCACGGCTATCATTTAAAAATTTTTGTCCTAATAGTACCTGTAACAACCACAAGATGGAATACTATCAGTATGGGTTGATTCATTGGTGAAAACTGCAGAAGAGTAATGGGAGAGTGTATCGGGAGAAAGGTGCACACACAGTAGGGCGAATGAAAGTTTAATGTGAATGAGTCATTTCGGCCAACAGAACTCAATAAATAGGACGACTCATTCGGAAGAGGTTTCAACCGAAAGAGTCTATTTGCATCAATTGGTTAGCAGAATGACCTATTCGCATGATTAAAGTCATTCGGTTAACTGAGTCTTTCGCATGACCTATTAGGATGAATAAAATTCAGTACCCAAAACACAACTTATTTTCTGGTTTGACATTTTGATCATTTAAACGAGTGTCATTATGAAGTTCAGTCTGGTTTGGTGATTGATTCAAACAAGATTGAATATCCGAACAAACAAATGATCATCTAAAACAAACTAAAACAGAAAATCTTTTTGTATTTTTCTGATAATCAAACACTATATAATCAAAAATAAATCAATCAAAACACACATATTTTTATGAGTAGCCTTTCAAGAAAATGACACATACATCAGTTCATATTAAATCAGCATTCATGAATGTTGTACTAGTGACACCTTTGATTTATGAAGTGATTACTGATATACTTGTCCACTTTAAACCTGACAATACTTCATTTCTAAACTAATCAATGATCACCCATGTTTTCTGACTGAGTTACCCATTATAGTCAACCAATCTAGGTCAAAACCAGTTTATAACTCATCTCTGCATAACTTAATACCTATTGTCATAAGTTATATAAGGTTCCAATTTATTTTCTTTTTGACTTGTTTCTCAAGATTAACACATTCTAATTGATGGCTTTAGCTATGCCTTCACAAATCAATATCGCACGTATACAGAACTATGTTGACAAGAACAACTTGTTCTATCCAAATGGATGGCTTCAACTAGGCTGCTACCCAGTAATATGGCATATGTATGGAATCGAACTTATTTTATTTTTTGTATTTTTCTTAGCTTATCCTATATGAATGGACGACTTCAGCTAGGCAGCAACCCAACAATATGGCACGTGTACAGAGTCGGATTCACTTTTATTTTCTTTTATTTTCTTATGATTCAATCATTCTCATCTGAATGAACGGCTTCAGCTAGGTCTTTACAAAGCAATATGGCACGTGTACAGACTTGAATTCATGAATCATTGGAAACCTCATTAGATCCTATGATGACAGGTGTATGCCTGATTTGAGTTAAAAACCGTTTATCCCTTAACCAGTTTTCTAAACTGGATCCCATACTTCAAACATTCCAAGCAATCACTAAAAGTCTATAAACTTTGTAGAGTCGGTCTATCAGTACATCAACTCATAAAGCCCATGTGTTGTCAGTTTATGCATTCAATCTTGCATTTAAGACATGACTGGTTAACACATCACTTTCTCAAACAAGGCTTTCTCATTTTTTTAATTTTTCAATTGTTTTCGGTTTTTTAATTAAACTACTTTTTCTCCCCTAAAAATCTAAAAATGAAAATCTTTTTGAGTTTTTGAATAAGTGAAGGAAATAACATAAATAATCAAAATTAAAAATAAAACATACGAAACTAACTAACGAAACAATGATCATTTGTTTGATTCAGATGAAGAAATGACTTCATCTTTTTGAAAAACGGCAGTAGCTGATAATAGATATAAAAATTTGGAATTAGCAAACACTTTTGTGTAAAGATCAGCTTTCTGGTTATCGGTGTGAATCTTAAGAACATCGATTAGTGACAGCTATGGCTGCAGTATTATCATCAAATATAATAGTCCCTGAGTTGTTGCTGAATCCAGATGATTTGAGAGCAACAACTAGCAGCTGCAATGTATTATGCTTCACATGTTGAACTAAACACCGACGTTTGCTTCTTGCACTGCCAGGTAAGTAGGTGTTTTCCAAAGAACTGACACCCTACAAATGTTGACTTAAAGTCTTTTTTGCATCCACCATAGTCTGAATCACTGTAAGCAGTTAGATCAAAATTATCATCATTAGGGTACCATAAACCCAGATCCGGAGTACCCTTCAGATAACACAAAATCCTCTTCACAACAATACGATGAGAAACTGTTGGCTTTGACTTATAACGAGCACAGAGACACGTATCAAACATGATTTCTGGACGAGAAGCTGTGAGATACATAAGATATACGATCATTCCTCTATACAGAGTGGCATCGATTAACTCCCCCTTTTCATCTGGAGTAATCCTGTGATTAACAGCCAGTGGGGTACAAGCAAGTTTTGCATCCAACATACTGAATCGGCTCAGAATGTCACCAATGTATTTGGTCTGATGAATAAAAATCCCTGCCTCAGACTGATCCACCTATAATCCCAGAAAATATTTCATCTCTCCCATGGAACTCATCTTAAACTTATCTTTTGTAACCTTCTCAAATTCTTTGCACAGAACATCATTTGTGGATCCTAAGATGATATCATCCACATAAACCTGTACCAAAAGAAGATCCCCATCCATCTATCTAATGAATAAAGTGCAGTCAATGACACCTCTTCTGAACTCGTTGCTCAGAAGGTGAGTAGAAAGTGTCTCGTACCACGCTCACGGAGCTTGATGGAATCCTTATAAAGCCTTGTCAAATTTGTAGACTTGGTCACGATGTAATGGATTCTGAAACATGTGTGGTTTATTGACATACACTGTTTCATTTATCACACACTGAAGGAATCCACTCTTAGCATGCATCTGATAACCTTTGAATTTCTTAAACGATGCATATGCCAAGAAGATTTAGATTGCTTTGAGAGGAGCAACCGGTGCAAATACTTCATTGTAGTCAAGTCCTTCAATCTGTCTGAATCCTTGCACCACCAGACGTCCTTTGATTCGAAAAACTATCCCATGATCGTCCCTTTTACAACGAAGAACCCTTCTTGTTCCTATAACTTTAGCACCTTTCGGTTTGTCGACAAGTTGCCAAACACCGAATTTCTTGAAATGTAAGAGTTCTACTTGCATGGCATCAACCCACGATTCTTCTTTCAAAGCCTCACTGATAGTTCTCAGTTCAACTTGAGAGATAAAGCAAGAATGGGCACAATAGTTCACATCTGCAAAGTCAATAATGTCAGCAAGACCACTTGAAAACAACTGATTTCTTGTCTTCACTCCATCAAACGGACTTCCAATAATATTTTCATGAGGATGAATTCGGTTAATTCTGCTAACAGGATGAGCAGGAACCTGAACCTATGGATCAAGATTATTCAGATTAAGATCCTTAAGAGCAGGTACAATATTATCAACATCCGGTGGTGGAACATCTGGCTGAACATGATTATCATATGTGTCGAAGCTGTCATCATGTATTTGAATAGGGATTGAAGCTGATGAAGGTTGCACAAGTTCATAAGGTGCATTTTGTGCATCATACATCATTTGAACAACAACATCTTCATCTGAGTACATGGGAGGCATGTTGAATGAGTCAAAAAGGTCAGAATAATTGAACATCCAGTCTGGACCGTTTCCAGATGGTGGCATAGAATATCTCTAAACGTCCACGTGGTACCACTCTTCCACATTTTGAGTTGATCTGTTGTAGACTCGTTTATTAGGAGTGCTATACCCAAGAAAGTAGCCTTCTTCCACCTTTTCATTATATTTTCCGTGCTCATGTTTCTTAAGCATCATGAACGGAGCACCAAAAGGTTCAAGATACTTAAGATTAGGCTTTCTGTTATGGAACAACTCGAAACTATTCTTCCCATTTCTCTTGACTATCAAAACCCGGTTCAAAGTATAACATGGATTAGCAACAGCTTCGTTCCAGAATTGAACCGGTAGAGAGGAATCTGCAAGCATAGTCCGAGAAGCCTCAAATAATGTTCTGTTCTTTCGCTAAGCAACACCATTCATTTGTGGGACATATGGAGCACTAAATTGGTGGGCAATAACACGTTCATTGCAGAAGGTCTCCATATTATGATTCTTGAATTCTGTCCCGTCATCTATTCTGAGAATTCAGATATTGAGCTTGTAAAGTGAATCATGTTTGGTCACCAAGACTTGAATACTTTCGAAACATTTCAGATTTCTCCTTCATAAAGAACACCCAAGAATATCTAGAATACTTATCGGTGATGACTAAGCTGTATTGATCTCCAGCTATACTCTTACGGTTGACTGGACTAAATAAACCCATATGGAGAAGCTCAAGAGGAACAGTGATGGAATGATACTTTTTGAGCTTGTGTGACTTCTTGGTTTGCTTTCCCTTCTTGCATGAAACACAGACATCAGACAACTTGAGGTTCTTTAAACTGACATCCTCAACCAGATTGTTGTGAACCAAATGATTCGTCTTTCTCAAGCTCAAATGGCCCATCCTCTTATGCCAAAGAATAGAATCTTTCTCTGTAGCATTTGACATAGAACATGAAGCTGAAGAAGATGTAGTTGAAGCTGTGGCCATGTTGAGTACATACAAATCCTGCTTTCAGGGTGCAGACATAAGAACCCAGTCTTCAGGAATGGTAATACCTTGCTTGAGAATGTAGCAATTAGAGTCATCAAAAAGAACTTTGTACTGCTTGTCACAAATTTGTGACACAGAGACAAGATTGTTCTCCGGTTGCTTCACATATCTAACTTTGTCAAATGAGACTTGATCATTTGAAAGAATACCCTCTCCAGTGATGAACCCTCCTTTGTCACCAGCAAAAGCAACGTATCCACCTTTAATTGGATTAACATTGGAGAGCAATGATATATATCTAGTCATGTGCCTTGAAGCCCCACTATCAACAATCCAACTGCTGTTAGAAGCATCAGTTTGGGCAACCTGCACAAACACAAGTCATTAGTTCAATTTGTGAACCAAAGCCTTTAGAGTCTTGGGTGGACCCAATGAGTCTCTAACTAAAACTTCAATACATTTTCCATCTGAGGTCACCTTATCTTGAGGATTTGAAACAAAAGTCTCTGAGGACTTAACTTTCCAGATAGTGTTTTTGCTAAAAGATTTTTTCAAATAGATGGATGATGGTTTGGATTGTTTGACTTGAACAACCTTAGGGATATCAAAATTAGTACTTTTCTCTTTACCCTTATCCAAAGACTTTAATTGAAATTGACTGTTTGGGCTTTCCTTGAGGGGAGTGATGAACAGACTTAATTTTTTTTAACAAAATACTGAGTTTGTTTTCTAGGTGGTGCAACCTTTGGTCTGATCAGATGAGGGCAAAATTTAGCAACATTCCCAATTGCACCACACTCAAAACAAGCCCGTTTATCTGACTGATAAAACTGCTTGGTTTTATAATGAGACTTTTTGTTTTGATGAAAAGCATTTATTTTTGTCTTGTCTTGCGTAAAACCCAAACCCTTTGTCCCATTGAAAACAAGATTGTCAATCTTCTTAGACTTATTTGCTTCTCCATCCTGTGAAAACTAAGCATATTGCCTTGGATAACTTTGAACACATATTTGTCTTTGATGGGATTGGGTCAATATTTTTAATACAAGATGTTTGATTCTTAACACAAGACACTTGAGGAGAAATATCAGACTCATCCTCAGAATCAGAGACCCAATCTTCAACCACTCCCTCCACAAAAGATTCCTCAGACAATGAGGAACCCTCATCAGAAACGATTCTAATAGGATCAATTACTAATCGAGTTTTAAGTTGAAAGTCCTTAATTTCTTTGTCATTTGGTGAATTAAAAAAGCAATTCAAGACTGGTGGGGGACAATGATTACATTTTGTTTCTTTTCCCTTACCCTTCAAATCAGTCTCTTTACAGATCATGTGCTCAATGATGTATGAGGAGCTTTCATAGCTCTTGAGCTTCTGACTCAATGTTTCACAGTCACATTCGACTATGGCTAATTTCTTCTGTCTCATTGATGGTATTGAGATAAGTAGTGATAGCATCTTGCTTATTCAGGATAGCAATTTCAGCCTCATGCAATTGCCTGTTTAATAGCTCAATTTTAGCTTGAAAATCTTTTTCAATTTGTTTTAAAATTTTGTTTGACTCAATGCACTGGTTGATATCGCAGATCAAGTCAGCATTATGCTTCTGATATGCCAGGACCGTACTTTCAAGGTCAACACAGTTAAAGCATCTAGAATATGATGAGGAACAGTCATCATATACCTGATCAGATTGAGATGAAGCAGAAGTATTCACCATCAAAGCAAACTGTGTAGCAGATTGTTCTTTAGACTCAGCATCTGACTCTCCTTAAGCTTCTGATTCTGATATACTCTTTGATTCTGATCCTGATGATTCATCCAGACTTGTCTTTGTTTCTTACGAATTACTTTCATCTCTGGATCTATCATCTTCCTTGATCTCTGCAACACAAGCTTTATCTTTTCCTCCCATTCCAGAGTTGAATCTGAAATCTCAGTTTTCTCCCTCATCATTCTGAACCATGAGTGCCTTGTTTGCATTTGATGAACTACCTTGGGTAGGAGTGTCAATTGGTACCAATCTTCTCACTGGATTAGCAGCTGATGATCTTTGGATCGGAAAAGGATTGTGATTACCCATCTTCTTAGGCTTGTTTCATTGTCTTGCAAAATGACCTTTATCCCCTCAGTGATAGCAAGTAACAGATGACATGTCAAATCCTAACTTCGAGTCTTTGTTCAGATTGATGTATTTCCCAGTTCTTTTGACAGTCTTTTGCTCTTCTAACTGCACTTGCAAGAGCCCACATAATACCAATTCTTTCCATATCATCAGGATCAATTTGAGAGTAGTCTTCATTTGTCAAATGTGGATTACCAATCTGCCCAGCTAGCAGCCCATCATAAGAACTCACAAGTGTAGATTACAAACCCATGTGCTCTTTAGCAACCTCCACAGTTACTTTGTCAAAGTTGTTTGTCTTCAAATTTGTAACAGATGACTTTCTTCTTTCTGAGATGTGGAAGCTGTAGATGACTGACTGAAGGATGTTTGGCCTGAAACAGGAGCATCTTTGGTCTATGAGACAAAA
Organism: Mikania micrantha; assembly: GCA_009363875.1. Taxonomy (NCBI): domain Eukaryota; kingdom Viridiplantae; phylum Streptophyta; class Magnoliopsida; order Asterales; family Asteraceae; genus Mikania; species Mikania micrantha. The sequence continues at coordinate 19,969,531 of CM018694.1, read as the reverse complement.
GTTGTCTTCAATGGAGCATGAGAAAAAGCTCTTTCCATAGTAGGAGTAGAGTAGTATAATGATGGATCTTGAACTTGAGCAACTCTCTTTGCTTTCCACTTGTTCTCTATCTCTTGTTCCTTCAGCTTCTAAATGAAATTATTAATGTCCATGTTAGCAATCATCTCACTCTGTTTAAAAACTATCAGAAAGGATTCTCACTTGGGAGGTAAGGCATCAGCCAGACACTGGATCTTCTCTTGTGTAGTTGTTTTGACCTGATGATTGTAGAGCTCACTCAGGAGATGATAAAATCTGGCAATCAAGTCATCCAAAGACTCATTACCCACGCACATGAAACTGTTGAACTCTTTCTTCAAGGCCTTAGACTTGATGCTCTTCAATGCATCATTCCCCTCATATCTTTGCTGCAAGGCATCCCACAATAGTTTGGAAGAAGTAATCTGTTTGAATTGATGAAAAATATCCATAACAATGGACTGGGATAATGTTACATAAGCCTTCTTCTCAAAATCATACAATTTTCTCTGAGGCTCAGTCATCCATGTGACAAGCATAGGTGAACCATCTTCACTAAGTGGTCTCAAGTATCCACTCTCAATCATCATCCAAAGATTGGTATCCACTCCATTTATGTGAATCTCAAATCGATACTTCCAATGCGGATAATCGTCTAAAGAAAGTAACTTTGGAGCTTTGTTAGAATTCCCGATCTCTGTCTCAGTAAGCAGCAGATTTTGTATTATGTTGTTTTGATTAGCCATTAATGCAAGTTTTTCCATTTTGTCAAGAGTAAAATGATCTAACACTTAGAAAATTTTGCCAAAAACAGTTAGCCGAATGAAGCTAAATCAACCGAATAATGGGGGCCGAATTAGTCCGAATGAACTGAGTCTGCCAAATGAATGTCCTGATGCGAATGAAGAGTCAGCCGAAAGACTTCATAACCTAATGAATCTGAAACACCCTAATGAAGAGCTATTCGCACTAAATCTTGAACCGAATGAGACCTATTCGTCTGAATGACTGATTCACACAATAGTTATTTGCCTAATCGCCTCATTCGCATAAACTGGGTTTTCTGCAACAAAAACTTCAATATCTCTGGATTTTGATCGAATCTGATCACCAAATTTGGTATGGAACCTCAGGATAATATCCCTAAGCTTTTGGAATGCACAAAGGACCAAAATAACCCGAAAAACCCACTGATTGTTAATAAAACAGTAGGTTGGAGTGCAAGAAAATCAGGGTTTTCATAAATCTCAAAACAACAACCTGAAATAAGATGATTTAGATCGAAAACCGAGCAGAATCAAGAGCCAAAGCTCTGATACCACTTTGTAGGACCTGAGAAACCCTCGGAAACAACTCGGTTTCTTGAGGAGTCTGCTCGACAGGCCCTTGAATACTGTGGAATCCTATTTAAGGATTTTCCAATCGAAACCACCAAGCCCCGTGGCAATCTGATGATGAGGACTCAACCACTTTGTAGGACCTGAGAAACCCTCGAAAACAACTCGTTTTCTTGAGGAATCTGCTCGACAGGCCCTTGAATATTGCGGAATCCTATTCAATGGTTTTCCTATCGAATCCACCAAGCCCCGTGGCAATCCGATGATGAGGACACAACATTTTGATCTAAATCGAACACCACGGGGTGAGAATCGAAGTTGGAGAATAAAAAGCGGCTCAAAACCCTAGGAATGTGACAGAGGAATGCTCAATGGAGAGAGGAGGATCAGAAAGTTACTGAAACATTTTGTTTGCAGTCATATATATAAATTTCTCAAAAACAAGTTTGGGTGTTTCATGATCAACCATAACCCGTTTACCCTTATCATGAGACTTGATGGGTGAATGATGTTTGGGTTTAACTTGAGGTGGGGGACAAGCATATTTGAGCTCTTTAACAAAATTCTAATTTTGTTTTCGATGTGGTGCAACCTGTGGTCAAATCAAATGAGGACAAAATCTAGCAAAATGTCCATGTGCACCACACTCAAAACAAGCTCATTTATATTTGTGATAAAACAGTTTGGGTTTAGAATAAGACCTTTTGTTTTGATGAAAAGCTTTTGTTTTTGTCTTGTCCTACTTAAAACACAAACCCTTTGTCCCATTAAAAACAAGATTATTAGTCTTGTTGGACTCACTTGCTTCACCATCCAGTGAAGACTTCACAAAGCATATGGCTTTGGATAACTTCGAAGACATGTTTGTCTTTGAGGAGATTCGGTCAATCTTTTTGACACCGGATGTCTAATTCTTAAAATAGACACTTAACGAGAAACATCATAATCATCCTCAGAATCAGAGACCCAATCCTCAACCACTCCCTAAACAAAAGATTCCTCAGACAATGAAGAACCCTCATCAGTAATGATTCCAATAGGATCAATTACTAATGGAGTTTTAACTTGAAAGTCTTTAATTTCTTTGTCATTTGGTGAATTGACAAAGCAATTTAAGACTGATGGGGGACAATGATTGTATTTTGCTTCTTTTCCCTTACCCTTCAGATCAGTCCCATTACTGATCATCTGCTCAATGATGTATGAGGAGCTTTCATAGCTCTTGAGCTTCTGACTCAAAGTTTCATAGTCACATTCGACTATGGCTAATTTCTTCTTTATCTCATTGATGATATTGAGATAAGAAGTGATAGCATCTTGCTTATTCAGCACAGCGATCTCAGCCTCATGCAATTTCCTGTTTAATAGCTCAATTTTAGGTTGAAAATCTTTTTCTTTTGATTTTAAAATTTTGTTTGCCTCAATGCACTGGTTGATATCGGTGATCAAGTCTACATTATGTTGCAGATAAGCCAACACCTTAATTTCAAGGTGAACACAATTAAACAACCAGAATGAGATGAGGAACAGTCATCATATACCTGATCAGACTTAGATGAAGCAGAAGTATTCACCATCAAAGAAAATTGTGTAGCAGATTGTTCTTCAGACTCAGCATCTGACTCTCCTTGAGTTTCTTTATCTGATGTGCTTTCTGATTATGAACCTGATGATTGATCCAGACTTGTCTTTGTTTCTTCTGAATTACTTTCATCACTGAATCCAGCAACTTCTTTGATTTCTGCAACATAAGCTTTATCTTCTCCTCCCTTTTCAGAGTTGAATCTAAAATCCCAGTTTTATCCCTCATCATTCTGAACCATGAGTTCCTTGTTTGCATTCAATGAACTAGCTTGAGTAGGAGTGTCAATTGGTACCAATCTCCTTTCTGGGTTAGAAAATGACGATCTTTAGTTCTGAAATGGATTGTGGTTACCCATCTTCTTAGGCTTGTTATATTGTCTTGCAAAATGACCTTTATCCCCACAGTTGTAGCAAGTAACAAATGACATATCAAAACCAAAATTTGAGTCTTTTTTCAGATTGATGTCTTTCCCAGTTCTTCTGACAAAGTCTTTTGCTCTTCTGACAGCTCTGGCAAGAGCCCACATGATGTCAATCCTTTCCATATCCTCAGGATCAATCCTGAGAGTAGTCTTCATTTGTTAAGTGTGGATTACCAATCTACCCAGCTAACAACCCATCATAAGAACTCACAAGTGTAGAAAACAGGCCCATATGCTCTTTAGCAACCTTCACAGTTACTTTGTCAAAGTTGCATGTCTTCAAATTTGTGACAAAATGGTGTTATTCTTTCTGGGAAGTGGAAGTTGTAGTAGACTGACTGAACTGTGTCTGACTTGAAACAGGAGCTTCTTTGGTCTGTGAGACAAAAGCTGTCTTCAGAGGAGCAAGTGAAGAAGGAGCTCTTTCCATAGTAGGAGTAGAGTAGTAAAGTGATGGATCTTGAACTTGATCAACTCTCTTTGCTTTCCACTTGTTCTTTATCTCTTGTTCCTTCAGCTTCTGAATGAAATCATTAATGTCCATGTTAGCAATCATCTGACTCTGTTTCAGGACCATCAGAAAAGATGCCCATTTTGGAGGTAAAGCATCAGCCAAACACTGGGTCTTTTCTTTTGTAGTTGTCTTGACTTGATGATTGTAGAGCTCACTTAAGAGATGGTAGAATCTAGCAATCAGATCATCCAAAGGCTTATTTCCCACGCACATGAAGCTATTGAACTCTTTCTTGAAGGCTTTAGACTTGATGCTCTTCAGTGCATCATTCCCCTCATATCTTTGTCATTAGGCAATCCACAATGATTTTCAAGAATTAAACTGTCTGAATTGATGAAATACCATAGCAAAATACTGAGATTATATTGCATATGCCTTCTTCTCAAAATCATACAACTTTCTTTGAGGCTCAGTCATCATGGTAACAAGCATGGGTGATCCATCTTCACTAAATGGTCTCAAATACCCACCTTCAATCAGCATCCAAGATTGGTATCCACTCCATTAATGTGAATCTCGAATCGATACTTCCAATGTGCATAATCATCCAAGGATAGTAACTTTGGAGCTTTGTTTGAATTCCCCGTCTTTGTCTCAGTTTGCAACAGGTTCTGAATTCTGTTGTTCTGATTAGCCGTCAATGCAAGTTCCTCCATCTTGTCAAGAACAAACTAATCCAACAGTTAACAAAATTTTTAAAACTGATAGCCGAATGAAGTACTAACAGCCGAATGTCGGGTGCTGAATGAATTGCCCTGGACCGAATGAACAAATTTGACCGAATGACTTGTCTGATGCGAAAGTATAGAGAACCAAATGACTTGTTGACCAAATGAAGCTCAACCAGCCGAATGAGTTGCTATTCGCACTAACTCTTGGACCGAATGAGGACTATTCGGCCGAATGACCTATTTGCACAATGGTTATTCGCCAGATTGACTCATTCGCATAAACTGGGGTTTTCAGCAACAAAAATTTTGACATCTTTGGATTTTGATTGAATATGGAAAACAAATTTGGTTCACAACCTCAGGACACTATCCCTAAGCTTACGGAATGCACTATTGACAAAAACAACCCGAAAACCCACGGTTTTCTAATGAAACAGTAACTTGGAAACTAAGAAACTCAGGGTTTTCTAAATCTCGAATCAACAATCTGTAATATGATGATATGGATCGAAAATCGAGCAGAACCAAGAGCCAAGGCTCTGATACCAATTTGTAGGACCTAAGAAACCCTCGGAAACAATCTGGTTTCTTGCGGAATCTGCTCGACAAACCCTTAAATAGTGCGGAATCCTATTCAAGGGTTTTCCAATCAAAATCACCAAGCCCTGTGGCAATCCGATGATGTAGAATGAATGTTTTGATAGAAATCGAACACCACGGGGTGAGAAACGCAGTTGGACAGGGAGAGGCGACTCAAAACCCTAGGAGAATGACAGGGGGTGCTCAGGGGTCCGGAAGTGATCTAAAACTTACTAAAACAATCTTTTTGCAGGTCTATATATAGACTGAACTCATTCGGCCGAATGAATTGTGCGAACCACTCATTCGGGCGAATGGCTCAGCCGAATGAGTTGGTAAACCGAATGAGTCATGTGAGTGACTCATCCGTTCTCCCCAGTCATTCGCTAGTCGTTCATTTGTGCGAAAGGACTCATTTGTAGGTACCATTCGCACGAATGGGTCTTTAACATAGTCAAAGTCAAAATCAACTATGATTAAAAACATTAAACTCAATTAAAGATAAACGAACAATACAAAATAGTCATTTTCATTACTAGTATAAACTTTATACAATCAAAGTCCTACAAAACATGGAACTAGGGACATTACATGCACCAACACAGTGTCTGATCAATTTTTCCCCGTGTGTATCCATGACTCAGCAAATGTTCTGTCAATGTTGCATATCAAGCCCTTGGAGCCTGATGAAGCCCATAGAGAGCTTTATCAAGCTTGTAAACATGCTCTGGATGATCTGAGTCAACAAAAGCAGGAGATTGACTAACCGGACCACATATGATATTGTTGTTACTAAGAATTAAGTGTTTTACTCCCTACCACATTCCACGTTCAACATAGTATTCAAGAATTCTGATTATCCGATTTCCAATTCATTAGAGTTTGAAAACCAGGTTTGAGATCACATCTGTGGACGACTGAATACTTGGAGGGAGTGACTCCAAGAGACACAAACGATGGCATTCATTACCAATCCACAGACACAAGCATCGGTGTGTAGTTAGAGGGTACCCATCAGATGACACTCAGTCAACTGGATGGGACCATAATCATCCTAGCCACTCGTCACAAAACATAAGAATTGACAACGAAGAACACTGGATGACTAGAGGGGCCTGACCACATGTCAACGCTCAGAGGCCAATCAGTTTATCTTACGAAATCCTAGTGAGTATTTAGCATTAAGAATTCTCATACCATGTGCACATGTACCTGTTTACCAACCCAGATCCCATCCGCGTATGTCCCTTCCTGGGCACACCCACCACTTAACTGATTTTAAAGGGTTGTAAGTATTTTAAGTATTACAATAATTAAAGTATTGTAAGTATAGTAAAAGTATTGTGAGTATTGTATAAGTATTGTAAGTATTGTATAAGTGTTGTAAGAAAGTATTGTATGAGTAGAAGTATTATTATATGAGTTTGTGTAAGAAAAAGTATATGTTAATAATAGTTTATAGATGAAATCATAGTGTTTCAAGCATAAACATAACAATATTGTAAACAAATATTGTAAACAAGTATACATTTCAATAGTAAACAATTTATAAAACATGACAAACATTTACACATAACATTTATATAAATCATTTATACAAAACATTTAACATGATTCTCAGTCCTGCAGTAAAACAAAATAGTTTTAAAAGGGACAAATGAACTCACATGTGTTGTAGATTACTTGGATGTCCTAAGAATGTGCTCACTCGCTTGTTGTATTGGATGTAGAATCAACACCTGATTTCATTGTTTATGGTTTTGTATTGTAAGTGATTATAATTTTTCATAATGTGTTTTGATACGAGTGTGTGACTAAGTGTCCTATTTGTTACTATAGTAGGTTACTAAGTGTTTAATTCTATATTGCCTTATTAAACTCAACATTCTAAACCCTTACCCAAAGTAAGTAAAACTTAACTTATTTAACCAAGGTTTATGTTTAAAAGATATGTTTTAATTTATAAAAGAAAGTTTGTTGTAAAATAGTACATAATCATAAAAGAAAGTTAACTTATTTTATAAAGCCTTAGTTCCTTTTGTAAATATTGTTAATTTTATCTTATAAAATTCCTTTACATACAATTAAATGGTAAACATTAATAAAGTCTAAGTTTAACTATGAAAATACAAAGTTTGAAATGTTGGAACTTAGGTTAACTAAACAAAGTATAACATAAGTCCTTATAAGTTTCTTTAACGTTTGTTACATAGACTTAACCATTCTGAATTATTAAAATTGATCTTTTGACACTAATATCATTGGATTCGATAATCCAGAATTAGTCGATAATGGTTATGATAATATCGAATGCTAGATATTCATGCAATACATGATCTCATACATTAGACCTTAGCCGATTCTTTCAACCATAACTCCCTTGTTTTGTTTTTGAATTTCATTTTTCTTGACCTTAAGTTGTTCATGAGACATTTGTTTTTAAGTTAGTAGGTTCTAACATGTTAGTTTTTGGCTCTGTAGGACCTAGTAGGAGCTCGGAAACAATCTGATTCCGAGAGAAATCTGCTTGACAGCCTCTGGGATAGTGCGGAATCCTATTCCAGGGTTTTCCAATCGAAATCAACAACAGCCGTGGTGAAACGAGAGAGTAGAATCAACGTATGAGTGAGAATCGATCACCACGGGTTGAGAATCGAAGTTGGACGGTAAGAATCGCTCAAAAATTCAAGGGTTTGACACTGGGAAGAATGAGGACTCGAAAAAGTTAGGTTTGAAATGATTTGAATTTGTATATATGGACTGTAGTCATTCGGCCGAATGAGTGGCCGAAGCAGCTCATTCGGCGAATGACTCATTCGCTCGCCTATGTCATTCGCTAGGGCATTCATTCAGCGAATGACTTCATTCGTTAGAGTCATTCGCCCGAATGATCAGAACACATACTTAACATTTAACATTACTAAATCAAATCAAACAAACATATAATCAACATTTAAACATTAATATCAACATATAAAGACAACTTCCATTAATATAACTTGAACTTTACATGATGGTTAATACAAAATTGAACTAGGGACATAAAATGCATCTACAAACTCCCCCTTGGACCTAGTTCACTCCTTGGAAGTGTCTTTCTTGAAGTACTTTTCAGAAATAGCTTTCCAGTCTGCTCCAGCATGAATCTTGAATATACTGCAGAGACGGATCACTCTCATGAACTGTAGCGCCTGTACCATGTACTGTACATCAAAGAAAATCTGATGACGAAACAATACTTGGACATCTATGTGGGACAAGTTAGTCAACCACATTGGATCAAAAATCCGTTCAGTTTCCCACTTCTTATCTTTGCACATGACAATCACAGCTTCTCCACTCCGCCCATCATAGTACCACCATCGGAAGCCTTCTATAAAGTCTTGTCGCATCTTCCTTAACGGAATTTTCTTAAAAACTTTAGGAGGAAGCCACTTCAGGATAACTTTGTGCTTTCGGGTGTCTCCATCAATTTCTGGCAAATAATAACATTCAGGCTGTTGGGGCTGGAAGTTCACTCATCTCTTTCTGTATTCGTACTGAATCTGACGAGAAAACCAGGCTAACATTCCAGAATCTTCACTATATAGCATCCTCAGACGTGCTAACAGATTGACATCAAAACCTGGCAACGTCTTAAAATCGTGAGGATGCTTGAAGTAGTCAATGCCTCTTTCTCTCTTCACAGCATAGCAACCAGGATCATGAAAGTATGCCCAGCTTAAAATTTGACCTCCAGCCTTGTAGCCTTTGGTCCTGTATACTTTCTTGTGCGTAGCTGGCAACTTCATGGTGCTTTCTTTTTCTTCAGGACCTCCCAGTAGGCCTTCCATTCCTCTTTTCTTTTCTTTTGATCATCAGCTTCGGCTTTGCTAACCTCAACTTGTTCTTCTAAGTATGTGATCAGTAGATCTTCAGTGACTTGATCAAACTGATCAGTAAATGTTGGCAGCTCTTCCTCAGCTGATGTATACTTTGGGTATTCTTCATCAGTAATATCCTCCAGGATGACTTCATCTAAATCAACAAATGTCTCTGGAGTTGGCTCATCAGTAACATGAACAGAGGTATCCTCTGTGATAACCTCATCAGGATTTAACCTGAACAACTCTGCAATTTGCTCCTTTAATAAGCATGGTAATAATCTCTCTCTCCTCCTTATCGTAGCTAACTGAGTGCTGTATTATTCCTTGAGCATCAAGAATCTTAGTAAGAGTCTCGTCCAGTTGACGTTTCACAGGCACAACATCTACTTCCTCAGTAGCTTCTGGTTCTTTAGTCTGTGTAGGAGGAGGTGGAGGAGGAGCCTGTTTCTTCTTGTCATTTGCACTCTTGGACCGGATCTCAGATGTAGAAGGGGCTTGATCATCATCATCCTCATCAGAACTTGATGAACCAGAAGACCCATTCCTGATCCGTCCTGATCATCATCATCTGAATCATCAGCTTTATCAGAATCTTCATAGTCAACTTTCTCCTCATCAGATTCCTCTTCCTCTTCTTCCTCTTCCTCTTCCTGATCCGTCTTTGAGATTCTCAACTTGTTCAGCAAGACGAGCATTCTCCTCTTCCAATAACAAAATCCGTTCTTTGAAACCAGAAGCTGTCAATGCCAGCTGGTTGTGCTCATCTATGTACTTCAGCAACTGCTCCTCTTGCTGGGCTGATCGAGCCCGTAGATTAGCTCTCTGATCGGCAGCCTGAAGAAGCATAGTATCTTGCTCATTTACTCGCTCAGTGAGTTGAGCAATAATCAACTCCTTCTCCTTATTCTTCTTTTCCTGTTCAAGGCTCCTCTCCATCAATCTAAGAACCATACTGTTCAGTGTGGTAAGCTGATCCATAACTGAAATAGTAGGTACGAACGTGTCAGCTCGTGATACGGAGGGACCAGCAGAGGTAGCAGTAAAAACAGGAGCCTGAAACATAGAGGTGGTCAGAGGGGCTGTAGTGGAACGAGTCGGAATAGCCCTTGACCTGGTAGTGAAGAAACTAAGACAGCTGCTACTGATGTAACAGTAGATGTAACAATTGTCGTCAGTTCTGACCTCCTCTGAAAGAGGAACCTCGATCTCTTCCTCCTGCCAGCAGGAGATGAAGAAGACTGAACTGCAGCAACAGAAACTGATGCGGTAGCTGGAATAGAGGAACGTGGAGGAAGTGAAACATCAAACTCAGGAATGAATAATGGATCAGTAATCTCCTCCATCTCTGCTTCACTTCTCTTCCTCTTCCTCTTCATCAATCTCTCACCAATCCATACACTCTCAAACTCATCATCTGGTGTATCCTCTGAATCATACCTATCAGCTTCATCAGCACCAGCTTTACCAACATCATCACTTGAGTCATCTGACTCATCCCCATCAGCAACAGATGTGGTGCCTGTCATATCGAAAGGAGTAGTCACCGTGGAGGTAGTAGTAGCCATGAAGTCTAGTTCCATCAGTGAATGAATATCTACATCCTCATCAGCAGCTATAGAAGTACTCACACCAGCATCAGTAGCCACAACAACAGCCTCACCCAGGCCAACATCAATACTCACACCAACAGAACTAACAGCTACAGTGCTTACAGCCACTGAGCTCTCACCAGCACCACCACTACTACCACCTGCACAACTGACACCTTCACCACTAGCACCTGCACCAGCATCATCATCACCACCATCGCCAGGCACAACTATATCCTCCATATCTGAATCAGAGTCGTCGTGCCTCCATCTCCGACCAACAGGTGCTACATAATTAGGTCTAGAAAGATGACCGAATAGAGATCTAGTTGCAGAATTCCTCTCCTTGTCTCTGTATGACATCACTCTGTTGAGAGTGATGTCATTCATGTGCTCCAGCCTAATGATGTCAGCATTGATCTTTCGCAGATCAGGCAGCTGTGCATTGATCAACTGCTGCAAGAATCTCGGATACATCAAGAACTTCTTATCTCCCTTCAAAACCACATTCTCCTTCATATGAGAGAAGATCATCTCAGAGAAGTTGAATGGTCGGTTCAGCACCAGGGCAATGAATGCACACTGTATCGTCTCACTCATATCATCAAAACCCCCTCTCCTAGATCCAAGGCAATGAATTAATACATGAGCAAGGTACTTGAACTGTGGAGACATATAAGCCTTGTTCAGGATCCCGGCTCCCAGATCACCTTCGTACTTGCATCTCATAAAGCAGCCACAAACCAAATATGGATCAAGTAGGTATGGCTGATCAGGTTCATCTTGAAATCCACAAACTCTCCTAATATGATCTGCAGAAATAACAACGTCATGCCCAAGAACCTTTCCTCTGATCACAGTAGGTTCAGCTTCGCAGTCTATATCAGCAGACGCCCAGAAATCTTACTGATGTGAGTGGTAAGGTACATGAACAGTAGATATGGCTGTAAAGATCCTCGAACGTCTGAGAAATGTGATGATCTCAGTGTAGTGTTTGGCGTTCGGAGTGGTGAGATCCAAATGTGCACAGATGTTGTTCTTCGTCGCCGATTTGTATCCAGCAATTCTGTAAATCAGATAAAAACTTGTTAGAACAATTCAATTGTATAAGATACAAAAAGCAGATCAGAAATCAGAACAAAGAATCATTTTAAACTGATTTGCCGAATGAGGTTAATTTGGACGAATGACCCTTGGTCGAATGGCTTCATTCGCCGAATGAGTCATTTGTCAAATGAGTCTCATTTGCCGAATGATTCATTTGTCGAAAGACTCTCATTCGCCGAATGACCCATTCGTCGAATGGCGTCATTCGGTTGTCTGTTCATATTCGAATTCCTTTTGACAAAATTCTCAAATCAGCACATAAAAATTATACCAACATACTCAGAAACCACCGACTAACAAGTTTAAAACATGTCGAATGTGATTTTAAGTCCATTTAGACAATTTAATTAAAGGGCGATTATGTAAACCCTAAAACCCTAAAATTTAAACTGTATTGAAGGATTCAGCAGTCAAAATTCGACGATTCTTGATCCCCATGTACCTGAGATGATGAGAAACAAGATTATCAGAAGCTGGGACGAAAGAAATCAAGAGAAAATGAACGACTGAAGAGAGAAGATATTCGGGCGAATAGGGTTCACACAGTATCGGGCGAATGAAATTTTGGCGAATGAGGTAGTTACCCGATTTACCGTTTATATAGGGTGGGTCATTCGCCGAATGAGACTGGCGAATGAGCCATTCGCTCTAAAGTCGTTCGCCGAATGAGTGACAGCCTAATCTTCATTCGTCAAATGAAACTAGTCGATTGACCTCCTTCGGCTTATGTTGATTCGGTCGAATGAGACAATTGCACTCACAAAAACACAATGTAATTTCAAGATTTGACATTTGATCAGTAAAAATGATGCCAATTATGAAGATAAGTCTGGTTTATTCAGGATTCAGATACGACAGACATCTGAGCTTACAAATTATCACCTAAACTGAAATGGGAAAAATAAAATCTTTTGGTAATTTTCTGAAACAAAATACAACTGTATAACTAACAACTAAAAACAATTAAACACATATTTTTGTGAGAAGTCTATTGAGAAATTAACACATACACCTAATCACATCACATTAGCATCACTGAATGATTCATTTCATACACTTTTGACTTGTGATCTGATTACTGATATATCTGTCCACTTTAAGCTTTACAATACAAAATTATCAAACTCATTTGATGATCACTTATGTTTTATGACTGAGTTACCCGTTTTATCTATTCAGCAAAGGTTTGAACTCAGTTTGTAACTCATATCTGCACAACTTAATACCCAGCATCATAAAATTCTATAAGGTTCCAATTTATTTTCTTTTTGTATTATTTATTTTTTAATTTTTCTCACATGACCAACACATTCTCATGGACGGCTTCAACTAGGTTCGTCCCAGTAATATGGCATGTATACATATCTATGTTGACATGCTTGACTTGTTCTATCCAAATGGACGGCTTCAACTAGGTTCGTCCCAGTAACATGGCACGTGTATGGAATCGAACTTATTTTTTATTTATTTTTCACAAGCTTAATACCAGCTTGATTTTCTTTTTCTTTTATTTTTATTCAATCATTCTCATCTGAATGGACGACCTCAGCTAGGTTCGTCCCAGCAATATGGCACGTGTACAGACTTTGAATTCATGAATCATTGGAAACCTTATTGGATCTCATGATAACAGGTGTATGCCTGATTTGAGTCATAAACTATTTCTCACTTAACTGTCTTTCAAAAACAGATCCCACAAATCAGATTTTGTAAGTATTCACAAATTTGTTTATTCATTTTGTAAAGTCAGCCTATCAGTACATCAGCTCACACTTCTGATATGTCTTCCATTTGTGCACTCACTAACACTTTTAGGGCATGATAGATTAATGTATTACTTTCTCAAAGAAGACTTTCTCATTTTTACTAAATTTTTCAATTGTTTTTGTATTTTTAAAATTTTTAGATGTTTATGGTTTTTCAAATTAACATACTTTCTCCCCCCTAAAAACCTAAAACAAAAAATCTTTTTGAGTTTTTATTAAGATAAGAAAATAAACAAGAGAAGTAAATGAAATAAAGAAGTAAATCAAAACAAAACTATTTAAAAAATCAATGATCATTTGTTAGATTTAGATGAAGGTAGGACTTCATCCTTTTGAAAAACACCATTAGCCGATAAGAGATATAAAATCTTGGTTTATCAAAAGATTTTGTGAAAAGATCGGCTTTCTGGTGACCGGTGTGAATTTTAACAACATCGATTAGTTTCTTGCTCATTTACTCGCTCAGTGAGTTGAGCAATAATCAACTCCTGCTCCTTATTCTTCTTTTCCTGTTCAAGGCTCCTCTCCATCAATCTAAGAACCATACTGTTCAGTGTGGTAAGCTGATCCATAACTGAAATAGTAGGTACGAACGTGTCAGCTCGTGATATGGAGGGACCAGCAGAGGTAGCAGTAAAAACAGGAGCATGAAACATAGAGGCGGTCAGAGGGGCTGTAGTGGAACGAGTCGGAATAGCCCTTGACCTGGTAGTGAAGAAACTAAGACAGCTGCTACTGATGTAACAGTAGATGTAACAATTGTCGTCAGTTCTGACCTCCTCTGAAAGAGGAACCTCGATCTCTTCCTCCTGCCAGCAGGAGATGAAGAAGACTGAACTGCAGCAACAGAAACTGATGCGGTAGCTGGAATAGAGGAACGTGGAGGAAGTGAAACATCAAACTCAGGAATGAATAATGGATCAGTAATCTCCTCCATCTCTGCTTCACTTCTCTTCCTCTTCCTCTTCATCAATCTCCCACCAATCCATACACTCTCAAACTCATCATCTGGTGTATCCTCTGAATCATACCTATCAGCTTCATCAGCACCAGCATTACCAACATCATCACTTGAGTCATCTGACTCATCCCCATCAGCAACAGATGTGGTGCCTGTCATATCGAAAGGAGTAGTCACCGTGGAGGTAGTAGTAGCCATGAAGTCTAATTCCATCAGTGAATGAATATCTACATCCTCATCAGCAGCTATAGAAGTACTCACACCAGCATCAGTAGCCACAACAACAGCCTCACCCAGGCCAAAATCAATACTCACACCAACAGAACTAACAGCTACAGTGCTTACAGCCACTGAGCTCTCACCAGCACCACCACTACTACCACCTGCACAACTGACACCTTCACCACTAGCACCTGCACCAGCATCATCATCACCACCATCGCCAGGCACAACTATATCCTCCATATCTGAATCAGAGTCATCGTGCCTCCATCTCCGACCAACAGGTGCTACATAATTAGGTCTAGAAAGATGACCAAATAGAGATCTAGTTGCAGACTTCCTCTCCTTGTCTCTGTATGACATCACTCTGTTGAGAGTGATGTCATTCATGTGCTCCAGCCTAATGATGTCAGCATTGATCTTTCGCAGATCAGGCAGCTGTGCATTGATCAACTGCTGCAAGAATCTCGGATACATCAAGAACTTCTTATCTCCCTTCAAAACCACATTCTCCTTCATATGAGAGAAGATCATCTCAGAGAAGTTGAATGGTCGGTTCAGCACCAGGGCAATGAATGCACACTGTATCGTCTCACTCATATCATCAAAACCCCCTCTCCTAGATCCAAGGCAATGAATCAATACATGAGCGAGGTACTTGAACTGTGGAGACATATAAGCCTTGTTCAGGATCCCGGCTCCCAGATCACCTTCGTACTTGCATCTCATAAAGCAGCCACGAACCAAATATGGATCAAGTAGGTATGGCTGATCAGGTTCATCTTGAAATCCACAAACTCTCCTAATATGATCTCCAGAAATAACAACGTCATGCCCAAGAACCTTTCCTCTGATCACAGTAGGTTCAGCTTCGCAGTCTATATCAGCAGACGCCCAGAAATCTTGCTGATGTGAGTGGTAAGGTACATGAACAGTAGATATGGCTGTAAAGATCCTCGAACGTCTGAGAAATGTGATGATCTCAGTGTAGTGTTTGGCGTTCGGAGTGGTGAGATCCAAATGTGCACAGATGTTGTTCTTCGTCACCGATTTGTATCCAGCAATTCTGTAAATCAGATAAAAACTTGTTAGAACAATTCAATTGCATAAGATACAAAAAGCAGATCAGAAATCAGAACAAAGAATCATTTTAAACTGATTTGCCGAATGAGGTTAATTTGGACGAATGACCCTTGGTCGAATGGCTTCATTCGCCGAATGAGTCATTTGTCAAATGAGTCTCATTTGCCGAATGATTCATTTGTCGAAAGACTCTCATTCGCCGAATGAATCTCATTCGCCGAATGACCCATTCGTCGAATGGCGTCATTCGGTTGTCTGTTCATATTCGAATTCCTTTTGACAAAATTCTCAAATCAGCACATAAAAATTATACCAACATACTCAGAAACCACCGACTAACAAGTTTAAAACATGTCGAATGTGATTTTAAGTCCATTTAGACAATTTAAATAAAGGGCGATTATGTAAACCCTAAAACCCTAAAATTTAAACTGTATTGAAGGATTCAGCAGTCAAAATTCGACGATTCTTGATCCCCATGTACCTGAGATGATGAGAAACAAGATTATCAGAAGCTGGGACGAAAGAAATCAAGAGAAAATGAACGACTGAAGAGAGAAGATATTCGGGCGAATAGGGTTCACACAGTATCGGGCGAATGAAATTTTGGCGAATGAGGTAGTTACCCGATTTACTGTTTATATAGGGTGGGTCATTCGCCGAATGAGACTGGCGAATGAGCCATTCGCTCTAAAGCCGTTCGCCGAATGAGTGACAGCCTAATCTTCATTCGTCAAATGAAACTAGTCGATTGACCTCCTTCGGCTTATGTTGATTCGGTCGAATGAGACAATTGCACTCACAAAAACACAAAGTAATTTCAAGATTTGACATTTGATCAATAAAAATGATGCCAATTATGAAGATAAGTCTGGTTTATTCAGGATTCAGATACGACAGACATCTGAGCTTACAAATGATCACCTAAACTGAAATGGAAAAAATAAAATCTTTTGGTAATTTTCTGAAACAAAATACAACTGTACAACTAACAACTAAAAACAATTAAACACATATTTTTGTGAGAAGTCTATTGAGAAATTAACACATACACCTAATCACATCACATTAGCATCACTGAATGATTCATTTCATACACTTTTGACTTGTGATCTGATTACTGATATATCTGTCCACTTTAAGCTTTACAATACAAAATTATCAAACTCATTTGATGATCACTTATATTTTATGACTGAGTTACCCGTTTTATCTATTCAGCAAAGGTTTGAACTCAGTTTGTAACTCATCTCTGCACAACTTAATACCCGGCATCATAAAATTCTATAAGGTTCCAATTTATTTTATTTTTGTATTATTTTTTTTTTATTTTTTCTCACATGACCAACACATTCTCATGGACGGCTTCAACTAGGTTCGTCCCAGTAATATGGCATGTATACATATCTATGTTGACATGCTTGACTTGTTCTATCCAAATGGACGGCTTCAACTAGGTTCGTCCCAGTAACATGGCACGTGTATGGAATCGAACTTATTTTTTATTTATTTTTCACAAGCTTAATACCAGCTTGATTTTCTTTTTCTTTTATTTTTATTCAATCATTCTCATCTGAATGGACGACCTCAGCTAGGTTCGTCCCAGCAATATGGCACGTGTACAGACTTTGAATTCATGAATCATTGGAAACCTTATTGGATCTCATGATAACAGGTGTATGCCTGATTTGAGTCATAAACTATTTCTCACTTAACTGTCTTTCAAAAACAGATCCCACAAATCAGATTTTGTAAGTATTCACAAATTTGTTTATTCATTTTGTAAAGTCAGCCTATCAGTACATCAGCTCACACTTCTGATATGTCTTCCATTTGTGCACTCACTAACACTTTTAGGGCATGATAGATTAATGTATTACTTTCTCAAAGAAGACTTTCTCATTTTTACTAAATTTTTCAATTGTTTTTGTATTTTTAAAATTTTTAGATGTTTATGGTTTTTCAAATTAACATACTTTCTCCCCCTAAAAACCTAAAACAGAATATCTTTTTGAGTTTTTATTAAGATAAGAAAATAAACAAGAGAAGTAAATGAAATAAAGAAGTAAATCAAAACAAAACTATTTAAAAAATCAATGATCATTTGTTAGATTTAGATGAAGGTAGGACTTCATCCTTTTGAAAAACACCATTAGCCGATAAGAGATATAAAAATCTTGGTTTATCAAAAGATTTTGTGAAAAGATCGGCTTTCTGGTGACCGGTGTGAATTTTAACAACATCGATTAGTTTCTTGCTCATTTACTCGCTTAGTGAGTTGAGCAATAATCAACTCCTGCTCCTTATTCTTCTTTTCCTGTTCAAGGCTCCTCTCCATCAATCTAAGAACCATACTGTTCAGTGTGGTAAGCTGATCCATAACTGATATAGTAGGTACGAACGTGTCAGCTCGTGATATGGAGGGACCAGCAGAGGTAGCAGTAAAAACAGGAGCATGAAACATAGAGGCGGTCAGAGGGGCTGTAGTGGAACGAGTCGGAATAGCCCTTGACCTGGTAGTGAAGAAACTAAGACAGCTGCTACTGATGTAACAGTAGATGTAACAATTGTCGTCAGTTCTGACCTCCTCTGAAAGAGGAACCTCGATCTCTTCCTCCTGCCAGCAGGAGATGAAGAAGACTGAACTGCAGCAACAGAAACTGATGCGGTAGCTGGAATAGAGGAACGTGGAGGAAGTGAAACATCAAACTCAGGAATGAATAATGGATCAGTAATCTCCTCCATCTCTGCTTCACTTCTCTTCCTCTTCCTCTTCATCAATCTCCCACCAATCCATACACTCTCAAACTCATCATCTGGTGTATCCTCTGAATCATACCTATCAGCTTCATCAGCACCAGCTTTACCAACATCATCACTTGAGTCATCTGACTCATCCCCATCAGCAACAGATGTGGTGCCTGTCATATCGAAAGGAGTAGTCACCGTGGAGGTAGTACTAGCCATGAAGTCTAGTTCCATCAGTGAATGAATATCTACATCCTCATCAGCAGCTATAGAAGTACTCACACCAGCATCAGTAGCCACAACAACAGCCTCACCCAGGCCAAAATCAATACTCACACCAACAGAACTAACAGCTACAGTGCTTACAGCCACTGAGCTCTCACCAGCACCACCACTACTACCACCTGCACAACTGACACCTTCACCACTAGCACCTGCACCAGCATCATCATCACCACCATCGCCAGGCACAACTATATCCTCCATATCTGAATCAGAGTCATCGTGCCTCCATCTCCGACCAACAGGTGCTACATAATTAGGTCTAGAAAGATGACCAAATAGAGATCTAGTTGCAGACTTCCTCTCCTTGTCTCTGTATGACATCACTCTGTTGAGAGTGATGTCATTCATGTGCTCCAGCCTAATGATGTCAGCATTGATCTTTCGCAGATCAGGCAGCTGTGCATTGATCAACTGCTGCAAGAATCTCGGATACATCAAGAACTTCTTATCTCCCTTCAAAACCACATTCTCCTTCATATGAGAGAAGATCATCTCAGAGAAGTTGAATGGTCGGTTCAGCACCAGGGCAATGAATGCACACTGTATCGTCTCACTCATATCATCAAAACCCCCTCTCCTAGATCCAAGGCAATGAATCAATACATGAGCGAGGTACTTGAACTGTGGAGACATATAAGCCTTGTTCAGGATCCCGGCTCCCAGATCACCTTCGTACTTGCATCTCATAAAGCAGCCACGAACCAAATATGGATCAAGTAGGTATGGCTGATCAGGTTCATCTTGAAATCCACAAACTCTCCTAATATGATCTCCAGAAATAACAACGTCATGCCCAAGAACCTTTCCTCTGATCACAGTAGGTTCAGCTTCGCAGTCTATATCAGCAGACGCCCAGAAATCTTGCTGATGTGAGTGGTAAGGTACATGAACAGTAGATATGGCTGTAAAGATCCTCGAACGTCTGAGAAATGTGATGATCTCAGTGTAGTGTTTGGCGTTCGGAGTGGTGAGATCCAAATGTGCACAGATGTTGTTCTTCGTCACCGATTTGTATCTAGCAATTCTGTAAATCAGATAAAAACTTGTTAGAACAATTCAATTGCATAAGATACAAAAAGCAGATCAGAAATCAGAACAAAGAATCATTTTAAACTGATTTGCCGAATGAGGTTAATTTGGACGAATGACCCTTGGTCGAATGGCTTCATTCGCCGAATGAGTCATTTGTCAAATGAGTCTCATTTGCCGAATGATTCATTTGTCGAAAGACTCTCATTCGCCGAATGAATCTCATTCGCCGAATGAATCTCATTCGCCGAATGACCCATTCGTCGAATGGCGTCATTCGGTTGTCTGTTCATATTCGAATTCCTTTTGACAAAATTCTCAAATCAGCACATAAAAATTATACCAACATACTCAGAAACCACCGACTAACAAGTTTAAAACATGTCGAATGTGATTTTAAGTCCATTTAGACAATTTAAATAAAGGGCGATTATGTAAACCCTAAAACCCTAAAATTTAAACTGTATTGAAGGATTCAGCAGTCAAAATTCGACGATTCTTGATCCCCATGTACCTGAGATGATGTGAAACAAGATTATCAGAAGTTGGGACGAAAGAAATCAAGAGAAAATGAACGACTGAAGAGAGAAGATATTCGGGCGAATAGGGTTCACACAGTATCGGGCGAATTAAATTTTGGCGAATGAGGTAGTTACCCGATTTACTGTTTATATAGGGTGGGTCATTCGCCGAATGAGACTGGCGAATGAGCCATTCGCTCTAAAGTCGTTCGCCGAATGAGTGACAGCCTAATCTTCATTCGTCAAATGAAACTAGTCGATTGACCTCCTTCGGCTTATGTTGATTCGGTCGAATGAGACAATTGCACTCACAAAAACACAAAGTAATTTCAAGATTTGACATTTGATCAGTAAAAATGATGCCAATTATGAAGATAAGTCTGGTTTATTCAGGATTCAGATACGACCGACATCTGAGCTTACAAATGATCACCTAAACTGAAATGGAAAAAATAAAATCTTTTGGTAATTTTCTGAAACAAAATACAACTGTACAACTAACAACTAAAAACAATTAAACACATATTTTTGTGAGAAGTCTATTGAGAAATTAACACATACACCTAATCACATCACATTAGCATCACTGAATGATTCATTTCATACACTTTTGACTTGTGATCTGATTACTGATATATCTGTCCACTTTAAGCTTTACAATACAAAATTATCAAACTCATTTGATGATCACTTATATTTTATGACTGAGTTACCCGTTTTATCTATTCAGCAAAGGTTTGAACTCAGTTTGTAACTCATCTTTGCACAACTTAATACCCAGCATCATAAAATTCTATAAGGTTCCAATTTATTTTCTTTTTGTATTATTTTTTTTTATTTTTTCTCACATGACCAACACATTCTCATGGACGGCTTCAACTAGGTTCGTCCCAGTAATATGGCATGTATACATATCTATGTTGACATGCTTGACTTGTTCTATCCAAATGGACGGCTTCAACTAGGTTCGTCCCAGTAACATGGCACGTGTATGGAATCGAACTTATTTTTTATTTATTTTTCACAAGCTTAATACCAGCTTGATTTTCTTTTTCTTTTATTTTTATTCAATCATTCTCATCTGAATGGACGACCTCAGCTAGGTTCGTCCCAGCAATATGGAACGTGTACAGACTTTGAATTCATGAATCATTGGAAACCTTATTGGATCTCATGATAACAGGTGTATGCCTGATTTGAGTCATAAACTATTTCTCACTTAACTGTCTTTCAAAAACAGATCCCACAAATCAGATTTTGTAAGTATTCACAAATTTGTTTATTCATTTTGTAAAGTCAGCCTATCAGTACATCAGCTCACACTTCTGATATGTCTTCCATTTGTGCACTCACTAACACTTTTAGGGCATGATAGATTAATGTATTACTTTCTCAAAGAAGACTTTCTCATTTTTACTAAATTTTTCAATTGTTTTTGTATCTTTAAAATTTTTAGATGTTTATGGTTTTTCAAATTATCATACTTTCTCCCCCTAAAAACCTAAAACAGAAAATCTTTTTGAGTTTTTATTAAGATAAGAAAATAAACAAGAGAAGTAAATGAAATAAAGAAGTAAATCAAAACAAAACTATTTAAAAAATCAATGATCATTTGTTAGATTTTGATGAAGGTAGGACTTCATCCTTTTGAAAAACACTATTAGCCGATAAGAGATATAAAAATCTTGGTTTATCAAAAGATTTTGTGAAAAGATCGGCTTTCTGGTGACCGGTGTGAATTTTAACAACATCGATTAGTTTCTTTTCATAACAATCACGTGTGAAGTGATATTTTATGTCGATGTGTTTTGTTTTCGAGGGCTGAACAAGATTTTTAGTAACAGCTATGGCAACAGTGTTGTCAACATATATAGGAGTGTTTGAAAAGTGTAACCCATAGTCCCTGAGTTGCTGTTGGATCCAGAGAATCTTAGAACAACAACTAGCAGCAGCAATGTATTCAGCTTGATAGGGTTAAGTAGACTCCGACGTCTGCTTCTTGCACTGCCAGGTAACTAATCGGGTTCCAAAGAACTGACATCCCGCCGATGTTGACTTGAAGTCTCTCTTGCATCCACCATAATCTAAGTCACTGTATGCAGTAAGCTCAAAATTAGCATCATTAGGGTACCATAAACCAAGATCCGGTGTACCCTTCAGATAACGCATAATCCTTTTCACAGCAATCAGATGAGACACTCTTGGTTTTGATTGATAACATGCACACAAGCATGTGGCGAACATGATGTCTGGCCGAGAAGCAGTAAGATACATAAGAGAACCAATCATTCCTCGGTACAGAGTGGCATCAATTAACTCCCCCTTTTCATCTGGTGTAATCCCGTAATTAACAACCAGTGGGGTACCAGCATGTTTTGCATCTGACATACTGAACCGGCTCAGTATATCACAAACATATTTGGTCTGATGAATAAATATTCTTGCCTCAGACTGATCCACTTGTAATCCCAGAAAAAAAATTTATTCTCCCATTGAGCTCATCTCGAACTTTTCTTTCATAACCTTCTCAAAATCCTTGCACAGAGCATCATTTGTTGAACCAAAGATGAAGTCGTCCACATAAACTTGTACCAAGAGTAGATCACCATCCTTTTCTCGAATAAACAGTGTACAGTCAATGAGACCTCTTCTGAACCATTGCTCAGAAGGTGAGTAGACAGTGTCTCATACCATGCTCGCGGCGCTTGATGCAATCCATATAAAGCCTTGTCTAGCTTGTAGACTTGGTCTCGATGCAATGGATCTTCAAACCCGGGAGGTTGACTGACATACACTATTTCACTAATTACACCATGAAGGAATGCTCTCTTGACATCCATTTGATAAACTTTAAACTTCTTGAAAGATGCATATGCCAAGAAAATACGAATTCCTTCAAGTCGAGCAACCAGTGCAAACACTTCATTGTAATCCAAACCTTCAATCTGTCTAAATCCTTGAACAACCAGACGTGCCTTGTTTCTTACAATGATCCCATGATCATCTTTCTTGCAACGAAGAACCCATCTAGTGCCAATAACTTTTGCACCTTTCGGTCTGTCAACAAGTTGCCAGACACCTAACTTCTTAAATTGCAGCAGTTCTTCTTGCATGGCATCAACCCATGATTCTTCCTTTAAAGCCTCAGTAACAGTTCGTGGTTCCACCTGAGAGATAAAACAGGAATGAGCACAAAAGTTTACATCTGCAAAATCAAGAATGTCAGCAAGTCCCCCTGAAGAAAGCTGATTTCTGGTCTTAACTCCATCTAATGGACTCCCAATTATGTTCTCTTGAGGATGAATACGATTAATTCTTCCAACCGGATGGGGAGGAACCTCAACCTGTGGATCTAGATTGTTCAAATTCAAATCCTCAAGATCTGGTACAAGATCATCAACATTTTGTTCTGGGACAACTGGTGGAGCAGGGTTTTCATCAGTGTCTGAGGTGTCATCATTTGTCTGTACTATGGGAATTGAAGTGGATGAAGGTGGTACGGGTTCATTAGGTGCATTTTGTACATCATATAACATTTGAACCGCAACATCTTCATTTGAGTACATGGGAGGCATATTGAAAGAATCAAAAAGACCTGAATAATCAAACATCAATTCTGGCCCTTTTCCTGGTGGGGGCTTAGAATATTTCTGAACATCAACATGGTACCACTCCTCTACATTCTGTGTTGCTTTATTATAAACCCTTTTATTTGGAGTGCTGTACCCAAGAAAATACCCTTCTTCCACTTTCTCATTGAACTTGCCCTGCTCGTGTTTCTTAAGCATAGTGCATGGTGCACCAAAAGGTTCAAGATACTTAAGATTTGGCTTTCTGTTATGAAGCAGTTCAAAGCAAGTTTTCCCATGCGTCTTTACTATCAAAAACCGATTCAAAGTGTAACAAGCATTTGCTACAGCCTCATTCCAAAATTGAACTAGAAGAGAATAATCAGCAAGCATTGTCCTAGCAGCCTCAATCAAAGTCCTGTTCTTTCGCTCAGCAACGCCGTTCATTTGCGGGACATAAAGGGCACTAAATTGTTGAACAATTCCCCATGAATTGCAGAAATTCTCCATGTTGTGATTCTTGAATTCTGTCCCGTTGTCTGTTCTGAGTATACGAACCTTGAGCTTATAAAGAGATTCAAGTTTGGTAACCAATACTTGAATACAATCAAAAGTTTCAGATTTCTCCTTTAGAAAGAACACCCAAGAGTATCTGGAAAATTCATCTGTAATGACAAGACAGTATTGATCTCTAGCTATACTCTTACGGTTTACAGGACCAAAAAGATCCATATGGAGAAGCTCAAGTGGAACAATGATTGAGTGATACTTCTTTGGTTTGTGAGACTGCTTGACTTGCCTGCCCTTTTTGCAGGATACACAGACATCAGACAGCTTGAAATTATTCAGAGTAACCCCCTCAACCAGATTGTTATGTACCAAATGATTCATCTTGCGGAGACTCAAATGACCCATCCTCTTATGCCAAAGTATTGAATCTTTCTCAGTTGCCTTTATCATAAAACATGAAGCTGTGGAGGATGTTGTTGAAGCTGTGGCCATGTTGAGTACATACTAGTCTTGCTTTCTGGGAGCTGACAATAAGATCCAATCTTCAGGGATAACCACACCTTCCTTAAGAATGCAGAATTTGGAGTCATCAAAGAGAACCTTGTACTGTTTATCACAAATCTGTGATACAGATAGAAGATTATTCTCCAACTGCTTGACAAATCTGACTTTATCAAATGAAACTTGCCCATTTGACAAAATTCCCTCTCCCGTGATAAAACCACCTTTGTCACCGGCAAACGCAACATATCCACCTCGAACTGAATTCACATTGGTGAGAAGCGATATATCACCAGTCATATGTCTGGAAGCCCCACTGTGAACGATCCAAGAGCTGTTATGAGCAGCTGTTGGGGCAACCTACACAAAAAATGAAACAATTAGTTCAATTTGGGAACCCAAGCCTTTATAGTCTTGGATTGACCCAAAGAGTCTCGGATCAAAACATCGATCCATTTACCATCTGAAACAGCCTTGTCTGAAGTGGGTGGAACTGAAGTCTCAGACTTGACCTTCGAGACTGCATTTTTACTGAAAGAATTTTTCAGATAAATGGATGATGATTTAACTTGATTAACATTTTCCTTCTTGGGAACATTCAAGTTCACCAGTTTCCATTTACCCTTATCCACAGGTTTAACTTGTGTGAATTGTTTGGGTTTTGTCTGATCTGACTTTGATTCAGATTTGACAGCTTTGATGAAAACCTGATTTAGTTTTCTGGGTGGTGCAATCTTTGGTCTAACCAGGTGCGGACAAAATCTGACTATGTGTCCAGGTGCACCACACTCAAAACAAACGTTGTTACCTTTTTTATGAAAATGTTTTAATTCAGAGAGAGATTGTCTTTTTGGTTTGAAAACATTAGTTTGAGACTTGTTCTGATTAAAACACAAACCCTTTCTCCCATTAGGAACAAGATTGTCAATCTTGTTTGACACACATGCTTCATTTTCTTTTGAAGCTTTAACAAAGCTTAAAGCTTGATAAATCTTTGATGATGAGATTGGGTCACCTTTCATAACTACAGAAGATTTATTCTGAGTAGTAACATAGTCAGATGAATAGTCAGATTCATCCTCAGAATCTGAGACCCAATCTTCAACAATCCCCTCCACAAAAGATTCCTCTGACAAGGAGGAACCCTCATCAGTAATCATCCCTATTGGATCAATTACTGATGGAGTTTTAACTTGAAAATCTTTAACATCTTTGTCATCAGGTGAATTGACAAAGTTGTTCAAGATTGGTGGAGGACAATGTTGATAACTAACTTTTCCCTTACCCTTCTGATCAGTACCCTTACTGATCATGTATTCAATGATATAGAAAGAACTCTCATAAATCTTGAGCTTTTGTCCTAGGGTCTCATAATCATACTCAACTATGGCTAACTTATTCTTTATCTCATTGATGGTATTGAGATAAGAAGTTATAGCATCTTGCTTGTTAAGAACAGCAATCTCAGCCTCATGAAGTTGTATGTTTAAAAGTTCAATTTTAGCTTGAAAATCTTTTTCAATAGATTTTAAAACTTTGTTTGCTTCAATACACTAGTTGAGATCGCTGATCAAAGCAGCATTGTGATTTTGATAAGAAAGGACCTTGCTGTTAAGGTCAACACAATTAAAACAACTAGAACAAGAAGATGAACACTCATCAGACACCTGATCAAATTGTGAAGTTGCAGCAGGAGTAGCAGATGAGTTTACCATCAAAGCAAACTGAGTAGGAGATTCTTCAATATCAGCATCAGAATCTGCTAGAGTGTCTGAGTCTGATAAGCTTTCTGACTCTGAACCTGATGTTTCTTCTCCACTAATATGTGCTTCTCCTGAAGTACTATCCTCATTTTGATCATCCAACTTCTTGATCTCAGCAACACATGCTTTATCCTGTTTCTTTTGATCATGATGAAATTTGAAATCCCAATTTTCACCCTCATCTTGTTGAACCATCAATGCTTTGCCTGAGTTAGATGAACTAGATTGAACAGGAGAATCAATATGAACAAGCCTTCTTTCTGGATTTGTAGAAGATGATTTTTGATGATGAAAAGGATTTTTATTCCCTGTTTTCTTTGACTGTTTGCACTGTCTAGCAAAGTGACCTTTCTCCCCACAATTGTAACAAGTGACAGAGGCCATGTCAAAACCAAAATTAGATTCCTTGTTCAAGTTAATGTCTTTACCAGTCCTTTTGACAAATTCCTTAGCTCTCCTTACATCACTTTCCAAGGCCCACATGATGTCAATCCTTTCCATGTCATCTGGATCTATTTGAGAATAGTCATCATTTCTTAGAAAAGGATTGCCAATCTGTCCTGCTACCAGTCCATCATAAGAACTAACCAAAGTAGACAAAAGACCCATATGCTCTTTAGCAATCTCAACAGTAACTTTATCAAAATTTTCAGTCTTCAGACTTGTGACAGGTTGATGATGTTCTTTTTGTGAGCTGGATGAAGAGGATGACTGACTAAAATGAATCTGAGAAGAAGATGGAGCTTCAGTCGTCTTAGAAACAAAGGTTGTCTTCAATGGAGCATGTGAGGATGATTTTTCAAATGTAGGAGTAGAATGATACAATGATGGATGTTGGACTTGAGCAACACGTTTAGCTTTCCACTTGTTCTCTATTTCCTGCTCCTTCAGCTTCTGGATGAAATCATTTATGTGCATATGTGCCATCATCTCATTCTGTTTAAGCACCATCAAAAATGATTCCCACTTTGGAGGTAGAGCATCTGCTAAACACTGAATCTTCTCCTGAGTAGTAGTCTTGACTTCATGATTGAACAGCTCACTCAACAGATGATAGAATCTGGCAATCAACTCATCAAAAGATTCATTTCCAACATACATGAAACTGTTAAACTCCTTTCTTAAAGCCTTTGACTTGATATTCTTCAAAGCATCATGCCCTCATAACGCTGTTACAAAGCATCCCACAAATACTTAAAAGATGTAAATTGTCTGAACTGGTGGAAAATGTCATTAGCAATGGACTGAGATAAAATAGCATAAGCCTTCTTCTCATAATCATAAAGCTTCCTTTGAGGCTCAGTCATCCGTGTGACTAGCATCGGAGCTCCATCCTCATTCAGAGGCCTCAGATAACTTCCTTCAATCATCATCCACAAGTTAGTATCCACCCCATTGATGTGAATCTCAAATCTATATTTCCAGTGTGGATAATCATCTAAGGATAGCAATTTGGGAGCTTTGTTGGAGTTCCCTGTCTTAGTCTCAGTCAACAGTAAAGTCTGAATGCGATGATTCTGATTAGCCATTAATGCTAAATCCTGCATTTAAACAAGAACAACAAGATTCAACACTTAGAAAATTTTTCAGGCTGATGGCCGAATGAAGATGCTTGGGGCGAATGTCGGGCACCGAATGAACTGATTCTGGCGAATGACAAGCTGAGTATGACTATTAGGACGAATGAATCCTATTCGGCGAATGAAGAGTCGAATGAGGTTATTCGCCGAATGAGAGTTGAGAATGAAGCTATTCGCCAAATGAACAAAACGAATGGAGCTATTCGGAAAATGACACTGGCGAATGGTGCTATTCGGCGAATGAGACTTATTCGGCCAAACTTATACGGCCGCCATGCTCATTCGGCCGATCTTAGGGTTTTAGCAATGAAAATTGCAATAACTTTCAATTTAGACCAGATCTAAGTACCAAATTTGGTACAGAACACCATGATATGATTACGAACCAATTGGAATGAAAGTTTGAACAATAACACCATAAAAATCCACAGATATTTAATGTAACAGTAACTTTTCGACCAAGACAATCAGGGTTTTGCAGGTTTCGAAAATCGAAACTAAGATTTGATGATTTTGAATGAAAATCAAGCAGAATCAAAAGCCATAGCTCTGATACCACTTTGTATGACCTAGTAGGAGCTCGGAAACAATCCGATTCCAAGAGAAATCTGCTTGACAGCTTCTGGGATAGTGCGGAATCCTATTCCAGGGTTTTCCAATCGAAATAAACAGCAACCGTGGTGAAATGAGAGAGTAGAATCAACGTGTGAGTGAGAATCGGTCACCACGGGTTGAGAATCGAAGTTGGACGGTAAGAATCGCTCAAAACTTCAAGGGTTTGACACTGAGTGTACTGGGAAGAATGAGGACTCGAAAAAGTTAGGTTTGAAATGATTTGAACTTGTATATATAGACTGTAGTCATTCGGCCGAATGAGTGGCTGAAGCAGCTCATTCGGCGAATGACTCATTCGCTCGCCTATGTCATTCGCTAGGGCGTTCATTCGGCGAATGACTTCATTCGTTAGAGTCATTCTCCCGAATGGTCAGAACACATACTTAACATTAAACATTACTAAATCAAATCAAACAAACATATAATCAACATTTAAACATTAATATCAACATATAAAGACAACTTCCATTAATATAACTTCAACTTTACATGATGGTTAATACAAAATTGAACTAGGGACATAAAATGCATCTACAGGCTCAAACATGAGTATCGATGGTGATCAATTCGGTTAACCCATTGATAAAACCCTACTGATCCTTGTCCGACATTATTACTTTTAACTACACCCCATGGTCTCTATTTTAATCCATAACATCTGATTTTAAGATCTACCAACTTGGATTGAACTAATGTGTTAGTATCGATGGCTTTTTATTAGTATCGATGACCCATGGGTTGGTTAACGTCGATGCAACTCAAGATGCAATCTGCCGATACTATAAGTTTGATAGACCAGGGTTGACCGGCCCCTCGAGCATCGATAATACTAGTGACGATGGTCTTTTGACCGTAACCCTCTATATATATATATTTGATCCTATATATATATATATATATTTGATCCTAGTAACTCACATCATCCCATCTGCATCCAGAATGAATTCCCAAAGTATAACACATTCTTGCTATCGTTTGAAATTGTACAGCCATGTCTTTGTATCTAATACCCACATCATTAAATCCTTCACTTGCATAGATTTCAACTTCATTGAGTAGATCAATATCTTGTTTTGAACAGTTGACTAACCAGACAGGATCCAGCAATCTAATCACCCTCCACTTCTTATTTTCTTTCAATAGGATAACAGCTTCAGAAGTTCTTTCATCATAGAACCTAAACTTGAAATATGCATTCCAATTTTGTTCTATCTTTCTCAATCTTGGTCTAGAATAGACTTTTGGCTTTGGATAAACATAGGAATTATGCTTTAGCAACGAAAATTGTGGAACCAACCAATTCCATCCGGTCTTAGCTTCTTTCTTTAACAACTTCTCAAATCTTTCGTTATTATATGTCTGTATAGGCTTTATCATTCTCAGTCTTGACAACTAATGCTTTCCCAAAGTATTGGCAACCATCATTTCTTTTTACAAAATAGCATCCTCTGTTCTTCAGAATTCCAGGAATGTTGTGAAAGTAAACATAACTCACAATTCTTCCTCTCATCTTAGATTTAGATCCAATCTTGAATCTTGATTATTGTCTTGATTGGCCTTCTTGAAGTTTTTCATCAAACACTTCAACCATTTGCTTAAAAATCATTAAATGATCAATAATATACTTGTGTTCTTCTAGACTCTCTCTCCACATATCCATATGAGTCTTGATCTTCATTGAATCACTTGTTGTGCTTGGAACTCTTTTCTGAACTTCAAGATCAAAGATTTTCTTCAAAGTTTGCAAATTATACAAATTTTCATCAACATAATCATCTTGTTCAACTTCAAATGACCGATCTAATTCTCCAACTATCATCTTTCCTGAATCATTTGCATTCTGTATATCATTAACTTTTACTCCAAACAACACAGCTAGATCTTTCTTAGAATATCCACCTTCAATCTCTCCTTCCTCCAAGTCCCTATCTTCATTCAATTCACCAAACATCTTTTGTAAATGTAAATCAACATTTTGTTTAAATAACTCCACAAAAGTTGGTAAAGAATCATCAACAACTTGCTTTGGATACTCCAACTCTGTCAAATATTCAATTTCAACATCTTCAATATCCTTAGCTTTATCAAATTAAA
Organism: Mikania micrantha; assembly: GCA_009363875.1. NCBI lineage: Eukaryota > Viridiplantae > Streptophyta > Magnoliopsida > Asterales > Asteraceae > Mikania > Mikania micrantha. The sequence goes on along the minus strand of CM018694.1, from coordinate 19,938,597 downwards.
AGATGAAATAGGATTAGCATCAAAAGAAATTCCAAATGGATGATAAATCATTATGGCTCCAGTAGTAGAATTCAATCTACTTGAACTTCCAACTCCAGTCATATCACCATCATCATCTTCATCATCTTCATCATCATCATTGAAAGCATTAAAACTTGGATGTTCATCAATGTCAGAGTCTTCATAATCAACCTTCTCTTCTTCTTCTTCTTCTTCATCATCAATATTAACATACACTGGATCAGCACTAGCACAAGTAGCTTCAGCTTGAGTTCCAGAAAGACTAACTTTGACTTGAATATCTTTCAGCTTTTGCTTCATCATTTGATTTTCTTTCTATAACTCAGCAAGTTCAACACTCTGTTGCTCAGTCAATATCTCCAATGATATAATCCTATCATTCATTAACCTCTTTTCCAGCAAATCCTCTTCTCTCCACTTCAGAAGTTGAGTAATATGACTTTTCATCTCATCCATATCAGTTTGGCTTGAAGAAGATGGTTGTTCAGTTTCAGCTTTCTCCTTCTGTTTCCTGTATTTGTCAAACTCTTGTGATAGAATAGAAATCTTCCTTCTTAACTCAGAATCATCATAATCCAATGAGAAGTTTAAGTCCAAATCATCCAATCCTTCAAATAAAGAATTAGCTCTGGAAGTAGAAGCTTCTTGGAATGATGTTGTAACTGTTGTAGCATTCACAAATGAACGCTTGAATGATGCAACATTTACATAATCAGGATTAGGCATGAAAGTTTCTGAATGCACATGAACTGGAGATGTAGACACAGCAGTCTCTTGCACAGTTACTATAACAGAAATAGGCACAGATTCAGAAATGGAAGCAGGTGTAAAAGATGTAATCACTAGAGAAGATACAATAATCCTTTGAGTCCTTGACTTCTTCTTAGGAACCTTGGTCATCCTCTTCTTCTTCTTAGGCATTGATGACTCAGGTTCATCAACTGTAAAGTTAGGATCATCTGCCTCTTCTCTTTCTTCTTCATTATGTTGTTGTATTGGCCTCTTCTTTAGACTCCTCACCATTCTGTTGCCAACTTGAACTGTTTCCATCTCTGATTCAGTAGATTCTTCATTAGCTTCAGCACCAACATCTTCAGCATCAACATGTGGAGAAGAAGCAGTAGTGTAACACCCCGAGCTGGCGGGCTGGATCGACTTTCCCGTCAGGCGGAAGGTTCTCGGGGCGCGATATCGTGAGTGATAATCGTGATGATCAGATTGTTTACATAGCATCAATGTGAAGAATAACTAAAGCACAATGACATTAAACTAGAATTTACAGAGTTAAATTACAATTGTCAACATATGATAATTTAACTAGGTAAATCTAACAAATGAATCATGCGTTTACTATGTTGTAATCGTACAAGATATCAAAAGTGATTCTCAATAGCCAACAAAACATGTGCTTCCCAAAACTACTAGGTCCTCTAACTGGCATCCTATCATGCATTCCTGAAACTTAGCTTAATCCTATACATCACCTGAGAAAGCATGAAATAAAACAAAGTCAACACAATTGTTGGTGAGTTCATATAGTTTAGTTGTAGAAAATAGCTTTTGTAGATCCTTTTCTAGATAACAACCTTAACCTCATTAACATCACATGTATCATCCAACTCGGTATGCTTATGTATATGGCATAAGAAAGGGTCGAGCCTACAACCCGCCCAGACGCCATCCCACCACATACTAATCCACATAGGATATTGTTTTTAATAATAGTTAAGCATTTTACCTATCATCCAGTTTCATTCCTAGTCTAGCCTCAAACATTTCGTTTAGAAGTCTAAAAACATGTGTACATTAGGATTTACCCATCTCTTTGGTAACAACCTTAACCTCATTAACATCACATGTATCATCCAACTCGATATGCTTATGTATAGGGCATACGAAAGGGTCGAGCCTACAATGTCACACCCCGAGCCGGTGGGCTGGATCGACTTTCCTGTCAGGCGGAAGTTTCTCGGGGCGCGATATCGTTGTGATAATCGAAATGATCAAATTATTTGCTTAGCACATGATATATAAATGAGAAATGCTAGCATGACATTGCTACAGAATTACAAAGTTAAATTACATTGTTATGTTCATAATTTAACTAAGTAATTCCACCAAAAAGAATCATTGAGTTTCTATCTTGTATCTACACAATATTTACAAAATATGATTCAATGTTTTGTCATTCAAAAGTGTGTTCATCACAAAATGAAGCTAGGTCTTCTAAAGTCCACTAGCTTAGTCCTTTAATGATGGTGACTAAACCTGTTCGTCACCTGAGAAAACATGAATTTAAACAAAGTCAACACTAGGTTGGTGAGTTCATAAGTTTGATAATTGAAAACCATTGATTTATTGTCATTCATGTTCACAATGTTACACACAAGTCTTGTTTAGGAATGTTTGATTTGTCACTCATCATGTCCTCTCCATAGTTATACTTACAAATAGTATTTCATCCTATCAGTTATGCTTATATATGTGGCATATGTAGGGGAACAAGCCCCAGCCAACATCCTATCACATAACTGATAGAACTCCACACCACCTGTAACACAACTATGGATACCCATTTCATTTCACCCATGAATCCCCAAGTATGATTATCCCAACATTTGTAAAAGAGACTTAATTGTCTCTGTTAGCTATTCCTTATGGAATCCTGGCGTGTAAGATATCCCATCATTTGAAAAAGAGACTTAATTGTCTCTGTTAGCTAGTCCTTACTGATTAGCCCGGCGTCTAAGATATCCTCCTCGATATCTAGAACAAACTTAATAGTTTTTGTAGCCAATCATTTCGGATTAGCCCGGAGTGTAAGATATCCCACTAAGATATCTAAAGCAAGACTAAAGAGTCTCTGTGACTGTTAGCACTGCACAGTCCGGTTTGTAAGATATTCTCCACACGATATCTATTTGAGTGAGACTGAATTGTCTCTAGGCGTGTTACCATTGATAAGTTTTGGTGTGCAAGATATTCTCCCCATAATATCTAGAAGTATGAGAGTTTGGAGTGTAACGTATCCTCCCCATGATACCTAGATTGAGACATATTTGTCCCAGTAGTTGTCATTTCTGACCAACCCGGTGAGTAAGATATCCTCCACTATATCTATTTGTATGAATATGTTTCCAATACTTTATGGTTTGCCTAAATTTGAATGATAGCACCTCTCGTGCCCGGTGTGATCCCCCTTTGATTATCCATGATGTTTATTACGAATGATGTAAGTGTTATGATTGTTTAAATAAGTTAACTAAGTGTCCCAGGCTCACTACTATAGGATCCCCAGAACCCTATTCAAGGATTATGATTTATTATAACCCGATTTATTATGCTCTGAGAAACTTATTCGAATTCCCTTACCGTCCGGCGAAATGATGCAAGTTTACGGCGAGAAACCCTGCCGCGGATTGAAGATTGTGCCGTGCATCAAGGCTAGGAAGTACCTGAAGAAGAAATACTATGCATTCCTGGCTCACGTTGTGGAGAAGAAACCTGAAAAGAAAACAGTTGGAGACGTTCCGGTCATCAGAGATTATCCGAACGTATTCCCAGAAGACTTGCCTGGACTACCACCGATCAGGAAAGTGGAGTTTAGAATCGATCTCGTCCCTGGAGCAAACCCAGTGGCGAAGTCACCATATCGATTAGCACCCTCTGAGATGGAAGAACTGTCTAGTCAACTTCAAGAGCTTCTAGACAAAGGTTTTATGAGACCGAGTTTCTCTCCCTGGGGAGCTCCGGTTCTCTTTGTCAAGAAGAAAGATGGTTCATTTCGTATGTGTATCGACTATCGTGAGTTGAACAAGTTGACAGTCAAGAATAGATATCCTCTACCTAGGATCGATGATTTGTTTGATCAATTATAGGGAGCGACTTGCTTTTCTAAAATTGATCTACGATCCGAGTATCACCAGCTCAGGGTAAATGATGAGGATATACCAAAGACTGCTTTTAGGACTCGATATGGACACTACGAGTTCGTGGTTATGCCATTTGGACTGACCAATGCACCGGCAGTGTTCATGGACCTGATGAATCGAGTCTGCAGGCCATACTTAGATCAGTTTGTTATCGTCTTCATTGATGATATACTGATTTACTCCAAGACGGAACAAGAACATGAGGAACATTTGAGGAAGGTCTTAGAACTGCTAAGAACTGAACAGCTGTACGCCAAATTCTCTAAATGCGAATTTTGGCTAAAGGAAGTTCATTTCATAGGTCACGTTATAAATAGAGATGGGATACATGTAGATCCAGCAAAGATTGAAGCGATTAAGAACTGGACTACCCCATCTACTCCTACAGAGATTCGTTCCTTTCTGGGTCTGGCAGGTTACTACAGAAGGTTCATTGCGAACGTTTCAAAGATCTCCTTGCCACTTACCACTCTGACTCCGAAAAGTCAAGCTTTCATATGGGGACAGAAACAAGAAGATGCATTTCAACTTCTTAAACAGAAGTTATGCAACTCCCATATCCTTTGTCTTCCAGAGGGCAGTGATGATTTTATTGTCTATTGCGATGCTTCAAACCTTGGACTCGGTTGTGTACTTATGCAACGGGACAAGGTGATTGCATATGCTTCAAAAGAGCTTAAGGTTCACGAGAAGAATTATACTACTCATGACCTTGAGTTAGGGGCAGTGGTCTTTGCATTGAAGGTATCGAGGCACTACCTTTATGGTACTAAATGTGTCATCTATACGGATCACAAAAGTCTGCAACACATTCTCAATCAGAAAGAACTCAACATGAGACAACGGCATTGGGTTGAGCTTCTAACCGATTATGACTGTGAGATTCGTTACCACCGGGTAAAGCCAATGTGGTGGCGGATGCTCTTAGTCGTAAGGAACCAGTCAAGCCAATTAGGGTAAGAGCCATGGAGATCAACACACAACCAAACTTGAAAGATCTGATTCGTATTGCACAACAACAAGTAGTGATCGACAATCAACTAAAGGCAGACTTAGACTGCGGAGTTGAGGGTAAAATAGAACCTCGAGCTGATGGGGTTTTATACTTCAACGGTCGCATGTGGATTCCAAAGTCAGAAGAATTGCGCACACTCATCTGTGATGAGGCTCATAAGGCTCGATAATCAGTTCATCCAGGAGCCGATAAGATGTATCAAGACTTGAGGACATCTTACTGGTGGCCCAGAATGAAGAAACACATAGCATTGTATGTGGGGAAATGTCTAACGTGTTCCAAAGTCAAGGCAGAACATTAGAAACCTTCGGGACTTCTGCAGCAACCTGAAATTCCTCAATGGAAATGGGAGCAAATTTCCATGATTTTCATAACTAAGTTGGCGAGAACTCTGCGGGGTTACGATTCTATTTGGGTGATCGTCGATCGACTCACCAAATCTGCTCATTTTCTCCCAATCTGAGAGGATTAGAAAATGGAGAAGTTAGCTACCTTGTACATCAACGAAATGATCGCTCGTCATGGTACTCCAACATCAATCATTTTTGATCGTGATAGTTGTTTCACTTCTCGCTTTTGGCTAACATTGCAAAAGGCTTTGGAAACTCGTGTTAATCTTAGCACGGCATATCATCCCCAAACCGACGGTCAAAGCGAAAGGACTATCCAAACACTAGAGAACATGCTTCGTTCTTGTGTGATTGACTTCGGTGGGAGTTGGAATACTCATCTTCCACTCATCGAGTTTTCGTACAACAACAGCTACCGTACAAGCATTCAATGTGCACCATTCGAAGCTTTATATGGTAGGAAGTGCCGATCACCAGTCTGCTGGACCGAGGTTGGTGACTCACAGGTCGTAGGGCCTGAACTCATTCAATAAACCATAGACAAGATCACAATCATTCAATCAAGGCTTAAGGCCGCAAGGGATCGACAAAAGAGTTATGCCGATCGACGTCGGAAACTGCTTGAGTTTCAAGTTGGTGACCGAGTCTTACTCAAGGTTTCTCCCTGGAAAGGCGTTGTCCGATTTGGGAAGAAAGGGAAACTTGCACCAAGGTACGTTGGACCTTTTGAGATCCTGGAAAGGATTGGTCCCATAGCCTACAAACTCAAACTTCTGGTGGAGCTAAGTAATGTTCACGATACGTTTCATGTATCGAATCTTAAGAAATGCTTGGCGGATCATGATGTTCAGATTCCACTAGAAGACATTCAGATTCAAAATAACATGCAATTCATAGAACGTCTAGTTGAAATCATGGATTATGGAGTCAAGAAACTCAAACTTAGCCGTATTCCGATCGTAAAGGTACGATGGGAGGGCAAACGTGGTGCTGAGTTCTCCTGGGAACGTGAAGACCAGATGAAGCTTAAGTACCCTCATCTTTTTACAGTACCTTCGGCTAGTTAATTTCGGGATGAAATTCCCTTAACTAGGGGAGACTGTAACATCGGTGCATTTAGTCATGGTAGTCGTAAACAGTGATAGAACAATTTGTATTTGTATTCAATCAGTCAATGTGATTCATGTGTTCATGATTGTGTTTGTGTGTTATAGGATCTTATTCAATTAGGAACAAGTATGTATTATTTATTTACAGTCGATTACGCTAGACAAGAACAGTATTGTATTATATCGAAACAGTGGTGGGCTGGCGTAGATAAGGCAGTTAGCTGGACTCTGGGTATACCCTATACATATACTGCGTTCGGTATAATGGATAGTGTTAGTGTGTAGTGTTGTGACGAATAGTATGACAAAATAATTAATTAAACAAAAATCGTAATGCGTAAGAGAGACTGAGTATAGTTATGGGTGACGATCCATAAAGATACGAATGTTGAACTTATAATTACGAGTAAACGACAGTAAATAAATAATACGATCGAAAAACGTACGCAATTATGGGTATACACATAATTGTAGTCGTTTAACGGTCTGTCTACGAACGACAACGTAAAAATATGTAAAATATTTTATTTTACATTTTACAATTTTGAAACTCATCAAAATAATGTGAATAACAACTCTTTTTTTAAAACGCCTAAAATTTCCGAAAACGTGACGAAAACGCGAACCAAGCAACCGAAATGAACCTGAATATCACCCGTAGTATAAAAGCCTTAAAGAAGGCTTTTCCCTCATTTATGTTCAGCCTTTTCTCTCTCTAAACCCATATTCCCGCACCCTCACTCTAGAAATTTTAAGCTTCAAACGCGCGTATCTTGCTCGCTTCTTGGCCAAATCGTGCGTTCTTGGTGTCCACGCGTAGCTCCCAACGAGTACTACCTAGAAGTACTGAAGATCTGGAGTTTTAACCGCTGAAAAATGAGGTAACAATGCTTGAAACGTTTGAAAAATTAGGGTTTTCTCAACCCTTTGGTTCAATCTAACCATAGCCGGCTCCCAACCCATTTCTTCGAACCTGAACCCATCAGAAACTTCTCCTGGTGCATCAGCATCATGGGGACAGTTCTTGGATCGGGCATAGCTGAGGAAATGGATGGAACTGCAACAGGTTCGCCGCGGGGGAGCAATGGCCGAACCTTAGGGCGCCGGCCGATGCCTTGGCCGAACCCTCTGGCACCAGCCGAACCTTCCTCAGTTAGCCGAACCATTGTGCTGTCCACGAACCTCCAAGCACCGAACCTATGAGGGCCGAACCTTTGGACCAAGGGGAGGGCGAGTCGCGAACCTAACATGGAGACGAACCTGTGAGCTGCATGCATCGGCCGAACCCTTTTGTTCAGAGTGCCGAACCATGCACAACATCATTGGCCGACTCCTCCTTGCATGGTCGCGAACCTACTTTTGTAGCTACTGGCCGAACCCTCCAACAACGAACCTTAGTTGAACTCCACGAACCAAGGATCTCACGAATCTATCCCATGTCGACGAACCAATGGAGTCGAACCTTACACCCACCGAACCATCCTGATGTTCACGAACCTATACTAAATTGCAGCGTTTAGCCGAACCTTGCTGCGGATAGCCACCCTAAGCGAACCCTTCACAAGTCACAAACCCTTTGATCATGTACGTAGACGTACCATGTTGCGAACCCTACCATCCACGAACCCTAAGAAGACGAACCTACCAGGCGAGCCATGGCCGAAATTATACTACAACGAACCATAAGGTTCGCTGAAATGTAATTCCCGGTCGAGAACAGTTGTAGCCCAAAATCCTATCTCTCGGTCACCTTAGTGGAACAGCCCATACGCATGCCCAAGGCCCAATAACAAATGCCTAAGCCCAACAGGAAGCATTGGACCGATGAACTTGTTTCGGCCCGACCTCGGCCTTTTCGGCCCAATAACTATGAATTTGATCCCTCAACTCGAACGACACAATTGGAATAATGGGATTGTTAATAATGGTTGAAGCCTAATACAATTTAAAGCAATTATGAATTGATCTTGTTCGGTTTAAGTTTAACTTAACCTAATTATGAGATCAAGTCATAAACACAAAGGCTTAAAACATTTTGAACATCTCTTTAAACAACATGTTAAACAAGGGTTATCACATTCATAAACACATGTCACTTTTATGTGTGCAAGTTGTGCATAAAAGAACATAACACAATATTTTCATAAGCCAACCGCTTAACACAAGTCAACAAATCAATCAAAGAGTACAATATCACAAATCTTATATTCTATGTATGATTACTATGATATAGGAACCAGTTAGAAGTCTTGTTTGCTACTTGCTACTTGTTCTAGGTCAGAGTCTATTGCTGTCAGGTGAGAACATTAGCCCCTCTTTTACTATTTTACAATTGTTTTGGGGTGGAACATGTGATCAAACACACTTTATACAATCATATTTCATATACAGGATTCATACTACTTTTCAACCAATGCAGGTTTCACTTTACAAATCAAGGGATTTCTCAACTAGTTTTAAATGATTTATCATGTATTCAAAAAGATTTATCAATTGTTTAAAAAGGTTTTATCAACTGTTAAACATATTCTACTAAAAGGTTTTATAAAAGGTTCTCTAAACTGTTTTACAACTGTTTCACACCAAATGGTTTTATAAATGTTAAACACTTTTAAAGAATAAGTTTTTATAAAGTCCTTTACTATAAATTTTTGCTTTCGATAAAATAATATTGTATAAACCTTGTTATTATACAAGGACACTATTCTCAGTATTAAATCAAGGGTTCAAAACAAGGTATTCAATCAATAGTTTTCATGGTGGTATTCAATCAAAGGATTTCAAATCATGGTATTCAAGCAAGGTTTTCAAATCATGGTAATCAAATAAGGCATTTCAACCGAAGGTTTCAAATCAAAGTATTCAAAAGCATGGTGTTCATCGTTGTGAACAAACTTATACACACATCAAGACACATATTCTTATTCTTATAGCGTTAGTACTGGGTGATCACAACAAGGGAAAGCGGACACATTTGTACATACCAAAGCTGGAGTTAGCTTTTAAATTTGTTATAAAAACTAACTGCAGAATTGGTTTCATTACGGTAATATGAAATAGCATAAGTCATATTGACCGGGTTACGTCAACACGGAGTTGTCTTCTGAGTAAACCCGTTAGTACCATTCGTGTTGAATGCATTTGCTGATTAATTTTCTGACTCCAAACGTTGTTTGGGACTTGATCATATGTTGGCTATTGTAGTAAACAGTCTGTTGACTGTTTGCACACATTACTCTTACTTGATGTTAGTTTGGGTTGCAACCATCCATGTATTTTCAGTTACTACTTTATACATATGCCTTACAATGCAGATTCATGTTTACAAATGTTAAACCTATTGTTCTCACCAACAACTTTTGTAGTTGACAGTTACTTTTCACATGTTTCAGGTAATCAGGTTTAAGACGTTCTAAAGGACAACTAAGGAGACCGTTTTAAGATAGAACAAGATGAAGAAACAAGCTAGGATGGATTAGAAACTCATTAAATCCTGATTGTTTAATTGTCTTGTCTGAGTCTAATTTTGTAAACAATACTTTTGGGTCTATAGTTGTCATTCTTTTGGGAAGATAGATAGATTGTCTGTAACTAAACAATGGTCTAATATCTATGAAATTTAGTAATGCATTGTGGTTGTTCTTATTCAATACTTGTGCATGATGCAACCATCGATCGTCACTGCGCCGTAGATTTCGCACGCGGCGCAGGGGGTGTGACAGTTTAAAATCAGTTAAGATTAGAAAAGGGGCATATGAACTCACCTTGTTGTTGACGTGGTTGACTAAGTATAAACAGGAATGCACGCGCTCTTTGTTGTACTTGTTGTTGTATTCACGATCCTGTATTGATTTCACGTTGTTTGCAACTTATAAGTATAAGTTATAGGGATTTGTGTGTGTATGTGTTAACCTCATATTTGGCTAACACTCGTAAGTCTCGGTCATCATTCGGCCATGGTATAATGGTTGTATATTACACTAACATTTCGTTATGTGTTTATGTTTAACTTTGTTTTGAACCTTTTCATGTTATGTAAACTTGAACCCATTATCATTTTCTAAGTATGAAATCTAACTTTGTAGTTTAAAGCCTCATATGTTTTCCTTCTATAACTTGAATAGATTGTGACATAGTTAGTCAATAACCATGGAACTATCTTTGTAAAGCTTAGTGTTTAAGGTTTTGTGAAGATCCTTATCCAAAATTCACCACCTTTGTAGTAATAAACCCTAATTTCCCTTACAAGTTGTTCTCCTATAGTTTATTAACGAAATTTGTTGGTTTACTTCTTTGATTGATTGGGCCGAATAGATGGGATAAACTAATGGTCATGGGCCGAATGATTTGTGGATCGAATCAAGTAAGTGGCCTAACCATCTCCTGGGCCGAAGCAGTGAGATGGGCCTATGAGGTGTGTGGGCCAACTATTATTGCATGGGCTGTGTTTGTTTATGGGAAGTGGGCCAAACTGTTGGGCCGAATCACTCCTTGTCCGACGGAGTTGAGGTGGCCGAATGAATGTAGGAGCCGAGTGAGGATGGTTGGCGAATGGTGGTGGTCGAATGATGATGCTTAGCTGCCGAATGGGGGCGAATGAGTGTAGCCGAAGTGTTGGTTCGGTCGGCCAACCCTTGGCCATGCGGACCAGACATTCGATCAGCTAGTGGAGTGGCCATTCGGCCGGTAACACCCAGTCGGTCCCATCCTCTACTTTTCGAGCTTCATGAACCAGAAATCAACCATCTCGCATCCCCACGTCAATCGAAGGGTTTTTGGGTAGGTAGGGTTTAATGTGTGAGGGTTTTTAACCGGTTAGCTCATGGGTTCACACGAAAGGGTTGAAAACCCTAGTTTTCGTGATGTTCAAGTGCTCATACCTCGATTTTCAGTGTGATCTACTCCAGATCGTTTGTACTTCCTTGTAGAGGATGTTTATAGCTTCAATTTGGTTCAAGAATCACCTGATTTCATTGAGTTTTTAGTGAGTTATGGATGATTGAAGGTGGAGATAACCCTAGAGAGGGAAACCTCCAGTTTTGGGGTTTTTAGAGAGAGAGTAGGAGTGGGAAAATGAGGAAGAAAGCCTCATTTAAGGCTTTATATACCCCGAGGGTGTTCGGGTTCGTTTTTGTTGCTCGGTTCGCTTTTCGTCGCGTATCCTGCACATTACGCGCGTTATTTGATGAGTTTCAAAATTGTAAAACATAAATATTATGTTTCCGTTATTTTACTGTGTCGTTCGCGATTAAATCGTTAAACGTCGTCGTTTCGTCAAAAACATCACTTACGCGCGTTTTCGTTTATAACGCTAACTGTACGAACACGATCGTATGATTCACTTTCTGATTTGGTTTTCTACTTCTTACTTATCGTTCAGAACGTTGAACACATAGATATATTTGTGTGAATCGTCTCCCACGCAAACACACTGTCAGTTTATTATTCTGAAACAACACTGCATTTATGTTCTGAATTGTGTTTCCTCACTGACGGACTGAACTATACTTCTTGTTTTCACATTGTTTTCGTACTGAGTTGTCGGCCATCTGATTCCTGTTATCTATGGATATCATATCTCAACCGATAGGTTCTTGTCAATTGTCTGCACACTGTTGTTTCTCTTGAGTTGTATTTCTGGTATTTAAGTTTTCACTAAAACACATACAACGTTTGTTTGTTTTCCGTGTTCTGTTGTCACACAACTGTTCAAACACTGTATTTACACACAGTAAATACTGAAAGTACACACACCGTATGGACTTGCCGGACGATAAGGAACTGGATGTCACAGTCTCCCCTTGTTAAAGAAATTTCGTCCCGAAATTTAAACGTCATTACTGGGTACTACTTTTTCTTCGTATAGTTGGAGATGTTTTGATATCGTGTGTTTCTCATGTTCTCAAGTTCACACGGAGTTATGATTGGAGTTTCATCAAGCCTTTTTGATGTGATACAGATTCGTTTTCCGTCTCTCGACCGCACGATCCATAATGTTCGAGGTTCTTTGAGGAAATGTTGTTGATGTGTGACCTAGTCCCTCTCAATGAGCCTAGGCTTTTGTGTATAGTTATGAAATGAGTAGACTTGATTTCGTTGTTCATAATGATTCAATAAACGTCAAGCATGCTTGAAGTGTGAGGTAGCTTGGAATCTAAAATCCATAGCTGTTTGTGTACACTCCCATCTTGGTAACTCGATTTGTTCCAACAACTTCATGGTTCTTAATGTTCGCTATGATTATTATACTCGCAGGTTATTTCTTGTCAGAAGGAACCTCTCATTCCTCCCCTTGATGGAATGGATTCGTATTTGGTTCGGTAGAACAACATTGACGAATCTAATCATGAGTGTTCGTACCCCAGTAATGAGATTTATGAACACATTTCTATTGTTCACTGTAATGACATGAAGAAAATTATATTGGATCAGATGACTTCACCCTTATCAGGGGTAAAGCATTCATTCTGGTGATAGTGTTGACACTATTCGTGTCCCTTGATTTGAATTCCATGATATATGTTTGTTCACTAAATGTAAGTGAAAATGTGAGTAAGTTATAAACTAAATTTAAAGAGGCAAGCGGTAATCCATGCTAGTATTAAATAATACAACTGCAAAGATTTTAAATGAAAAGCGTACCAGTGTTGGTGTTAGTGTCTTGGCGTGCAGCAGCCGCCCCTATATTGAATGCACGTCCCCTCGGTGCATGCCCTCTCGATAGCACTCTCTTTGGACAGTTCTTCGCATAATGTCCTTGTTCCCCGCAGGTGTAAAAGGAAAGGCGATCATTTTGTACAGCGGTCGGTGCCACTTATTGATTAGCCCTATGCTGAGCTGCTTGGTTGTTGCAGAATTTGGACCAATGCCCCATTTTTTCGCAAAAAGTACATTGCCTGCACCTTATGTCAAGTTGATGATGATAGTTGCACTTATTGCAGAATGGAGCCATGCCAGAATAAGGCTTGTGGGTCAGTTGTGGTTATGTGGGCACTGCTTGTTTGGTAGTGGTGGTCGTTGCGAAATTCTCCATGAGCTTTCGTTTCTTGGTGGAGGGTTGTTCTAGATTCTCCGTAGTTCCATACTCCTTCTTTAGTACGCCAGAGGCAACCATCACATCAGTCAGTGTAGCTGACAGTGTGAGAGCCATCTCTAGTGCGGTTGGGTGTGCGGCAATCACATGCCCTTCAATGCTGGTAGTCCACCGACATACCGTTCAATCCTTTTCTCGAGTGTGGGCACGATATCCGGTGCCAGCGTTGCCAGTTCATGAAATCTTGTGGTGAATGTCAGATGTTCAGCTCCCACCATCACGTGGTTCAGTAGTTCTGTTTCTACCTTTTTCAGTTCATTCCTCGGGCAGAACTCGCCCCTCAACAAACTCTTGAAATCCTTCCAAGGCATCGCTAGTTCCTCGTCCCTTACTCGGGTTTGAACCTGAGCATTCCACCAGGTTATGCTCGTTTCTCAAATGATCCTGCAGCATACCTCAGTCGGTGCTGATCAGGACAACCGCTGATGTCGAGGGTAGTCTCCATTTTCTTTATCCATTGGATCAAGCCAACAGCTCCCTCATTGCCACTAAATACTGGTGGCTTGCATCCTACAAAGTTCTTGTAGGAGTAGTCCTGTTGAGTCCTGGTATTTCCACTGCCCTCTCCAGATGAGTTTCCCGTGTTGTTGCTGTTATTGTTGTTGATCCTGTTCATCATATCAGGGATCACATCCCTCAGTTGGCTCGTCAGTAGAGTGGCTAATTCGATGGTAGCCGGGTCCAAATCATGAACAGGTGGTGGCTGTGGAGGTGGAACATGTGGAGGAGGAGGTGGAGGCGGTTGTGTAGGAGAGTCAGATGGTGATGGTGTAGATGAATGCGGAGCTAAGTCTTGTGGTGGCGGAAGTAAAGGTGGTTGTCATCTTGGCGGCATTCTGATCATAACCGAAAGAAAATCGGTTAGTGTAGTGATCAGACGAAGAAGACATATGCAAATAGAATCCTATATTGTATGATCTCTACATGAGGGTCCCTAGGTTATAGTCTAGGCCAAACCGTTTAAGTAATATGACCTATATTTCATTATAACCATGACTCTGATACCAATCTGTCACACCCTGAGCCGGCGGGTGGATCGACTTTCCCATTGGGCGTAAGGTTCCCGGGGCGCGATATCGTTGTGACATTGCTACAGAATTACAAAGTTAAATTACATTGTTATGTTCATAATCTAAGTAATTCCACCAAAAAGAATCATTGAGTTTCTATCTTGTATCTACACAAGATTTACAAAATATGATTCAATGTTTTGTCATTCAAAAGTGTGTTCATCATAAAATGAAGCTAGGTCTTCTGAAGTCCACTAGCTTAATCCTTGAATGCTGGTGACAAAACCTGTTCATCACCTGTGAAAACATGCATTTAAACAAAGTCAACAATAGGTTGGTGAGTTCACAAGTTTGATAATTGAAAACCATTGATTTATTGTCATTCATGTTCACAAGTTACACACAAGTCTTGTTTAGAAATGTTTGATTTGTCACTCATCATGTCCTCTCCATAGTTATACTTACAAATAGTATTTCATCCTATCAGTTATGCTTATATATAGGGCATATGTAGGGGAACAAGCCCCAGCCAACATCCTACCACATAACTGATAGAACTCCACACCACCCGTAACACAACTATGGATACCCATTTCATTTCATCCATGAATCCCCAAGTATGATTATCCCAATATTTGTAAAAGAGACTTAATTGTCTCTGTAAGCTATTCCTTACAGAATAGCCCGGCGTGTAAGATATCACATCATTTGAAAAAGAGACTTAATTGTCTCTGTTAGCTAGTCCTTACGGATTAGCCCGTCGTCTAAGATATCCTCCTCGATATCTAGAACAAACTTAATGGTTTTTATAGCCAATCATTTCTGATTAGCCCGGAGTGTAAGATATCCCACTAAGATATTTAGATCAAGACTAAAGAGTCTTTATGACTGTCAGTACTGCACACTTCGGTTTGTAAGATATCCTCCACACGATATCTATTTGAGTGAGACTGAATTGTCTCTAGGCGTGTTACCATTGATAAGTTTGGGCATGCAAGAAATTTTCCCCATAATATATATAAGTATGGGAGTTTGGAGTGTAAGGTATCCTCCCCATGATACCTAGATTGAGACATAATTGTCCCAGTAGTTGTCATTTCTGACCAACCCGGTTTGTAAGATATCCTCCACGATATCTATTTGTATGAATATGTTTCCAATACTTTATGGTTTGCATAAATTTGAATGATAGCACCTCTCTTGCCCGGTGTGATCCCACTTTGGTTATCCAAGATGTTTATTATGAATGATGTAAGTGTTATGATTGTTTAAATAAGTTAACTAAGTGTCCCAGGCTCACTACTATAGGATCCCCAGAACCCTATTCCAGGATTATGATTTATTATAACCCGATGATTACTAGTTAATGTTTGATGTACTCTATGATGATCATAATAGTGATCCCTATGCTATGTGTTCTCATGTTCTAATCATGCGTGTTAAGAACTTGTCTTAATACCCAGTAATAGCATATGTATAGTATGACATCTCAAAAGTATGTAATAATGATATCCTCCTCGATATCACAATTAATTGTCTCAACTATTATCTCTATGAGGTGTGTTCTGAATGAGTTTAACAAAGTGTTATAAGATACTGTCTTATTACACGATGTTAGTAATTGTGTGAATGATCTTGTTATCATGAAGTTACGTTATCATGATTATCATTCTTGTTGTTCCTTATGGTCACCCTGTTGCCACTACAGTGTTGTAAGAGCTAGTGTTACTACACTTAGTCGACTCAGGTGGTGGATGATACTGGTTTCGTGTTATCTTGTAATATGCATCGTGTATAAGCTGAGTGTTATAGGAACTTGTTCTATCACACTTTGCTAACTCCGGTGACAAATGATGTCACGAAGATATATTATCCTCATATCATTCATGTTTGTTATCGTTGTTGTCATCGTGTTCACCTGTGATAATCTCAATGTTTGTTCTTGTAAGAATAACTAGGTGTTGTAAGATGTAATCTTACAACTATGTTATTCTATAGAGTTGATGAGTTATGAAGTTATACTATCATATTCATCTTAATTATCCTTGTCATATTATGATCATACAAGCATGCATACAATGATAAATGATAATAAGTCAAGCAATATTATCTAATCAAAGTATAAGCAATATGTTAACTAAAACATTTAAATAAATAAAAGTTAAACATGTTTCTCATCCCCGAGAGTTTAAAATTAGTTAAGATCAGAAAAGGGGCATATGAACTCACCTTGTTGGTGATGTGGTTGACTAAGTATAAACAGGAATGCACGCGCTCTTTGTTGTACTTGTTCTTGTATTCACGATCCTGTATTGATTTCACGTTGTTTGCAACTTATAAGTATAAGTTATAGGGATTTGTGTGTGTATGTGTTAACCTCATATTTGGCCAACACTCGTAAGTCTCGGTCATCATTCGGCCTTGGTTTAATGGTTGTATATTACACAAACTTTTCATTATGTGTTTTATGTTTAACTTTGTTTTGAACCTTTTCATGTTATGTAAACTTGAAACCCATTATCATTTAAGCCTCATATGTTTTCCTTGTATAACTTGAATAGATTGAGACATAGTTAGTCAATAACCATGGAACCATCTTTGTAAAGCTTAGTGTTTAAGGTTTGTGAAGTTCCTTATCCAAAATTCACCACCTTTGTAGTAATAAACCCTAATTTCCCCAGAAAGTTATTCTCCTGTAGTTTATTAACGAAATGTGTTTGTTTACTTCTTTGATTGATTGGGCCGAATAGATAGACTAAACCTATGGTCATGGGCCGAATGATTTGTTGGTCGAATCAAGCACGTGGCCTAACAATCTCCTGGGGCGAAGCAGTGAGATGGGCCGTATGAGGTGTGTGGGCCAACTATTGTTGCATGGGCTGTGTTTGTTTATGGGAATAGGCCAAACTGTTGGGCCGAATCACTCCTTGGCCGACTGAGTTGGGGTGGCCGAACGATATGGCTGGCGAATGATTGTAGGAGCCGAGTGAGGATGGTTGGCAAATGGTGGTGGTCGAATGATGTCTGTCGAACGAGGGGTGGGCGAAGCAGGTGGTTCAGGCGAAGGAGGATGGTCGAATGGGATGATGCTTAGCTTCCGAACGGGGGTGAATGAGTGTAGCCGAAGTGTTGGTTTGGTCGGCCAACCCTTGGCCATGCGGCCCAGACATTCGATCGGCTAGTAGAGTGGCCATTCGGCCGGTAACACCCAGTCGGTCCCAGCCTCTACTTTTCGAGCTTCATGACCCAGAAATCAACCATCTCGCATCCCCACGTCAATCAAAGGGTTTTTGGGTAGGTAGGGTTTGATGTGTGAGGGTTTTTAACCGGCTAGCTCATGGGTTCACACGAAAGGGTTGAAAACCCTAGTTTTCGTGATGTTCAAGTGCTCATACCTCAATTTTCAGTGAGATCTACTCCAGGTCGTTTGTACTTCCTTGTAGAGGATGTTTATAGCTTCGATTTGGTTCAAGAATCACCTGATTTCATTGAGTTTTAAGTGAGTTATGGATGATTGAAGGTGGAGAAAACCCTTGAGAGGGAGAACTCCGGTTTTGGTGTTTTTGGAGAGAGAGAGTAGGAGTGGGAAAATGAGGAAGAAAGCCTCATTTAAGGCTTTATATACCCCGAGGGTGTTCGGGTTCGTTTTTGTTCCTCAGTTCTCGTTTTCGTCGCGTATCCGGCACATTACACGCGTAGTTTACAAAGTTTGAAATAACTAATTCTTCTTGAACTATTTTGATGAGTTTCAAAATTGTAAAACATACATATTATGTTTCCGTTATTTTACTGTGTCGTTCGTGATTAAATCATTAAACGTCGTCGTTTCGTCAGAAAACGTCACTTACGCGCGTTTTCGTACAGAGCGCTAACTGTACGAACACGATCGTACGTTTCACTTTCTGATTTGGTTTTCAACTTCTCAATTATCGTTCAGAACGTTAAACCCACATATATGTTTGTGTGAATCGTCACCCACGCAAACACACTGTGAGTTTATTATTCTGAAATAACACTGCATTTATGTTCTGAATTATGTTTCCTCACTAACGGACTCAACTATACTTCTTTTTTTCACATTATTTTCGCACTGAGTTGTCGGCCATCTGATTCCTGTTACCAATGGATACCAGATCGCAACCGATAGGTTCTTGTCAATTGTTTGCACACTGTTGTTTCTCTTGAGTTGTTGTATTTCCTGTATTTAAGTTTTCACTTAAACACATACAATGTTTGTTTGTTTTTCGCGTTCTGTTGTCACACAACTGCTCAAACACTGTGTTTACACACAGTAAATAGTGAAAGTACACACACCGTATGGAACTTGCCGAACGATAAGGTACTGGATGTCGCATACAACCCGCCCAGACGCCATCCCACCACATACTAAGCCACATAGGACATTGCTATAAATGATAATTAAGCGTCTTACCTACCATCCACTTCCATGTTAAAATTTGATTTCCACAAATTGAAATACCTCTGATTTCCTGGGTTCACCATGACCTCATGATTTCCCAAAACTTTTGTAGAAATATAATATTAAATGGTTAATTACATTAATAACTAATCATTTAAATACAACTAAGATATGATGATTGGGCCTTGTTTGACTCAATCAATTAGACTTATTTGTTGGTGGTTGTCCAAGTTGTACCCTCTCACACGTGGCCCATATCAGGCATGACCCACAAGGGGTCTACCTGTATGTGTCGGGACTTTAATGATGCCCATATCAGCTTGACCCATTGGTCTACTGTACATGCCGGGACTTTAAGGATATCCTTTGATTCTTGATCTTCTTTGATTCTCCTGATTTTGATTTGTTTAATAGTTTCCGTTATTGCCCACATGCCGGGACTTTTCGTGTGTTACACATGGTCTTGATTTCTATACCACTGACATCCAGGTTAATTAAAGCAATTAATTATTTCATCATATTTTAATGATTTCATTATTTCCATGATTCACACACGGTTATGATTCCCATGATTCACTTGATTCTCTTGATTCTGATCTTTTGATTTACATGATTCCACAATTATTATAAATTCTAGATTATATATTTTTGAATAGGATCCGTAGTTTACTGATCACACACTAGATTAGATTCCATTGAATTTGATCTTAAGCTTTAGTTCTTTTGATTCCCCTTTGAATTTAGATTCTTGAATTTGAGCTTGATTGACTAAGGGTTTGTTTAGAGTCTTAGAATTAAGGTATTACTCATAAGAGTAATTTAATTAACTTGTTAATTAAGTCTGCATAGCAATTTCCTAGACAGAAGTCTAGGAGTATAAACAAACATATATAATAAGCAATAATAATTAAAAGCATATACGTAAAACAATTTACATAAAATAGTTTACGCATGCTTCTCAGCCCCGCGTTTGAAAACAAAATGTTTAGAAAAAGGGGGAAATGAACTCACCTGTGTTGCTCTGTACTGTACTACCCCAAAATGTGTGCTCTTTGTTTGTAGACTATGTACTTCAGTTCCTGAGTTGTTTTAAAAGAATTCAAATACGATAAGTATACGTATTTGTCGTCGTATCTAGGGTTTTGGTCTAGGTGTGCAACTAAGTGTCCTATGTTACTAATATGCCTCTAAGATTTCATCTAACTAGTCTAACTTAAATACCCATTTGTAACCCGTATCCCACAGTTAATCATAACAAGTCTTAATTTACATGTTTTTTTTAATCTAACTAGTTTTAAGTTAAACATTATTTTAGAAAATCATTTAATTTAATTTAAAACAAATTTACAATTTAACTTGTTTTAGGAAAACATAAATAACTTTAATTAAAGTGATGGGCTTAGGTTAGGCCCATTGGGCCCACCTCGGCCCATTGCTAGCCTTTGATTACCAAACGATTTCAAATCAAAATCCTCGAATAATACGACATAGATAATTAACTCATATAGGTTAGTTATCCATATTAACCTTTCCTAAAGTTTAAGTGTTAATTATTAAATAAACACCCAAACTCTAGATAATTGTTTTGTTTCTGCATGATTTGTAATAATCTCCCAAGTGTTTGAAGCCAACTAAATAGATGTTAACAACTCATCTTAAGTTGTTAAGGTGTTTTAAAGAAAGTTCTTGTTATAGAAATTCTAATCCCACGAGCACCCTAATTGCACTTTATATTTAAAATTGGTCTTAGTATGCTCCCATGCACCTATATTAAATTCCCATGCACACACATACACCCATGTATGATTATTTATTATGCATGGAATCATATGGTCCAATTCCCATGCTAAACTTAGGTTCGCAACCCCAATGCTCGGCTAAAGTCATAGGTTCGCTGCCCTTGTATTCTTCCCATAGGTTCGCTGGAAAAGGTTTAGGGTATCCCCAAGGTTCGGTTAAGTAAGGTCTGGTGAATCTGGGTTCGGCTGCCTTGATAGGTTCTGCCAATTCGAAAGAAGCCCAGGTTCGTGTATGCATGGGTTCGCCTATACACCGGTTCAGTTGCAAGACGAGATGTTCGGCTCTGGTCTCTGGTTCGTTGGCCGCAAGGTTCGCCACCCTAGGGTTCGGCTAAGGAAACCCTAGTTCGTGGCATAGAAGGGTCGGCCAGAGGATGATGGTTCGCCCCTCCTGCCCAGCTCCTCTATAGGTTCGGCCACCTGCATCTTCTGGTTCGCGACCCAGTCAGCCATGGCTGATCTTCTTCATCATCTTCGAGCTGTAGGTCCTGCAAGTTGTTTCTAAAGATTCCCAATCGTTTAACTAGTTCGTCTTAGTGTTACTAAGTGCCTAGGTCATTTAAAACAACACAAGATCATAGGATTCGTAGTTCACACCATAACCGAAACTAAACTAGAGATTTACCTCAAAATCGATGGATGAAAGCTTAAATATCTTGTACTTCCGTGATCTACGTGGTGAGATGGTCGTTTTGACACCAAGAATGCTTGAAATGGTTGAGAATGGAGCAAGATCTTGTAGAGAGAAGATGGTGGAAGAGATTTTAGAGAGAGAGAGTAAAAACGAAACTGTGAGAGAGAGAGAGAGAGGTTGGTGGGGGTGGCTACAACATTAAATGACCACATTTAATGATTCAAAATACTCGGTAGGTTTGGTCTCGTTCGGTTTCGCGTAAAATGTCGGTTTCTCGTGGTTTTTGTAACGAAACGACGCGGTTTACAAAAATAAAATTTATAAAATTATTTTAGGTGATTATTCCTAGTAATTTAACTACTATCTTCCGTTTATTTAAAATTTTCAAAAATATTTAAATTAACTGTTTAAAATCGAATCATACAGTTGCGTATTCGTTCGAATCGTCACTCGTACGAACACGACGATAACTATATTTTTCAATATTGTTTTCTAATTATCAGATATCATTCAGAACGTTAAACCTTCAGATATATTCGTACCGATCGTCACCTATACGAATAACCCGTCGATTTAGCATTCACGTAACAACATCCGTATGTTTTGTTCTGTAAAGCCTCACATATGTTTATACATAATAAAATCCCAAAAAATAATCACATGATGGTTCTGTATTGCCAGAAAAGTATCTGACTAATGAACCATGTTTTCTGAGTTCTGCTTCTCTGATATGATTCTGAATTCACTGTTTGATAACACGAAATGATAATAATACAT
This sequence comes from Mikania micrantha, assembly GCA_009363875.1. Classification (NCBI taxonomy): domain Eukaryota; kingdom Viridiplantae; phylum Streptophyta; class Magnoliopsida; order Asterales; family Asteraceae; genus Mikania; species Mikania micrantha. The sequence continues at coordinate 19,916,437 of CM018694.1, read as the reverse complement.
ATGAATACTGTTCGTGTTACCGTTGAGATAACTGTTCTGGTACTGGTTCCGGCATTGATGTTACAGTCTCCCCTTGTTAGAGAAATTTCGTCCCGAAATTTAAGAGTCGTTATCAAGTATGGCTTCCTCTGTAAACAGTTGGGGATAGTTTGAGTTCATATGATCTTCACGTTCCCAAGTAAACTCAGGTCCGCACTTTGAGTTCCAAAGAACCTTTACAATCGGAATACGGCTTCGCCTTAGTTGTTTAACTTTGCAGTTCATAATCTCTAAAGGTTCTTCAATAAAATGCAATTGTTCATGCCCACCACTGAGTTCATCTGTTAATCTCAGTCTATACGCCACAGGACCAATACATTCGATGATCTCAAACAGTCCCACGTATCGTGGTGCTAACTTGCCTTTCTTTCCAAGACGTACTACACCTTTCCATGGGGATACCTTCAACATTACACGGTCTCCCACTTGAAATTCCAACGGCTTGCGTCCTTTATTGGCACAACTCTTTTTTCTGCTCCGAGTGGCTTGTAGCCTTCGTTGAATCTGAGAAATCTTGTTAGTGGTCTCCTGAATAAGCTCTGGCTCAGTTATACGGTTATCTCCAACTTCAGTCCAACAGATCGGTGATCGACATTTTCAACCATACAAAGCCTCAAATGGTGATCATCCGATGCTACTATGATAACTGTTATTGTAGGAGAATTTGATCAGTGGCAATTGAGAGTCCCAATTCCCACCAAAATCTAAAACACAGGTTCTCCACATGTCCTCTAGGGTTTGAATCGTGCGTTAGTTTTTACCGTCTGTTTGTGGATGGTAAGCTGTATTCGGATTCAAGTGCATCCCTAGAGACTCCTTTAACAATTTCCTGAACTTCGATGTGAACCCATTATCTCTATCTGAAACGATAGACAATGGTACACCGTGACGTATCACTATCTTGTTGCTGTGTAATTTGTCAGTTCATCTATCCCGAAGGTCTCCCACCTTAGCAAGAAATGGGCAGATTTTTGTCAATCGGTCACTGATGACCCAAAGGGTATCATGACCAGTGGAAGTGCGGGGTAGCTTGGTAATGAAGTCCATAGCTATTTGTTCCCACTTCCATAGTGGAATCTCAGGCTGTTCCAGTAACCTGAAGGTTTCTGCTGTTCCACCTTTACTTTCGCACACGTAAGACATGGGCCGACGTACTCGGCGATGTCTTTCTTCATTCCCGGCCACCAATAAAATCCACGCAAATCTTGGTACATTTTATCGGCGCCCAGATGCACAGAGTACTTAGTCTTGTGTGCTTCATCTAGAATAAGTCTTCTAAATTCGTCTACCGCCGGAATCCATATACGATCCTGGTACTAGATTACTTCATCACGCTTAGTTTCAAATTGTTTCTCTGCTCCACAGTCGAGTTCATTCTTCAGATTTCCTCGGTCAACTGATTGTTGCTGCGCCTGAATGATCTTGTCTCGTAAGTTCATCTGTACAGTCATTCCCATTGCTCTAACAAGCAAGGGTTGACTCGTTCCTTCCGGCTCAAGGCATCAGCTACAACGTTCGCCTTTCCCGGATGGTACTTGATTACATAGTCGTAATCATTTAGAAGTTCAACCCAACGACGCTGTCGCATGTTGAGCTCCTTCTGGTCAAAGATATGCTGCAGACTCTTGTGATTGGTAAATATGGTACACTTCGTGCCATATTGGTAATGTCTCCATATCTTCAGTGCGAAGATTACAGCTACTAGTTCAAAATCATGAGTAGTGTAGTTCTTCTCATGAACCTTTAACTGTCTTGATGCATAAGCTATGACTTTGTCCCGTTGCATTAGTACACAACCAAGTCCCTGATGGGAGGCATCATAATAAACAACAAAGTCATCACAGCCTTCTAGAAGCGATAGAATTGGAGCATCACATAATTTCTGCTTCAATGTCTGAAAGGCATCTTCTTGTTTCTGCTCCCAGACAAACGGTTCACTTTTCTGAGTTAACTTAGTGAGAGGCAAGGCTATCTTAGAAAAGTTTGAGATAAACCTTCTATAATAGCCTGCCAATCCCAGAAAAGACCGCATCTCCGTTGGTGTCTTCGGAGTATCCAAATTATTTATTGCCTCAATCTTGGCAGGATCCACGTGTATTCCCTCACTGTTGACTACATGACTTAGAAATTGAACTTCTCTTAGCCAAAATTCACACTTAGAGAATTTGGCATAAAGTTTCTGTTCCTTCAACAGCTTCAAGATCTTCCTGAGTTGTTGCTCCTGTTCTGCCTTGCTCTTAGAATAGATCAGTATGTCATCCCTAACGAAAATGAAAGACTTATCCAGATACGGTTCGCACATTCGGTTTCATGAGGTCCACAAAAACTATAGGTGCATTCTTCTACCCGAAAGGCATTACCGTAACTTGGAATAGCAATATCTCATTCGGGATGCTGTTTGTAGCATATATCCTTCTTTTAATCGTACTGATTCTCCTGATCTACTTATCTAGCTTAGATAAGATACCAGCACAATTCTAACATTCATCCTTTCCTAACATCTTAGAACCGAACTTCTCTAAATCAAGTGATTCGAGTTATATGAGGTCCAGATGAGAAAATGACAGCTTACACACTAGCTTTCGCATCTGAATTTCTACAGGCCTTTAATACTCTAAGTAGATAAAGTTCTTTTTCGTAACTATAGTAGCTAGACAGTCCTTAAGAATCACCATATCTTTATTTATTTACTTAATGCTTATTTGACCTATAGTTTCCTTAGATTACATTTCCTATTATCTTACTTGCACCGAACTTACTTACAGTTTACTTGGATTTATTGTTCTTAAGGCCAAAACAGAGTATGCATTACTAATTAGCATGCCAATACATAATTTAACGTACAGGATGAAATATGCATACCTGTGTGTATGTGTTAGCCCTAAAGTTGGCTAACACTCGCAAGTCTAGGTCATCATTCGGCCTTGTTTCCGTGTTATGGATTACACTCACACTTAACCAACTTAGATCATTATTATAATACGCTTTTATTTTGTATGTTTAGCTTGAATTATCACTATAATAAGTTGTGAAGATTTGAAACCCATAATAGTCTCTAAGTATAAAACTTAGAATTTTAAACTAACCAAAACTTTAATTGCTAGTCACTTAAAAGAGTTATCCTTCTTTGTATTACTGTGAGTAACCCATTACAGCTTAACCTTCTAAACCATTTTATAAGAGAGCTAGGTATTACATAATTAATAATTAATCATGCAACCATCTTTGTAGTAACATTAGACTTTAGGTTTTAAATGTTTTGTTTAGCCCTCAACTCCCATCACCTTTGTAGTAAAATAAGTTGATAATCCCATGCAAGTTGTCTCTAGTATTTGATTAAGATGTGGGTTTACATTCTTAACCATGTGGGCCGAATACTTTACCATAAACTAAATGAAGTATGGGCCGAACCAAGATCATGGGCTGAACCATAAATCCTGGGCCGAATGATTTGAGTCGATCGAATGGATTTCGGTCGAATGAGTGTGTGGTCGAATAACCATGGGCGATTGAAAGATGCTCGGTCGAATGAATGTGTGGCCGAATGACCATGGCCGATCGAATGGCTACTATCCGAATGTGGCTCAGGCTTTGGCCGAATGGAGAGGGTTCGAATGTGAGTGTCCAAATGAGGTTAGCCATGCGCCCATGGCTCTTTCGCCCAGTCCCCTTCGGCCCTAGCCTTTCGGCAACCTGGGTGCCTCCATCGGCCTCAGCTAGGCTTAGCCTAGAACCGTCCCCATTCAAGGTTCCATGGTGTTTTCAGAGATGGTGTATGTTAGAACTAGTTTTCGTGGTCATAGGGTTCGTGGGAAGGGTTTTCAAACCGATTAAAGTTAGGTTCGAACAAAGGGTGCACAAAACCCTAATTTTTGCATACTTTGTAGCTAAATACCTCAAATTTGGTTGGGTTTTTCCTCAAATCAGTTGTACTTCTAGGTAGAGGAGGTGTATATCTTCGATTTGGCACAAAGAACACCAAATTTCGTCAAGAAATGGAAGAGATCTTCAGGTTTAAAGTTTGAATTTTTGGAGAGAGAAAGAAAACCGAATTTAGGGTTTTAGAGAGAGAGGATGAGAGAATTAAATGTGGTTGTTGGTTCATTTAGAGTATTTATACTCCGAGCGTGTTCGGGTTCGTTTCGTTTGCTCGGTTCTCGTATTCGTTGCGTTTCCGGCACGTACGCGTGTGTTTACGGATTTTCAATAAAAGGATTTGTTTTTAACATTTAAAGGGTGGTTATTTCTAGTAAATCTTTTAAATTTGTTTTTCTTAATTTATTTCATCGAAATCGATTATTTTAAATGTTTCGTCAGATCGCGTCACCTTCGCGCGTATTCGTTCGAATCGTCACCCGAACGAACACGACGATGGTTTCATTTTCTGTTTTTTGTTTTCTACTTTTCAGTCATCATTTCAGAACTTTAAACTCACAGATATGTTTATGTGAATCGTCACCCACGCAAACACACTGTCAGTTCGTTATTCTGAAACGAAGCTGAACTTGTGATTTGAGTTGTTTTTCTTCACAGACGGACTCAACTAAACTTCCTGTTTTCACATTGATAACTTTGAATTCACATTGTTTTCATACGGAGTTATCGGCCATCTGACTCCAGTCATCCGTGGATATCAGATCGCAACCGATATGTTCTTGTCGTTTGTTTGTACACTGTTGTTTTTCTTGATTTGTTGTATTACTGTACTAAGGCTTTCACATAAATACATACAATTGTTATTCACAGTGAGTTGTTGTACTTACTGTATTTACGTTTTCACTTGAACACGTACAAGCGTTGCTTGTTATCTGAGTTTTGTTATCACGCAAACTGTTTTCACATTGTATTTACACACAGTAAATAGTGAAATTACATGTACCGTACGGACTTGCCGAACGATCAGGTACTGGATGTCACAGTCTCCCCCTTTTAAAGAAATTTTGTCCCGAAATTTAAGCATCATTTTCGGGAACTACTTTCTCGAACAGGTGGGGATACTTTGTTTACATGTGATCCTCACGCTCCCAGGTAAATTCTGGTCCGCGCTTGGAATTCCAACGAATCTTTACAATAGGAATATGGCTTCGTTTCAGTCTCTTGACTTCACGATCCATAATCTCTACAGGTTCTTCAATGAAATGTAATTGTTCATCCACTTATATCTGCTCCAGAGGTATGATCAATGATTTATCCGCGAGACATCTCTTGAGATTTGATACATGAAATACATCATGTACTCCGCTGAGTTCATCAGGGAGTTTGAGTCTGTATGCCACAGGACCTGTGCGTTGAGTTATCTAAAACAGTCCGACATACCTTGGTGCTAACTTGCCTTTAGCCCCAAAACGAACCATGCCTTTCCACAAGGACACTTTCAACATGACTCGGTCACCCACTTGGAATTCCAAAGGCTTTCGCCGTTTGTCTGCATAACTCTTTTGGCGGCTATGTGTTGCTTGTAGTCTTTTTTGGATCTGGGCTATCTTATCAGTAGTTTCCAAAATAAGTTCAGGCCCAGTGATTCTGTTGTCTCCCACTTCGGTCCAACATATTAGAGACCGACATTTTATACCATAAAGTGCTTCGAATGGAGCACATCCAATGCTGCTGTGGTAGTTGTTGTTGTAAGAGAACTCAATAAGTGGTAAATGTTTATCCCAACTTCCACCGAAGTCTAGGATGCATGTTCTCAACATATCCTCTAGGGTTTGAATCATTCGCTCACTTTGTCCATCCGTTTGTGGATGATAAGCGGTGCTCAAGTTTACAGTTGTCCCTAGAGATTGTTGCAATGATTGCCAAAACCGTGAGGTAAATCGACTGTCCTGGTCTGAAATAATAGATAAGGGCACACCGTGCTGTACTACTATTTCATCGAAATAGATTCTTGCTAGCTTTTCCATCTTGTGGTTTTCTTTGATCGGAAATAAGTGAGGGGACTTGGTCAATCGATCAATGATGACCCATATAGAATCGTGTCCGCTGGAAGTACAAGGTAGCTTGGTAATAAAATCCATAGCTATTTGTTCCTACTTCCATTATGGTATCTCTGGTTGTTCCAGCAAACCTGACGGTTTCTGGTGTTCAGCTTTTGCTTTGGCACATGTTAAGCATTTCCCAACATAAATGGCAACATCCTTTTTCATACATGGCCACCAATAAAATGACCTAAGATCTTGGTACATCTTATCAGCACCAGGATGAATAGAATAACGTGTCTTGTGTGCCTCGTCAAGTATGAGTGTTCGAAGTTCATCTACTGTCGGGATCCAAAGACGATCCTGAAAATAGATAACTCCATCTTTTTTTGTGCCTAAATGTTTCTCATCTCCACAATCGAGCTCGTGCTTGAAGTTGTTTCTTGCCATTGCTTCATGTTGTGCGTTTAGTATTTGATCTCTCAGACTTGTTTGCACGGTCATTCCCATTGCTCGAACGCGCAAGGGTTTGACTCTTTCCTTCCGGCTCAAAGCGTCTGCAACAAAATTTGCTTTGCCCAGATAGTATTTGATCACATAATCGTAATCGTTCAGGAGCTCAACCCATCGTCTATGTCTCATGTTAAGCTCCTTGTGATCAAATATGTGCTGTAAACTCTTGTGATATGTGAAGATAGTGCATTTGGTACAATACAGATAGTGCATCAAATCTTTAAAGCAAAGACAACAGCTCCCAGTTCTAAATCATGTGTCGTGGAATTCTTCTTGTGTATCTTCGCTGTTTTGATGCGTAGGCAATAACTTTGTCTCGTTGAATTAAAACACAACCGAGTCCCTGATGGGATGCATCATGGTAAACTACAAAGTCATCATTACCCTCTAGGAGTGTTAGGGTTGGAGCATTGTACAATCTTTGTTTCAATGTTTGAAATGTCTCTTCTTGTTTCTGTGTCCACACAAATGGTTCACTCTTCTATGTGAGTTTGGTGAGAGGCAAAGCTATCTTAGAGAAATTCAAAATGAATCTCCTGTAATAACCTGCCAATCCTAAGATTGATCTGATCTCTGTCGGTGTTGTGGGCACATCCCAGTTCTTGATTGCTTCAATCTTGGCAGGATCCGCGTGAATACCATTACTGTTAATCACATGGCCCAAAAACTGAACTTATTTTAGCCAGCACTTGGAGAATTTAGCATAGAGTTGTTCGTCTTTAAGGAGTTCCAAGACTGTCCGGAGATGTTGTTCATGTTCCTTCTCGCTTTTTGAGTAAATCAGTATATCATCAATAAAGACGATAACAAACTGATCTAGACACGGCTTGCATACCTGGTTCATAAGATCCATGAACACTGTCGGTGCGTTCATCAGTCTGAATGGCATCACCATGAATTCTAGTGACCATATCGAGTACGAAGTGCCGTCTTGGGTATGTCTTCTTATTGAATCTAGAGCTGGTGATAACCTGAACGCAGGTCTATCTTTGAGAAATACTGAGCTCCCTGTAACTGACATCAATCCTCGGTAACGGGTACCGATTCTTGATGGTGTGTTTTTTTAGCTCTCTGTAATCGATGCACATTATGAAGGATCCATCTTTCTTCTTGACAAAGAGAACCGGGGCTCCCCACGGGGAGAAGCTTGGTCAAATGAATCCTTTATCGAGTAGCTCTTGTAGTTGATTGGACAGTTCCTGCATTTCTGATGGTGCAAGTCTATAAGGAGACTAAGCCACAGGAACCGCTCCCGGAATTAAGTCAATTCGAAACTGCACCGATCTCTCGGGTGGCAGCCCCGGTAAATCGTCCGAAAACACGTCTGCATAGCCTTTCACAACTGGTACATATTGAATCTTGATTGCTTTCTTGTCTTTCTCTACTACATGAGCTAGGAATGCGATACACTGTTTTCGTAGGTACTTGCGAGCCTTCATACGCGATATTATCTTGACAATGCGGTTTGCTTGATCTCCATGAATTTCCAAAATCTGATTGTTCTCCACGAGAATACGTAGTAGATTTTTGGAACAGACGAACTCAACTCTGTTAAGAGATAGCCAATCCATTCCGACGATGATATCGAAACTGCCCAGTTCCATCGGCATCAAATCGACGGAAAATGTGTGATGGCCAAGCGTTAATGGGCAATTTCTAAGTACTGTGTCAATTGCTATCTGTTTGCTGTTTGCTATCTCAATAGTATAAGGGGAGTCTAAAGATTCCACAACATGATTAAGATGGCATGTAAAGTTGGATGAGATAAAACTCTGATCCGCACCAGTGTCAAATAATATGGACGCATAAAAGTCAGATAGGAGAAATGTACCCGTGACCACATTCGGGTTTTGTTGAGCTGCAGCTGCTCCAATCTGAAAGGCTCTACCTCTTGCTACATGAGCCCTTGGTTGACTCTTCTTGGGACAATCCCGAGAAAAGTGTCCAGGCTTGCCACAGTTGTAGCAAGACCTGTTGTTAGCAGCAGCTATAGTGGCAGCATTGTTGTTTCTGTTTTGGGCTCCCATGCCCCGACATTGATTGGCCCGGTGACCAAACTTCCCGCAGTTAATGCATTTTATGCATTGGGTGTTTGGTGGATGATGATACTGGCAGCTGTTGCACAATGGTATTGTGTCGGTGTAGGGCCTCATGATGTGTAGTGGTGGTGGTTGGTTGATCATCGGGGTTTGAGTGGTCACAGCGAAGTTCTTGACCACTTTCTGTTTATTCGCCGAACGTTTATCCGGCTTCCTTGAATTCCTACCTTTGTTGTTTTAGCTTCTTTCTTCAGAGCCCAGAGGCAATCATCACGTCTATTAAAGTTGCTGACAGTGTAACAGCCATCTCCATAGTAGTGGGGTGGGCAGAAATCACGTGTCCTTGGATACAAGCCGGCAGTCCACCGACATACCGCTCTATCCTTTTCTCCAGTGTTGGCACTACGTCCGATGCCAATGTGGCAAACTCGTGGAATCGGGTGGTGTAGGCCAGATGCCCAACACCAATCATGACAAGGTTGAGTAGCTCAGTTTCAACCTTCTTCAGTTCGTTCCTTGGGCAAAACTCTGCCCTTAGCATAGTCTTGAAATCATCCCAAAGCATTGACAGAGCCTCATCTCTTCCTCTGGTCTTAACATGTGCATTCCACCATGTCAATGCTCGCTTGTTGAAAGAGCCAGCAGCATACCTCACTCTATGCTGATCAGGATAGCCACTGATGTCTAGGGTTGTCTCCATCTTCTCGATCCATTGAATCAGTCCAACAGCACCCTCACTGCCACTAAAGCTAGGTGGCTTGCATCCTACAAAGTTCTTGTAGGAGTAGTCCTGATGGTGTCTAGTGTTTCCACTACCTTCCCCAGAGGAGTTGGCAATGTTGTTACTGTTGTTACTATTGATTCGGTTAATCATATCTGGGATCACATCCCTCAGTTGACTGGTCAGCAGTGTGGCCAGTGCAATGGCAGCAGGATCCAACTCGTGGTTGGGTGGTGGCGGAGGAGGAGGTGGAGGTGGCAGTGGAGGAGAGTCAGGTGATGTCGGTGTTGATGAGTGTGGAGCTGAATCTTGTGGTGGTGGCAGTAAAGTTGGTGGTGGTCTTCTTGGTGGCATTCTGATCATAACCGAAAGAAAATCGGTTAGTGTAGTGATCAGATGCAGAAGACCCATGCAAATGGCATCCTATGTTATATGTTCTCTACATGGGGGTCCCTAGGTTATAGTCTAGGCCAAACTGTTTAAGTAATATGACCTATATTTCTCTATAACCATGGCTCTAATAACAATCTGTCACACCCCGAGCCGGCGGGCTGTATCGACTTTCCCGTTGGGCTGAAGGTTCTCAGGGCGCGATATCGTTTGATAATCAAAATGATCAGATTGTTTGCATAGCACATGATATATAATTGAGAAATGCTAACATGACAATGATATAGAATTACAGAGTTAAATTGAAATGTATCGTTCATAATTTAACCAAGTAAATCTATCCAAAAGAATCAATGAGTTTCTATCTTGTAAATGTAGAATATCTACAAAAGATGATTCATTGTTTTGTCATTCAAAAATATGCTTGACACAAAATGTAGCTAGGTCTTCTAATAGTCTCCTAGCTATGTCTCTGAAAGTCTGGTGAGTAAACAAGTTCGACACCCGAGAAAACATGCATTTAAAACAAAGTCAATACTAGGTTGGTGAGTCGATAAATTTGATAGTTGAAAACATTTATTTGTTCACACACATAGTCCAAATGTCATACATGATTCTTGTAAATGTTGTTTCATCTGTTCTCACAATGGCCTCTCCATAGTTATATTTACAAGTAGTATATCATCCTATTAGCTATGCTTATATATAGGGCATATGTAGGGGAACAAGCCCCAGCCAACATCCCACCACATATCTAATAGAACTCAACATCACTTGTAATACAACTATGATATACCCATTTTCATCTCACAGGTTCAACCCGTTGATATTTGCTCGTCTGTTTGTGTTGATCACCCATTGTTATGTGTAGAATAATAAAGTAAGAGGGATTTAGGTATCAAACCGAAGTATTTATAAATCCTCAATGTGTTAAGGAAGATAGATTAATTTAATCTGTTCCTTTTTATTATTCTCTTGCTTGTGGGGTCAACTGATAATCACTTTTAATGGTAAGAGTGTTAGTTAACCAATTGATATATGCTCTCAACTTAAAGTGCATAAAGCCTAAAAGGAATCCATTGCAATTCTCACGTAATCAGATTACAATGCATCCGATTTACCTCTACCACTTTAATGTTCCCATAGACTTCAACGAAACTATTACCAGTAATATGACATGAGAGAAAATCAATTCCTTAGTCTACTAGTCAATAGGATCGAAGGATTAATTACCATTATCACTGTAGATTAATGTAACACCCCGACCGACGGCGGAATCATCGGGATGCCACGAGGGATGTGTAGATTGTTCACAAGCTCATGGGCATCTAAATCATGTCATCATATATCATTTAATCAACCACAATAATTACACAAAAATCATGTTCATCATGAATCAAATACATCAAATACACAAAAGATTTAGTTAAACTAACTAAAATCTAATCGCCAGAAATTTAGTTAATTAACTAAGTCCAAGAATCCTATATGATGATGATGTCCAAAATAGAAGAGATCATCCTCTTCATCCTACTTGTCTCCATCACCTGAAACATGTAAGAAATCAAGTGTCAACTACAAAAGTAGTTGGTGAGTAATCATAAGTTTTTATATTCAAAAATGTTTTAGTAAAAATGAGTTTGAAAGTTTATACTTAAAAGGGGTTTTATAAAATGCTTTGTTTTAAAACGAGTATAAAACTTATGATCTTGTTGAGAAAATCCATATGAATACCTGTATGAGATAATCCAACACACATCCATCAACTCAACAACCAAACACATACACAATCACATAACCACATAACCAAATCAATCATAGCCAATCACAAATAATCATAATCAAATATAGGCAATCAATCCACAACAAATCAACCAAACTCAATCAATCATATTCTAAATCAATGTTCGTGACTATACATGATTCCTTATGTATTTAACATGAGTTAGATACATGAATCATGGAGTGGTCGCTAACCACGTGACAATACATGAATCCAAAGCATTTAACCGAAGTCAAAAGCAATGATTCACGGATGTGGAACTCATCCACGTGACAATACATGAAGTCAAAGCAATCAACCGAAGTCAAAGGCAATGATTCACGGATGTGGAACTCATCCACGTGACAATACATGAAGTCAAAGCAATCAACCGAAGTCAAAGGCAATGATTCACGGATGTGGAACTCATCCACGTGACAATACATGAAGTCAAAGCAATCAACCGAAGTCAAGGGCAATGATTCACGGATGTGGAACTCATCCACGTGACAATACATGTAATCTTTGTTATTGACCGAAATCAATAACAATATTTACACGGATAAATAATAATGAAAAATCAGTGATAATCCATAATATGAATATCATAATGATAAACAGGTATTATCCTTGTGTTATCGAAATAATATTTAAACCGGTATACATGTTTCACCTCCGAGTTTTAAAACTAAAACAGTTTAAAGAAAGGGAGGTTATGAAAACTCACCTGTAGTCCTGAGATTCAATGTTTTAGAAGTATGCGCGCTCGCGTAAATAAATCTCAATATCCACTCAATTATCTGCAATTAGCGCGTGTTTTCGTGTTCATAAGTATATGAGTAGTATTTCAACTTAGTTAGTCGTAAGTGTTTATTCTTAATCACAATGTCGTTTTAACTTAGTTTCTTTATTCTAAGTTAAGTTGTACACTTGAAACTTTGAAATGATTATCACAAGAAAATCATCCAAACTTGTTAGTTTAAGTGATAACCAAAAATCCTTAATAAGTGATCAACACAAAATGCATCTTAGACTCCTAAGTTTTCAACTATAACTTAATAATGTTTAATTGAAAACTTGTATGTATGATCCCCGCTTGTTAACCAAGGTTATTTTCTTTATTCATCCTTATCTTTAAAGATACACATGCATGCCTTCAATAAATCAACCACCATGATTCATATCACTTAATTCAAATCCATATTTAAAACAATTTATGTTTAAGTTATTTCTTCCCAAGTTTACATTTCATAATGAGTCTACATAATTATATATGTATATATAGTCAAGTAAAAGGTGGTGACTATTATCAATTATGCATGCATGGTTATCCTTAATCTCTCCTAGTTCTTAATCTTCCCCTTAACCCTAGCTTAGGTTCGTTTGGGTTTGAATAGCCTCCAGGGCAGCGAACCTGTTAATGTTATGGCATAGGGTTCGGCTCTTAAGGTGACTAGGGTTCGGCAGTTAGAATCTATGTGGCTAGGTTCGCTTAGTAGGGTTTACTCATCAAGATTCGTGTCCCAAACCAAATGGTTCGGTGTAACTAGGGTTCGGCTAAGCCCATATGGTTCGTAGAAGCTTAAGGTCTGCCGAGGGTTCGCTGGGTTCGCTGGGTTCGTGACAAGAAAAGGTTCGACCATAGTGAGCATGCAGGGTTCGGCTGGAACCACCTGCAATTGGCCAGGGTTCGGCCATGACTTTTCAGGGTTCGTGGCAAGAAGGAACAAGGAGGTTCGTTTCATCTAGGGTTCGGCTGAAACAATAGTTCGCCACCCTTGTTCCCGCCCAGCTAGGGTTCGTCCGGGTGAGCTACAGGGTTCGGCCCTTGGTCTGTGTCACGAACCATCAGCTCATCACCTTCAACTTCAAGTTTTTGCAGGTTTAAGGTCGTTAATGGCTTCCATGATTACAACCACAACTCGATTTCCCATCTAGAACCCTAAAATCGTTTAAGGGGTAATAACATCAACCGATTCTAGATACCTAAATGAAAACCGAAAATAAAAACGTCTACATACCTCACAAACTCGATCTAAAGCTTGTCTTCTTTGTATCCTCTTGTAGCTCTCGTTCACACGAACGTGTGGACACCAAGATCCCTCGATTTCGTGGAGTAATGATCAAGGAAAACTAGTGAGAAGGTAGAGAGAATGTGGGTGTGTGTGTTTTTAGAGAGAGAGAGTAATTTGTTGAAATGAAAAAGAAAGAAGAAATTCTTTCTTATAATGCGCGTTATCTTTACGTGCTCGGTCTCGTTTTTATCGCGATAATAATAAATAAAATGCTCGGTTTTCTAACGTAACATATTTAAAACAATAACCCGTTTTAAATAAATTAGTTTTGTTTAATTAAAATAAGCTTAAATAAATTGTTCCGTAAAATAAATTCCGTTTTCGGTTTTCGTTAAATAATTATTTAAATAAATTAATTTATTCGAAAACATTTTAAGTTGTGATTCCTAATAAACGTTTTAAGTTCACAATCATTAATTTAATATCATTAAATATTATTTACATATCTTGTCGAAACGCGTTACTCGCGTACGTATTCGTAAAGATCGTCACCTTTGCGAATCCGATGCTCGTATCGCATTTCGATTTGATCTATGATTTATGGAATATCGTTTTAGAATATTATTCCTAATAATTATATTCGCGTGAATCGTCACTCGCGCGAATACATTATTAAGTTAATATTCCTAAATTAATATTCACGGTTAAATAGCATTCGTAACCTCACTTCGCGTAATTAATTCCCATTCTTTAATAACTTTAATATTATCATTTCCCAAACCAAAAACCCACTAAACCCTAGTCACTGACACATCCATGATAGACCGAAATATGCATATATATAGGGCATATGTAAGGGTCAGTCGCAACTGCCCTAGCCACCGTCCCACCGCTATTTCGATAAACCATGGCCATGGGTCCTTGGCTACGTTTAGTAACCAGACTCAAACAAACTCCCAATTCCATCTCAATCCATTCCCAGATCAATAATCCATCATTATCAGTGATAAGTAACCGCGATAAACACTACGGGTCTGTTTAGTTGAATTACAGCTAAACTTCCCGTGGTTTACGCGTATAATAAATTATAATCATGTATACCAATAATAGTGATAATATCAGTAATGTAAATCAATAATTTCATACTCATTCATAATAAATAAATCTCCAGTCGTAACAGTACAATCGTACGGACGTACGGACGTACGGACAACTGAAAGTACAGTGATGTTACAGTCTCCCCTAGTTAAAGGAATTTCGTCCCGAAATTCAACTTGGAGTGACCGTAGTAAATAAATGTGGGTACTTAAGCTTCATCTGATCTTCCCGCTCCCATGTGAATTCTGGACCCCGCTTCGATTCCCAACGTACTTTGACAATTGGAATTCTACTGCGTTTGAGCTGTTTAATCTCGCGATCCATTATCTCCACTGGTTTTTCAACAAAGTGCATGGTATCATCGATGCGGATGTCATCGAGAGGTACCTGAAGATCTTGATCAGCTAAGCACTTTCTCAGATTGGACACATGAAACGTCGGGTGCACATTACTAAGTTCAGAAGGAAGTTCCAATTTGTAAGCAACCTTCCCGATCCGTTCAAGGATCTTAAAAGGGCCTACGTATCGTGGAGCAAGCTTCCCCTTCTTTCCGAATCGAACAACGCCCTTCCAAGGCGATACTTTGAGCAATACCATATCCCCCACTTCAAACTCCAAAGGTTTTCTTCACTTATCCGCGTAGCTTTTCTGTCGACTGCGAGCAGCTCACAGATTGTCACGGATCTGGCGGATCTTGTCCGTCGTTTCCTGAATAATCTCGGGACCAGTGATCTGCGAATCGCCGACCTCGGTCCAACAAATAGGTGACCGACATTTCCTGCCATAAAGAGCTTCGAACGGCGCCATACCAATGCTCGCGTGATAACTGTTGTTATACGAGAACTCAACCAATGGTAGATGGCTATCCCAATTGCCACCAAAATCGATGACACTAGCTCTTAACATGTCTTCCAATGTCTGAATCGTTCGCTCCGTTTGACCATCCGTTTGAGGATGATAAGCAGTGCTAAGATCCAGTCTTGTTCCAAAAGCTTCATGAAGTGATTCCCAAAATCGTGCCGTGAAGCGAGCATCACGGTACGATATTATGCTTAAGGGAATACCATGTCGACTAACGATCTCATCAATGTAAATACGAGCTAACTTCCGCACAGGGTAAGTCTCGCGTATCGGTAAGAAATGAGCCGACTTGGTTAATCTATCAACTATCACCCAAATACTATCTTTACCGTTTGCGGTTCGTGGGAGTTTAGTAATGAAATCCATGGAGATATTCTCCCACTTCCACATCGGTATTTCTGGTTGTAGTAACAATCCCGAAGGTCGCTGGTGTTCTGCCTTGACTTTAGCACAGTTAAGGCACTTAGACACATATTCAGCAATATCCTTCTTCATTCCAGGCCACCAGTACAAGCCCCTAAGGTCTTGATACATCTTGTCAGCACCTGGATGGATTGAATAACGAGACTTATGAGCTTCATCCATAATCAGCACCCTAAGATCACCCCTGTTCGGTATCCACAACCGATTCAAGTAATACATCAAACCGTCATCCTTAGTTTCCAATAAGATTTCAGCCCCGCAAGACATCTCATTTTTCAAGTTATCCTGAGCTAATGAGAGTTGTTGGGCTGTGAGAACATCATTACGGAGGTTAGTGTGCACTCGGACACTATGGATCTGAACTTGACTTTTGCGACTAAGTGCATCTGCTACTACATTCGCTTTACCAGGATGGTAGCGAATTTCACAGTCATAATCATTCAACAGTTCAACCTATCTCCGTTGTCTCATATTGAGCTCTTTCTGATTGAGAATATGTTGCAAGCTTTTATGATCAGTGAACACTACACACTTAGTGCCATAAAGATAGTGTCTCCATATCTTCAAAGCAAACACGACTGCGCCAAGTTCCAAGTCGTGTGTGGTGTAGTTCTTTTCGTGAATCTTCAATTGTCTTGATGCATAAGCCACAACCTTTCCCCGTTGCATGAGAACACAACCAAGACCTAAGTTGGATGCATCACAATAAACCACAAAATCATCATTTCCATCAGGCAGTGTCAAAACAGGAGCATCACAAAGTTTCTGCTTCAAGGTCTGAAATGCCTCTTCTTGCTTTGGTCCCCACTCATATGGCCTATTCTTCTGAGTCAAAGCAGTGAGAGGGACAGCAATCCTGGAGAAGTTCGATATGAACCGCCGATAATAACCGGCAAGTCCAAGAAACGAACGAACCTCCGTCGGTGTCTTCGGCGTACTCCAATTCTTCACAGCATCAATCTTTGCAGGATCCACGTGAACACCGTATTCGTTGACTATGTGTCCCAAGAATTGAACTTCTTTAAGCCAAAATTCACATTTAGAGAATTTGGCATACAGCCGCTCCTCTCTTAGGATCTCCAAAACCAACTTAAGGTGTTTCTCGTGTTCTTCCTTAGTCTTTGAGTAGATCAGAATATCATCAATGAATACTATCACAAATTTATCCAAGTATGGCCTGCAAACTCGGTTCATGAGGTCCATGAAAACCGCAGGTGCATTGGTAAGGCCGAAAGGCATTACCAAAAATTCATAATGGCCATATCTGGTTCTAAAAGCTGTCTTGGGAATATCATCATCATGTACGCGAAGCTGATGATACCCAGACCTAAGATCGATCTTTGAAAACCATGCCGAGCCTTGAAGCTGATCGAAGAGATCATCGATACGCGGCAGTGGATATCGATTCTTGATTGTAAGTTTGTTCAACTCGCGGTAGTCGATGCACATTCGGAATGACCCGTCCTTCTTCTTGACAAACAGGACCGGTGCACCCCATGGCGAATGGCTCGGGCGAATGAATCCTTTATCGGTAAGTTCTTGCAGTTGGCTCGCCAATTCTTGCAACTCCGAAGGCGCAAGTCTGTAGGGAGCTTTGGCTACTGGGTTCGCACCAGGTACTAAATCGATCCGGAACTCAACTTGGCGTTCTGGTGGAAGACCCGGTAAATCGTCTGGAAAAACTTCTGGAAAATCTCGTATCACCGGAACATCTTCAATTCTCTTTTCTTTCTCTTTCTTCTCCACAATGTGTGCTAAGAAGGCTATACATTTCTTCCTAAGGTACTTATGTGCTTTAGTGCATGACATCAGCTTAAGACCTTTGCTAGCAGTTTCTCCAAATATTCTCAAGGTTTCACCCGAAGGTAAAGGAATACGAATATATTTCTCATGACAAACAATCTCCGCTCTGTGGGTGGCTAACCAATCCATGCCTATGATAACATCGAAGCTACCAAGATGCATAGGTATGAGATCAATTGGGAAAACGTGATCATTTAAGTTCACCGTACATCCAACGATAATAGTGTCAATATCAATAGTGTTTCCGTCAGCCACCTCCACATTGAACGGTTTATCTAAGTATGTACGTGTTCTACCAAGCAAGCATTCAAAATCATATGAAACGAAACTCCTATCGGCACCAGAATCAAATAAGACAGATGCATAAGAGTTGTTGATCAGAAATGTACCGTTGACCACATCCTGGTTGGCTTGAGCAGCTGGAGCATTCAGTTGAAAAGCCCGGCCTCTTGCCACCCTTTGATTATTCCCGGTCAACTTTGGGCATTGATTCCTGAAATGACCCACTTCACCACACTCATAACAGGCTCTTGCCTGTGCCTGAGGTACCTGGCGAACGGGTACAGCTGGTATAGGTTGTGCATGAGGAGCTGGCAGTGCAAGCGGCGCATGTTGTAACCTTTGTGCTTGCGGTGCACTCCGACAAACATTAGCAAAGTGACCAAACTTGCCGCAGTTGTTGCAGACGCGACATGGCAAATTTGGTGTGTGATGATAACGGCAGGTGTTACACTGAGGAGTGTTCCCAGTGAAATTCCTGGCAGTTGAATTGTTTGATGATTGCTGCGCAGACTTTGCAGCAGGTACAGTGACCATGAAGTTCCGATTCTTTCTCTTCTTGTTGCTGCTTTTGGACGAGCTAGCAGCTTCAGACTTGACTTCAGTTTTGACTTCTTTTGCAGCAGCCTTGGTGTCAGTCTTCTTATATCCCTTCCGGGTAAGAGTTCCATTCCTCACGTGATTATCAGTAAGAGTTGCAGATAATCGGATTGCAGCCTCAAGTGTTTTGGGATTACTCCCGTAAACCGTATCCTGAATCTGTACCGGCAGCCCGCCGATATACTTCTCAATCGCCCTTTCCAAGGGTGTCACCATATGAGGCACTAGCAGACTATACTCATGGAATTGAGTATTGTAGATGACGTTCTCGCCACTATCTTGTTTGAGTTCCCAGAACTCAGTCTCCAGTTTCCTCATCTCGCTTCTAGGACAGAATTCAGTGGTCATCAGATTCTTGACCTCTGTCCATGTCAGTGCTAAGGCAGCATCCACTCCCCTAGTTCGTTTTTCCCCATTCCACCAAGTCAGTGCTCTCTTTTGGAAAACACTGGTGGCATAGCGAACTTTCAGATTCTCGGGACATTCGCTGTTGATGAAGGTGTTCTCCATACTCTCGAACCACTGCAGCAGACCAGTAGCCGATTCAGCACCCGTGAATTTCAGGGGATTGCAGGAATTGAAGTGTTTGAATGTGCAAGTTGTCTGGTTTGCACCACCTCGGTTCTGGTTAGCATTCTGGTTAGCCTGAGTCAGTTGGCTCACCAATCCAGAGATAAGTGTGGCTAACTCTTGTATGCCAGAGTTGGCATTACTGTTGTTAGCTTCCCCATTGTTCGAGTCATCTTCGTTGTGACGGCGAGGCGGCATGTTTCTGAAGGAAATAGAAACATGTTACTACCGTTTACAACGTAAATCATACAAACAATGTTTAAATGAGTTCTTCAGACAATTAGGATTACATATAGGAACTATATTTATCTCCTATCTGTCATTAAACTCAAAATGTGTATAATTTCCTATTATTATTCTAAGTGTCCTAGTTGGTCATAACTAGTGTCAACTAACTATTTCCTAGGTCCTATACATTCCTCACTCTATACTAACACTGACAACCTCCCAATGCAATGCAACAAGCTTATATATAGGGCATATGCAGAGGTAGATCGCAATCTCCCCTACACCGTCCCACCACCGTTCCATTGCACCACGATTATGCCCTTGCTAGTGTGTAGAGTGTGTCATGCAGTTCACCATAAATCTCACTTCACAAACCTTATCCTTAGTAGGATAATTTTGAGTGAAGTGATCTCTAGTTCCCTCGGACTTTTAGGTTTGCCTAATGTCTAAGTTCACCTGACATGTAGGCTTGCCTATTTCTAAGCTCGCCTAATGTCTAAGTTCACCTGACATTAGTTTCCCTTAATTGTCTAAGTTCACTAAAATCCATATCAATTCCAATGTCAATAATCATCATTAAGGGTTCATATCATCACGAAGTGCTCTTATTGTCACTAAGTGTTCATATCTTCCCTATAGTTTATTCTTGTCAAGTGTCCATACCATCACTAAGTGTTAGTATCATCACTATGCGTTTATATTATCATCAAGTGTCTATATCATCACCCAAGTCCATATTCCATCACTAATCGCTCATATCGTTCATTAATCCTATGCACCCTACGTGTCCAATCCGTATTTTTTTATAAGGGAATTTATAAGTGTTTATCAAGTGTGATCATCCAAAGTGTCAATCCAAACCAACCTTAACCAACAGACCATCAACATCTATCTCACAATAATTCCTAGTAATATCCTAAGTTCCTGACACTGACAGACTCCCAATATACTACAAATGGTATATGTATAGGGCATATGTAGGGGTCAGTCGCAACTGCCCCAGCCACCGTCCCACCACCTTTGTAGTATACCACGAGTGTGTCCTTGTCTGGTGATCACAAGATCTAACAGGTAATTCCTAAAGCAAATA
This sequence comes from Mikania micrantha, assembly GCA_009363875.1. Lineage (NCBI taxonomy): Eukaryota > Viridiplantae > Streptophyta > Magnoliopsida > Asterales > Asteraceae > Mikania > Mikania micrantha. The sequence continues at coordinate 19,896,088 of CM018694.1, read as the reverse complement.
AATTTCTAAACAGTTAAGTTCCTGAGCAGATAAGTGTCTCAAACGGGTAGTTCCCTTATTCCTCAATACTGACATCCACCCGATGTACTGTAAATGGTATATGTATAGGGCATATGATAAGGGTAGGTCGCAACCGCCCAAATCACCGTCCCACCACCTTTACAATACACCACGTGCATGTCCTTATCGAATCATTAGGGCACACGTAAGCAAGGAATTTATAATCAGCATATTTATATCAGATGTATAACAGGGTTTCAATTAACATGTAATAAACACATAAGCATGAAATCCTGAATATACTAACTAGTGTATGACTTTATTCATACTAGGGTATCCTACGGTTATAGACTAGGTCAACCATTTCTAGTAACCTAATTCCCTATAACCCAGGCTCTGATACCAATCTGTAAGACCCCGACCGACGGCGGAATCATCGGGATGCCACGAGGGATGTGTAGATTGTTCACAAGCTCATGGGCATCTAAATCATGTCATCATATATCATTTAATCAACCACAATAATTACACAAAAATCATGTTCATCATGAATCAAATACATCAAATACACAAAAGATTTAGTTAAACTAACTAAAATCTAATCGCCAGAAATTTAGTTAATTAACTAAGTCCAAGAATCCTATATGATGATGATGTCCAAAATAGAAGAGATCATCCTCTTCATCCTACTTGTCTCCATCACCTGAAACATGTAAGAAATCAAGTGTCAACTACAAAAGTAGTTGGTGAGTAATCATAAGTTTTTATATTCAAAAATGTTTTAGTAAAAATGAGTTTGAAAGTTTATACTTAAAAGGGGTTTTATAAAATGCTTTGTTTTAAAACGAGTATAAAACTTATGATCTTGTTGAGAAAATCCATATGAATACCTGTATGAGATAATCCAACACACATCCATCAACTCAACAACCAAACACATACACAATCACATAACCACATAACCAAATCAATCATAGCCAATCACAAATAATCATAATCAAATATAGGCAATCAATCCACAACAAATCAACCAAACTCAATCAATCATATTCTAAATCAATGTTCGTGACTATACATGATTCCTTATGTATTTAACATGAGTTAGATACATGAATCATGGAGTGGTCGCTAACCACTTGACAATACATGAATCCAAAGCGTTTAACCGAAGTCAAAAGCAATGATTCACGGATGTGGAACTCATCCACGTGACAATACATGAAGTCAAAGCAATCAACCGAAGTCAAAGGCAATGATTCACGGATGTGGAACTCATCCACGTGACAATACATGAAGTCAAAGCAATCAACCGAAGTCAAAGGCAATGATTCACGGATGTGGAACTCATCCACGTGACAATACATGAAGTCAAAGCAATCAACCGAAGTCAAGGGCAATGATTCACGGATGTGGAACTCATCCACGTGACAATACATGTAATCTTTGTTATTGACCGAAATCAATAACAATATTTACACGGATAAATAATAATGAAAAATCAGTGATAATCCATAATATGAATATCATAATGATAAACAGGTATTATCCTAGTGTTATCGAAATAATATTTAAACCGGTATACATGTTTCACCTCCGAGTTTTAAAACCAAAACAGTTTAAAGAAAGGGAGGTTATGAAAACTCACCTGTAGTCCTGAGATTCAATGTTTTAGAAGTATGCGCGCTCGCGTAAATAAATCTCAAGATCCACTCAATTATCTGCAATTAGCGCGTGTTTTCGTGTTCATAAGTATATGAGTAGTATTTCAACTTAGTTAGTCGTAAGTGTTTATTCTTAATCACAATGTCGTTTTAACTTAGTTTCTTTATTCTAAGTTAAGTTGTACACTTGAAACTTTGAAATGATTATCACAAGAAAATCATCCAAACTTGTTAGTTTAAGTGATAACCAAAAATCCTTAATAAGTGATCAACACAAAATGCATCTTAGACTCCTAAGTTTTCAACTATAACTTAATAATGTTTAATTGAAAACTTGTATGTATGATCCCCGCTTGTTAACCAAGGTTATTTTCTTTATTCATCCTTATCTTTAAAGATACACATGCATGCCTTCAATAAATCAACCACCATGATTCATATCACTTAATTCAAATCCATATTTAAAACAATTTATGTTTAAGTTATTTCTTCCCAAGTTTACATTTCATAATGAGTCTACATAATTATATATGTATATATAGTCAAGTAAAAGGTGGTGACTATTATCAATTATGCATGCATGGTTATCCTTAATCTCTCCTAGTTCTTAATCTTCCCCTTAACCCTAGCTTAGGTTCGTTTGGGTTTGAATAGCCTCCAGGGCAGCGAACCTGTTAATGTTATGGCATAGGGTTCGGCTCTTAAGGTGACTAGGGTTCGGCAGTTAGAATCTATGTGGCTAGGTTCGCTTAGTAGGGTTTACTCATCAAGATTCGTGTCCCAAACCAAATGGTTCGGTGTAACTAGGGTTCGGCTAAGCCCATATGGTTCGTAGAAGCTTAAGGTCTGCCGAGGGTTCGCTGGGTTCGTGACAAGAAAAGGTTCGACCATAGTGAGCATGCAGGGTTCGGCTGGAACCACCTGCAATTGGCCAGGGTTCGGCCATGACTTTTCAGGGTTCGTGGCAAGAAGGAACAAGGAGGTTCGTTTCATCTAGGGTTCGGCTGAAACAATAGTTCGCCACCCTTGTTCCCGCCCAGCTAGGGTTCATCCGGGTGAGCTACAGGGTTCGGCCCTTGGTCTGTGTCACGAACCATCAGCTCATCACCTTCAACTTCAAGTTTTTGCAGGTTTAAGGTCGTTAATGGCTTCCATGATTACAACCACAACTCGATTTCCCATCTAGAACCCTAAAATCGTTTAAGGGGTAATAACATCAACCGATTCTAGATACCTAAATGAAAACCGAAAATAAAAACGTCTACATACCTCACAAACTCGATCTAAAGCTTGACTTCTTTGTATCCTCTTGTAGCTCTCGTTCACACGAACGTGTGGACACCAAGATCCCTCGATTTCGTGGAGTAATGATCAAGGAAAACTAGTGAGAAGGTAGTGAGAATGTGGGTGTGTGTGTTTTTAGAGAGAGAGAGTAATTTGTTGAAATGAAAAAGAAAGAAGAAATTCTTTCTTATAATGCGCGTTATCTTTACGTGCTCGGTCTCGTTTTTATCGCGATAATAATAAATAAAATGCTCGGTTTTCTAACGTAACATATTTAAAACAATAACCCGTTTTAAATAAATTAGTTTTGTTTAATTAAAATAAGCTTAAATAAATTGTTCCGTAAAATAAATTCCGTTTTCGGTTTTCGTTAAATAATTATTTAAATAAATTAATTTATTCGAAAACATTTTAAGTTGTGATTCCTAATAAACGTTTTAAGTTCACAATCATTAATTTAATATCATTAAATATTATTTACATATCTTGTCGAAACGCGTTACTCGCGTACGTATTCGTAAAGATCGTCACCTTTGCGAATCCGATGCTCGTATCGCATTTCGATTTGATCTATGATTTATGGAATATCGTTTTAGAATATTATTCCTAATAATTATATTCGCGTGAATCGTCACTCGCGCGAATACATTATTAAGTTAATATTCCTAAATTAATATTCACGGTTAAATAGCATTCGTAACCTCACTTCGCGTAATTAATTCCCATTCTTTAATAACTTTAATATTATCATTTCCCAAACCAAAAACCCACTAAACCCTAGTCACTGACACATCCATGATAGACCGAAATATGCATATATATAGGGCATATGTAAGGGTCAGTCGCAACTGCCCTAGCCACCGTCCCACCGCTATTTCGATAAACCATGGCCATGGGTCCTTGGCTACGTTTAGTAACCAGACTCAAACAAACTCCCAATTCCATCTCAATCCATTCCCAGATCAATAATCCATCATTATCAGTGATAAGTAACCGCGATAAACACTACGGGTCTGTTTAGTTGAATTACAGCTAAACTTCCCGTGGTTTACGCGTATAATAAATTATAATCATGTATACCAATAATAGTGATAATATCAGTAATGTAAATCAATAATTTCATACTCATTCATAATAAATAAATCTCCAGTCGTAACAGTACAATCGTACGGATGTACGGACGTACGGACAACTGAAAGTACAGTGATGTTACAATTAATATCACCATGTGTCGTTTACCATACCCTGACTGATTATCGCCCTGTCACCGTTCTTACGTTACCGGCCAAATGTTCAATACGATCAACATACCAGCCCTACAACCCGGAGGTATGTCAAACCTATGGTACCACTATGCTATCGTCGGTTTAGTCACGTCAAACTAACTGGAAAACGATTTCAGTAAGGGACTTATGATAATAAACTTGAATACATGGCACATGATTGTCGTGATACAATACCGACAGTTCAATAGTAATCAATTGTTGATGTGTTCAGCAATTTTGTTTGCTCTCATTGTTGTGTGTTCTCGTTGTTCTTAACAAAGTTATATAAGAACTTGTCTTATTATACAATGTTAGTTGTTGTGTGAATGATGTTGTTACCATGAGGGTACGTTATTATGATTATCATTCTTGTTGTTCCATACGGTCACCCTGTTGCCACAACAGTGTTATAAGGGCTAGTCTTACAACACTTAGTCGACTCACGTGGTGGATGATAGCTGTTTCGTGTTATCTCATAGTCTTCACCAAGTTATAAGCATAGTGTTATAAGGACTTATCCTATTACACTTAGCTAACTCTGGTGGTGATTGATATTATGAAAATATGTTATCTTCATATCATTCATGTTTGTTGTTCTTACTGTCATCATGTTCACTTGTGATAATCTCCTTGTTCGTTCATGTAAGAATAATTAAGTGTTATAAGATAGAATCTTACAACTACATTATTCTATTGTGTTGATGATTCATGAAGCTACATTATCATGTTCATCTTAGTTGTCTCTGTCATGTTATGATCATACATTTATGCATATAATGATAAGTGATAATAAGTCAAGCAATATTATCTAAATCATAGTATAAACAATATGTTGTACTAAAACCTTTAAATAAATAAAAGATTTAGCATGTTTCTCAGCCCCGAGAGTTAAAATCAGTTAAGATTAGAAAAGGGGCATATGAACTCACCTTGTAGTTGTTGTGATTGACTAAGTTCTTACAAGATATGCACGCGCTCTTTGTTGTACTCGATGTAGTTTTCACGACCCCGTATTGATTTCACGTTGTTTGTAACTTATAAGTATAAGTTATAAGTTTTTATGTGTGTGTATGTGTTAGCCCTAAAGTTGGCTAACACTCGCAAGTCTCGGTCATCATTCTGCCTTGTTTCCTTGTTATGGATTATACTCACACTTAACCAACTTAGATGATTATTATAACACGCTTTCATGTTGTATGTTTAGCTTGAATTATCATTATAATAAGTTGTGAAGATTTGAATCCCATAATAGTTTCTTAGTATAAAACTTAGAATTTTAAACTAACCAAAACTTTAATTGCTGGTCACTTAAAAGAGTTATCCTTCTTTGTATTAATGTGAGTAACCGATTGCAACTTAACCTTTTAAAATCATTTTATAATAGAGCTAGTTGTTACATAAGTAATAATTAATCATTCCACCATCTTTGTAGTAACTTAAGACTTTAGGTTTTAAATGTTTTGTTTAGCCCTCAACTCCCATCACCTTTGTAGTAAAATAAGTTGATAACCCCATGCAAGTTGTATCTAGTATTTGTTTAAGATGTGGGTTTACATTCTTAACCATGTTGGCCGAATACTTTACCATAAACCGAATGAAATATGGGCTGAACCAAGATCATGGGCCGAACCATAAATCCTGGGCCGAATGATTTGAGCCGATCGAATAGATTTGGGTCGAATGACCATGGACGGTCGAATGCCTACTATCCGAATGTGGCTCAGGCTTTGGCCGAATGGAGAGGGTTTGAATGTGAGTGTCCGAATGAAGTTAGCCATGCGGCCGTGGCTCTTTCGCCCAGTCCCCTTCGGCCCTAGCCTTTCGGCAACCTGGGTGCCTCCTTCGACCGCAGATAGGCTTAGCCTAGAACCGTCCCCATTCAAGGTTCCATGGTGTTTTCAGAGATGGTGTATGTTAGAACTAGTTTTCGTGGTGATAGGGTTCATGGGAAGGGTTTTCAAACCGGTTAAGGTTAGGTTCGAACAAAGGGTGCACAAAACCGTAATTTTCGCATTGTTTGCAGCCAAATACCTCTAATTTGGTTGGATTTTACCTCAGATCTGTTGTACTTCTAGGTAGAGGAGGTGTATATCTTTGATTTGGCACCAAGAACACCAAATTTCGTTAAGAAATGGAAGAGATCTTGAGGTTTAAAGTTTGAATTTTTAGAGAGAGAAAGAAAACCGGATTTAGGGTTTTAGAGATCGAAGATGTGAGAATTAAATGTGGTTGCTGATTCATTTAGAGTATTTATGCTCCGAGGGTGTTCGGGTTCGTTTCATTTTGTGACAATCCGACTTTTCGGATTAACCTTGTTAACTGAAAGTGGTTAGATCACAGGCCCAACAAGATATGTAAGGCCAAAGAAGGCCCAGTAAGGCCAAGGAAGGCCCAATAGGGCCAAGGTAGGCCCAATGAGCCCAAAGTAGGCCCAATGATATTTATGAGGCCCAAAAAGATTAATCAAGCCCGATGATGTTCCAATTGGCCCAATTAGTGACAATTCGGTATTTCGGGTTAATTCCGTTAACTAAAAATTATCAAAAAGTGCACGAAATCATACAAACTTAAATCCGATGGACCAAAATAAATCAAAACAAGTGTATAAACATCAAAATCACATGGATCGGATGAGTAAATTCATCAAAGTAACAATTTTGACTTTGTGAAGTCAAAATTCGTCTCATGCAATGATGAAATTCGAAAGTCACATTTAATCACTATAAGTAACCGAATTAATCATTCAATTAACACATAATGATGATGATTAACCGTTATCATCAACTATTGAATGAATTAAACATTGAATTAAATGAGTAATGACTCAAAAGTTAGAAACCGTCATTGGTTACCAACAAAAACATGTGATTCGATTTCAACATCACAAATTGAGCATTCACAGCTCTAATTCGGCACTCTCAGGACTTGTTTCACAAAACAATTCGAATTCAGAAGCTTGAATTGAAGGATTTAAAGAAGAGGACGACCGAACTCAACCCCGTAATCGATCTATATCAATTTGAGACCAATCCAGGTAAACATCTACTCATACACCATCTAAACATGCCGACTAAGCAAAAACATTTAACAATTTCGGATTCTAACATCAAATTATATGAGATTGATTATAAGGGTTCATACTATGAACGGATTTGGGGGTTCTAGAGCGAACGGGATTAAAAATCAAATTAACCTATCTAGGAAGTTTCAGAGAGTTCCGATTAAGCTAAACCATAAACTAATTTCTTGTAACAACATCGATTTGATAAAGATCAAGTTCTAGGGTTCTTCGGTATAAATGGTTTGGGGGTTTTGATATAAACGAGTCTAAAAATAAAAATTAATGGTACCAGTAGGTTCGTGGTACTTCATTTAACGAAAACTCTTTGTCAATTTCATAAATCATAACAAATTGTATGAGTACGATTGTAGGGGTTTATCGGTTTCAATGTTTTGGGGTTTTTAACATGAATGTGCATAAAAATCAAATTGAATGATACTGTTAGATTCGAAATCTTCTGTGTAAAACAAACCCCATGAACTTGAGAACGTTTGATCATCAATTCAATTAATTTGAATTGAGAATAAGGGATTCGAGTTCGAACATGGGTTCACCCGATTAATCAAGTTATGGTTATTCGTTTTCAAATTAAAATCATCTACATAGTCGTTTGAACCTATGGAAACAAAGCCCTAATGTTTCAGGTTCGAAGGTAGTCGAATAGGGGTTCAATTTGGAGTTTATTGCTTCGGCTAGAATAAGCAAAAGGGAACCTGATAAATATTGGTTAAAACAATTTAAAACGGACTCTATTAACAGATTTTGATGTAGAGGAGATGGTAAGGCGTGGGTATTGTGGAAGAGAGGTCACGGGTTCGAACCCGTCCTCCACCCATTTTGAGTTTTTTTAAATTATTTTAGTATTTTGTTCATAACTCCTTCATTATAACTCCGTTTCGATTCGTTCAAATTGCATCGGAACCGTAATAGAATCCCGAACAAAATAAAATCATAAAATTTATAATTTGACTAAAAATCGCGGTCGCGTATATTTACGTGTATATAAACATAATCGTATATGTTTATACGATTTAAACAAATGAATCCGAAATCATTCGTACTTTTGTATGAACACTTTAAACAAATTAATATACGTGTCTTGACACGTATAAGACCACAAACACGATTTGACATTACGAATAACGCGATGTTATTGTAATGACACAGATTTTTCGTAGAAGGTTGTCTACGCGAATTTTCGAGCACGTGATCATTCTGTTCACCATCAAAGGTGCGTACACGGCCCCTTTCTTATTTTAAACTGTTTTGGGGGAGAAAACATGGGCATCAAACTCTTTTTAGATACATATCACTTGCATGAGTTAGCTGTTTACATTTAGTGCAAACATAGCATTATCAAGCCTTCCATTTCGAACCGTTTAATTTTCCGGAGTGCAAAGCGTGGTAGTTGAAGATAGATCTATTGGGTTTGACAAACCTCACTTGGTAGATGGGATCTACGCAGGTGTTTGACTGACCAAACACACACATTACTATTGTTCGTGCTAGACAATAGTGTTAAGGCAAAAACATGCTATAGCATGGCAACTCGTCAGCTTCGGTGTCGACCACTTATGTAAATAGTTTATATGACTAGCTATCATGACTGTGCACGTGCGATTATGTTATCTGCAAACTTTATATTCAAACTGTGGTTTCAACATTTGTGAATGCTTAAACCTGTGTATGCACCAACCATTGTGTTGACTTGATTTACATGTTTTCTCAGGACAATAAGACACAATCAAGGACAAGCAGGGACTAGGATGTTGAGTCTCATGCATGCATTTCAGATCAAGTGTTTTAGTTTTGATCAATTAAGACATTGAATGTTATTGGATTTGTACTTTACATTTTCAAATCGTTACGTATTGTTATTGGTTTTAAAACGCTTCCGCAAACACTGAAACTTTGATGTTACAGTTTTAGACCAATGTATGTTTGAATATCATATAGAGGTCTTCGTTATGTCTAATGATCTGAGATCCTGGTTTGTCACGTCCCAAACGGTATGATTCCGTTAGTTGAAAATTGGGGGGTGTGACAGATTGGTATCAGAGCCATTGGTTATAGCGAATTAGGTTTGCATTTGTAGACTTAGACTATAACTGTTAGACATTAGACACTTACTCACACGATAGTTTATATGCAATTACATATGACATTTTGTAACAGACATGGCATCATCATCTACACCTACTCACACTGAGGGACAAATAGTAGCACTATCAGACATCATGACAAGGAGGATCGAACCAGTGGATGATACGATCCACTATGGGGAGGAAACACATGTTCAACAAAGGAGGAACAACCAATATTGGCAATGGTTTCCTGATCTCATACGCAACTGGGTGTGGGAAGAACGAGTGCCACCACCACCAACTGCCAACACTCTTTGGACGTTACCTGCTCTAGGATATCCACTAGAACAGGCATTTGCTGCCTTTGTTGCACGCATGGAGCATGAAATCCGCAACATGCGAGAAGTAGCAAGGATGATCACAGAGTTGCTTGAGAATAACAACTGGCTGACACAAATGTGGGATAACCTCATTGAGGAGTTGGTTAGGACTAATGAAGAACAGGAAGATTTGGTGGAAACGATCTGGATGATGCGAGGGACAATCCTCGAACTCACTGCACGACTGGAAACTACTGAGTTACGTGTAGCTGTAGCCGAGGCAAGGGCTGAGGAAGCCAATGCACGGGCTGGTGCAGCGGCGATTGAAGCCAATATAGTGAGAGACTTGGCTGGGGAGGCCATGACCCTCATCACTGGGCATATGCGTTACCAGCATGGTGCAGCGACTGGTCTAGCAGAACTGGAAGATTCATCATCAACCGTTGATCAACCAAACGATGGAATATAGTTATTTCATTTACTTTCTATTTAACAAACTTATATGAGTGGGTTGTACTCATAAAAGTAGACTTAGTGTTTAGTTGTTTTGCATGTCTTTGACAAACAATTGTGAGCACTAATTTATCATAAATGATTAAGAATTGTTATCTTAATGACTATGGTAGTGTGTTACATTTACTTTGTGCATGAGTGATGATTATGCGATGGGTGTAGTCTCATTAAATATATTTGTAAATAGGAATATCATGGTTGGTGGAAACATTAACATGACCGCAACGGAAGTTGAGGCACTTATTAGCACTCGAATCACCGAGACAATTGCAAACTATACGCAAACACACCAAACAGGATCACATGATCCAACGGGGGGACTGGTAAACCCACAAATGTGCACGTTCAGGACATTCTTGAACTGTAAACCACGAAATTTCAAAGGATCGGAAGGAGCCATTGGACTTCTTCGATGGATTGAACAGTCAGAATCGGCGTTTGAGATGTGCAATTGTCCGGAAGAAAACAAGGTCAAATACGCTATTGGTACTTTGGAGGGTTCAGCCTTGACATGGTGGAACTCTATCGTACAGACACTCGGTTTGAATACAACCAATGCACTTACTTGGAACGGATTCAAAATCCTGTTGCAGGAGGAGTATTGTCTTCGTAATGAAATGCAAGAACTTGAGGATGAATACAGTCAACTCAAGATGAACGGTTCTAATATTGAGGAATACACTACTCGATTCCAGCAGTTAGCAAGACTCTTACCGCACAGGGCAACCCCATCTAGCAAGTGGATCAAGAAATACATTGGAGGGTTGGTATCTCAGGTTCGAAAATTGATCATATCTGCAAATCCTACTACCATACAGCAAGCTGTTCAACTGGCACCACTGGCACACCAATTTACTGATCAAACGATGCAACGGGGAACATTACCCAAACGAACAGTAACAGCTAAGGCAGGAGACCACAAGAGAAAATGGGATAGCATTGAATCCAAGAATTTCACTCAGCAGTCATTTCAGCAGAATCGCAAGCAGGAATCAAACAAGACCCATCATAATCCAAACAATAACCAACAGTCATCGGGAGGGTATAATGGTAAATACCCAAAGTGCAACAAATGTGGATTCCATCACTTTAGGAATCAATGTGACAAATACCGATGCCAGCGATGTAGAAAGGTGGGTCACGTAGCAAAAGACTGTCGAGGGGAACTGCAGGCGAGCTCACTCAACCGGAGTAACACACAGAAAGGATGTTTTGAGTGTGGCTTATCAGGACATTTCAAGAAGGAGTGCCCACAACTCAAGAAGAGAAGGGCTAATGACATAACTAAAAGGGGAAACAGCAACAACAACACAAATGTTGCTAGAACAGAGCTGTTGTGATTGGAGGACGTCAGGCATGGGAAGATCCCAACATCGTTACGGGTACGTTTCTCTTGAATTATCACTCTGCCTCTATGCTATTCGACACCGGTGCAGATCGGGGTTTTGTATCTAGCAAATCTTGTGAATTGTTAAGTATTGGTCCTACTGCTTTAGAAAACCCATACACTATAGAACTAGCTAATGATAAGCTAGTTGTTGTAAACCATATTCCTAAAGGATGTGTTCTTGACTTGATGTGTCAAACACATGACATTGACTTTATGCTTACCGCCTTAGGCAGTTTTGATGTAGTCATTGACATGGACCGATTGTCGAAACACCAGGCTGAAATAGTATGCCAGGAAAAGGTAGTTCGTATACCTCATCCACATGGAGAGACATTTTATGTACAAGGCGAGAATAGCAGTATGCCACTACGTCTTATATCTTGTATGAAGGCACACAAATGTCTGCGTAAAGGTCATACAACAGTTATAGCACTTATAACTGAGAAATCGGTAGTTGAGAAGAAGATCGAAGACATCCCAGTAGTTTGTGAACTTCCTGAAGTATTTCCAGAAGACCTACCGGGATTATCGCCTATCAGACAGGTGGAATTTCGAATCGACCTTACACTAGATGCAGCACCGATAGCTAGGGCGCCTTATCGACTTGCACTGTCAGAGATGCAAGAACTATCTATACAACTGCAAGAGTTGTTGGATAAGGGCTTTATACGACCTAGTTTTCACCGTGGGGAGCTCCAGTCTTATTTGTTAAGAAAAAGGACGGGACTTTCCGTATGTGTATTGAGTACCGGAACTGAACAAGGTTATCATCAAAAACCGGTATCCGTTACCTAGAATTGACGATCTGTTCGATCAGTTGCAAGGTTCGAGTTACAACTCGAAGATTGATCTCAGATCAGGTTATCATCAACTCAAAGTTCAAGAAGAAGATATTCCAAAGACAGCATTCAGAACGCGCTATGGCCATTATGAGTTTTTGGTCATGCCAATTGGGTTGACAAACGCTCCAGCAGTATTCATGGATATCATGAATCGTGTTTGTAAACCTTATCTTGATAAGTTTGTCATTGTTTTCAATGATGACATTCTCATCTCTTCTCAGGCTGAGGGGGAGCATGCTGAACATATTCGATTGCTGTTGGAATCACTAAAACAAGAACAACGGTACGCTAAGTTCTCGAAAGGTGATTTCTGGATGCGAGAAGTACAATTCTTGGGTCATATAGTCAACGAAAAAGGCATACATGTTGATCCAGCAAAGATTGAAGTGATTAAGAATTGGGAAACGCCAAAGACACCTACCGAGGTACGAAAATTCCTTGGTTTGGCGAGTTACTACCGAAGATTCATTGAGGGATTCACAAAGATCGTTCAACCACTTACAGCTCTTACGCATGAGGGAACAAAGTATAACTGGACAGGTAAACAGGAAGCTGCATTCCGGTTATTGAAACAGAAACTCTGTAGTGCACCGATTCTGTCCTTACCGGAAGGGACAGAAGACTTAGTGGTGTATTGTGATGCATTTGCACAGGGTTTGGGATGTGTATTGATGCAACGTGATAAAGTGATTGCTTACGCTTCAAGGCAACTACGACCACACGAAAAGAATTACACTACTCATGACTTAGAAGTTAGGAACAGTGGTTTTTGCTTTGAAGATTTGGAGGTATTACCTGTATGTAACTAAGTGTACCTTTTACACTGATCATCAGAGTTTGCAACATATCTTTGATAAGAAGGAACTCAATATGAGACAGGGACGATGGGTTGAGTTGTTGAACGACTACGAATGCGCGATTAAGTATCACCCGGGAAAAGCTAATGTGGTAGCTGATGCTTTAAGCAGAAAAGACACTTCAACAAGACGGGTTCACGCACTTATGATGACAATACATACTGACTTACCTGACAAGGTACGTAGTGCTCAAATCGAGGCTTTGGAAAAGGATAACTTACCACATGAATCCTCACGGGGGATGGAAACACAATTGGATGTTAAGTCTGATGGAACTCGTTGTTTCGTTGATAGACTTTGGATACCTTTGCGTGGTGGTATAAGGGAACTCGTGGTGGATGAAGCGCACAAATCCAGATATTCAGTCCATCCGGGATCAGACAAGATGTATCATGATTTGAAGGCACTGTATTGGTAGCCTCACATGAAAACTGACATTGCTAAGTACGTTAGCAAATGTTTGACTTGTTTGAAAGTCAAAGTTGAATACCAGAAGCCATCTGGTTTACTGCAACAACCAGAGATAACGATGTGGAAATGGGAACAGATTTCGATGGATTTCAGTACCAAGTTACCCCGTACACCGAGTGGTTGTGATACGATATGGGTAATTGTTAATCGATTAACGAAATCTGCACATTTATTAGCAATCACGGAAACTGACAAGATGGAGAAACTGACTTGTGTTTACATTAAAGAAGTGGTAGCACGGCAGGGTGTGCCAACCTCTATCATATTGGATCGGGATGCCCGATTTACTTTCAACTTTTGGAAATCACTTCATAAGTCATTTGGGAATTCGTTTGGATATGAGTACCGCCTATCATCCACAAACCGACGGTCAAAGTGAACGTACGATTCAAACGCTCTAGGATATGTTACGAGCTTGTGTAATTGACTTTAATGATAACTGGGAAAACCACTTACCGTTGGTGGGATTCTCTTACAAATCTGGAACCGTATGGCAGCGGCCCGGGATCGACAAAAAGAGTTCTGCTGACAAGCATCGTAAACCATTGGAATTTCAAGTAGGAGACCGAGTTCTTCTGAAGGTATCACCTTGGAAACTTAGCCCACGATACGTAGGACCTTTTGAGATCCTAAAAAGGATTGGTCCGGTAGCATATCAACTCAAATTACTGGATGAACTCAGTGGAGTTCATGATGTCTTTCACGTATCTAACTTAAAGAAATGTCTTTCTGATGGGACATTGATTGTACCTCTGGACGAAATGCAAGTGGACGAACAGTTACGATTCGTTGAGGAACCAGTTGTAATCATGGATCGAGAGGTCAAACAACTTAAACAAAGCAAGATTTCGATAGTCAAAGTTCGGTGGAATTCAAGACGTGGTCCTGAATTCACATGGGAAAGGGAAGACCAAATGATGAAAAAGTATCCCCACTTATTCAAAACAACAACAAACATTAAGAATGCACGTTAAATTTCGGGACGAAATTTCCTTCAACAAGGGGATGATGTGATATTTCACACTCTAACTGTAAGCACAAACAAGCACAAACATCTTATACTATTGATTTTAGTATAAACAACTGGGCTGAACACCAGCTTTGCAGAATGCAAACACAAACATTTCATATTAGTACATACATGATTGATTTCAAACAATGTACTACATTTCATGGTGGTACAATCATGAGCGATTAAACAATAGTAGTGCTACAAATAGAAGGAACCAGAATAATTGTGTAAGGTAAATTGACGAGTACAGGGGCCCATGTAATCGTGAATTTACAGGTACGCATGAATTTTGGAAGTTTCTATTTTGTCGACTACATTCAAACATTTGCTATGTATGAGATTACATAGTACAGTATACAAACACTTTATTCAATTGGTTTTGTTACAAACATTTGTGCTACATGACATTTTATACATTTTATGTGCTACATTTCATAGGTTACATGTTATGGTAGTACATGCATGATTAGTTACATACATTTTGCTATGTGCGGGGTTGCATAGTACAAATAGTTACAGACACTCGCTATGTGTGAGGTTACACAACACTGTATGATCAAACACAAACAGTCACAGTTAGGTGAACTAACTAGTGCACACGCAAACAGTCACATTGAACGATCACATTTAGTTGTGATGTTGCAATCATTAGATTTTGTGTGTGAATACACACAAGCACACGAAATGATCAAATCACACTATCACGTACGATTTAAACTCGTAAGTAGTTTCCTAACTACTCCTAACATTTACTAATTTTCGGGACGAAAATTCCTTCAACAAGGGGATGATGTGACAATCCGACTTTTCGGATTAACCTTGTTAACTGAAAGTGGTTAGATCACAGGCCCAACAAGATATGTAAGGCCAAAGAAGGCCCAGTAAGGCCAAGGAAGGCCCAATAGGGCCAAGGTAGGCCCAATGAGCCCAAAGTAGGCCCAATGATATTTATGAGGCCCAAAAAGATTAATCAAGCCCGATGATGTTCCAATTGGCCCAATTAGTGACAATTCGGTATTTCGGGTTAATTCCGTTAACTAAAAATTATCAAAAAGTGCACGAAATCATACAAACTTAAATCCGATGGACCAAAATTGTAACATCACTGTACTTTCAGTTGTCCGTACGTCCGTACATCCGTACGATTGTACTGTTACGACTGGAGATTTATAATTATTAATGATTATGAGATTATTGATTGACACTACTGATATTATCACTGTTACTGGTATACATGATTATAATTTATTATACGCGTAAACCACAGGAAGTTTAGTTGTAATTCAACTAAACAGACCCGTAGTGTTCATCGCAGTTACTTATTAATGATGATGATGGATTATTAGTCTGAGAATGGATTTGGGATGGAACTGGGAGTTTGTTTGAGTCTGGTTACTAAACATAGTCAAGGACCCATGGACATGGTTTATCGAAATAGCGGTGGGACGGTGGCTAGGGCAGTTGCGACTGACCCTTACATATGCCCTATATATATGCATATTCCGGTCTATCATGGATGTGTCAGTGACTAGGGTTTAGTGGGTTTCGGTTTGGGAAATGATAATATTAAAGTTATTAAATAATGGGAGTTAATTACGCGATGTGAGGTTACGAACATTAATTAAATGCGAGTATTGATTCAGAAACATTAACTTAATAATGTATTCGCGTGGGTGACGATTCACACGAATATGATTATTAAGAATAATGTTCTAAAACGATATTCCGTAAATCAGAGATCAAAATCGAAATACGATACGAGCATCGGATTCGCAAAGGTGACGATCTTTACGAATACGTACGCGAGTAACGCGTTTCGACGAGATAATTAAATAATATCTAACGATATTAAATTAGTAAATAAAATCTTAAAACGTTTATTAGGAATCACAACCTAAAACAAATTTAATAGAACATTTATTTAAATAATTAGTTTACTGTAAATAAAACGGAATTGTTTTACGAGACCGACTAAATCATTTTATTTAAATAATTAGTTTAACGAAACGCAACGGAAAACACGTTTATTTAAAAGACTTTAAATATGTCCCCGAAAAGAACCGAGAATTTTTATAAGGATTGACATGTATTAAACGATATCATTTTGAGAACTAAAGATGGTTTAAAATAAATTTAAGTTAACGAGACCTTATTATTTAAACATTTTATGTTTAAATATGTTACGTTAAAAACCGAGCATTTCATTTATTCTCATCGCGATAAAAATGAAACCGGACACGGGGAGGAGACACGCGATATATGGAAAGGATTTCCCATCTTCTTCCTCACATTTCACAAACTCACTCTCTCTCTACATCTACAAATTCGTCACCTTCACAAGACCCAACTTCTCTCTACGATTGCGAGCTCGTTTCTTGACGGAATCACGTGATTCTTGGCCCTAAACGACCACAAGAACAAGGAGAACAAGAAAGTACAGGAAGATCTCGAGTTGGAATCACGAATCGAGGTAAATCTGCGTGTTATTTTTCGGTTTTGGGTGAAAACCCTATTTCGTTTATGGGTTTTGATTGTATAATCTGAGTATATCATTTTAAATCATTAGACGAGTTAACATAAAGAAGTAGGATCGTGGGATAGACCAATAACTGTTGAAAGGTGATGATGATGATGTTGAGCAGCCATGGAAGCTAAGGTTCGCGACTAGCCGAACCATACACAGGTCGACGAACCCTCCTTTTTTTTTGGCCGAACCATTTTGGTTCAGTGAAGCCTTCAGCCGCCACCAGCGAACCCTTTGTCCTTGCATGGGTCGCGAACCCTAGTGGCCGAACCCATCATCACAAGGTTTAGGCTGCGAACCATGCATGCAGCGACGAACCCATTAGCCGACGAACCTTGCATCAGGTAGCTGCGAACCACGGGCCTAGGCGAAGCTGGAAACCGGCGAACCTTCCCCTTTACTGTGGCCGAGCTTTGCTCTTTACGAACCCTATTGCTCCTCTTGGCCGAACCCTTGGACGAGCTATGTAGCCGAACCCTGGGGTGGGCCGAACCCAAGGGTTTGGACCCTAGGTTCGCTGCCATTATGAGGGACAAAACTTAATTTTAATTAACAAAGGGATTAAGGGCCATGAAGAGATATAATTATGTATGTACATACGTTTGCATGCCGGGAAAATCTTGATAATCAGTTTCGAAATAGAAACAAGATTTTTAATAAAAATGATTTACAAGAATCGAATATGTGGTGAAAGAAATTTAGTAATCACCATAAAATTTAATGGGTTTTTATAACTTAAGATTTAATGATTAATCTAATGATGTTACATGCATGCATGCAACAATAATTAAATTGTCATCATTTTTGTAAATATTAATTTGAATTATAAACTCATATATGTTGAACATTTTATAAGGGCAAGTTAAGCATAGTTCTTAAAATTGAACTAGAAACTTAATTAACCTAAACTTTATGGTGGCGATTAAATTAAATATGCATGCAACTATGGGTATAGATATGTGTAGGATAAGAATTTATATCTTTAAACATACATGTCTATGAAGGAAAACATGAGGAATTTACAACTAATTTTCATTTAGAAAATAAGTTAAACTACCAAGTTTAGTTGGTTCCCTTATCATTTATAAAAATCTCAAGTGTATGACTTAACTTAGAATAGAAGAACGAAGTTAACGAAATGCTTGAGCATCACAAGAAAACACTTATGGACAATTAAATTAATAGAATTATCAATACTTATAAACACGATCACATATTAAATTTACAGATCTTTGAGTTGACCTGAGTTATATACGCGAGCGCGCATAATACGAGAACACAGATTCTAAGGACTTC
The DNA here is from genome assembly GCA_009363875.1 of Mikania micrantha. Lineage (NCBI taxonomy): Eukaryota > Viridiplantae > Streptophyta > Magnoliopsida > Asterales > Asteraceae > Mikania > Mikania micrantha. Next base: position 19,877,508 of record CM018694.1, on the reverse strand, counting down.
AGGTGAGTTCTCATAACCTCCCTTTCTTTAAACTGTTTTTGGTTTTAAAACCCGGAGGTGAAACATGTATACCAAATTAAATATTATTTTGATAACACAAGGTTAATACCTGTTTATCAATATGATATTCACATTTGAAATTATCATTATTATGGGATTATCTCTTATTATTTTATATCCATGTAAACATTGTTATTGACCTAGGTCAATAACAAAGATTACAAGTATTGTCACAAATCCCGAGAATCATCGCTCTTAACTTCGGTTAATTGCTTTGACATCGTGTATTGTCACGTGGATGGTTTCCACATCTGTGAAGCATTGCCTTTGACTTCGGTTATTTGCTTTGGCTTCATGTATTGTCACGTGGTTAGCGACCACTCCATGAATCATGTATTTAACTTATGTTAATTACAGAATGATCATGTATAGTCACGAACATTATTGGAGAATATGAATGATATGACTGGTTGATTTGGTTGTGGATTGATTATCTATGTTTGATTATGATTATTTGTGATTGATTATGACTGACTGGGTATGTGATTATGTGATTGTATATGTGTTTGATTGATGATTTGGTGGATGTTTGTTGGATTATCTCATACAGGTATTCATATGGATTTTCTCAAGAAGATCATAAGTTTTATACCCGTTTTAAACAAAGCATTTTATAAAACCATTTTAAGCATAAACTTTCAAACGCATTTTACTAAAACATTTTTAAAATATAAAAACTTATGATTACTCACCAACTACTTTTGTAGTTGACACTTGATTTTCTTACATGTTTCAGGTGATGGAGACAAGTAGGAATGAAGAGAGGATCTCTTCTATTTTTGGACATCATCATCATATAGGATCTTGGACTTAGTTAATTAACTAAATTTCTGGCGATTAGAGTTTAGTTAGTTTAACTAATTCTTTTGTGTAACTGATGTACTTGTTTTATGATGAACATGATTTTTGTGTAATTATTGTGGTTGATTAAATGATATATGATGATATGATTTAGATGCCCATGAGCTTTTGAACAATCTTCACATCCCTCGTGGCATCCCGATGATTCCGCCGTCGGTCGGGGTGTTACAGATTGGTATCAGAGACTGGGTTATAGGGAATTGGGTTACTAGAAATGGTTGACCTAGTCTATAACCGTAGGATACCCTAGTATGAATTAATTTCATACACTAGTTAGTATACTCAGGATTTCATGCTTATGTGTTTATTACATGTTAACTGAACTTCTGATATACATCTGATTACATATGCTGCTTATTAATTTCTTGCTTATGTGTGCCCTAATGATTCGATAAGGACATGCACGTGGTGTATCGTAAAGGTGGTGGGACGTTGGCTAGGGCAGTTGCGACTGACCCTTACATATGCCCTATATATATACCATTTACGGTACATTAGGTGGATGTCAGTATTGAAGAATGTGGGAACTACCCGTTTGGGAAATTACTTGCTTAGGAAATAAATTGTTTATGAATTACTTGCTTTAGGAATTATCTGTTTATATTGTAAACACCAGACAAGGACATACTCGTGGTATACTACAAAGGTGGTGGGACGGTGGCTGGGGCAGTTGCGACTGACCCCTACATATGCCCTATACATATACCATTTGTAGTTCATCGGGGGTCTGTCAGTGTCAGGAACTTAGGATATTACTAGGAATTATTGTGAGATGGATGTTGATGGTCTGTTGGTTAAGGTTGGTTTGGATTGACACTTTGGATGATCACACTTGATAAACACTTATAAATTCCCTTATAAAAACATACGGATTGGACACGTAGGGTGCATAGGATTAACGAAAGATAATGAGCGATTAGTGATGTGATATGGACTTGGGAGATGATATAGACACTTGATGATAATATAAACGCATAGTGATGATACTAACACTTAGTGATGGTATGGACACTTGATGAGAATAAACTATAAGGAGGATATGAACACTTAGTGACAATAAGAGCACTTTGTGATGATATGAGCCCTCATTGATGATTATTGACATTGGGATTGATATGGATTTTAGTGAACTTAGACAATTAGGGGAACTTAATGTCAGGTGAACTTAGACATTAGGTGAGCTTAGAAATAGGCAAGCCTACATGTCAGGTGAACTTAGACATTAGGCAAACCTAAAAGTCCAAGGGAACTAGAGATCACTTCACTCAAAATTATCCTACTAAGGATAAGGTTTGTGAAGTGAGATTTATGGTGAACTGCATGACGCACTCTACACACTAGCAAGGGCATAATCGTGGTGCAATGGAACGGTGGTGGGACGGTGTAGGGGAGATTGCGATCTACCTCTGCATATGCCCTATATATAAGCTTGTTGCATTGCATTGGGAGGTTGTCAGTGTTAGTATAGAGTGAGGAATGTATAGGACTTAGGAAATAGTTAGTTAACACTAGTTATGACCAACTAGGACACTTAGAATAATAATAGGAAATTATAAGCCTTTTTGAGTCAATGACTGATAGGAGAGAAATATAGTTCCTATATGTAATCCTAATTGTCTAATGGACTCATTTAACCATTGTTTGTATGACTTACGTTGTAAACGGTAGTAACATGTTTCTATTTCCTTCAGAAACATGCCGCCTCGCCGTCACAACGAAGATGACTCGAACAATGGGGAAGCTAACAACAGTAATGCCAACTCCGGCATACAAGAGTTAGCCACACTTATTTCTGGATTGGTGAGCCAACTAACTCAGGCTAACCAGAATGCTAACCAGAACAGAGGTGGTGCAAACCAGACAACTTGCACATTCAAACACTTCAATTCCTGTAATCCTCTGAAATTCACGGGTGCTGAATCAGCCACTGGTCTGCTGCAGTGGTTCGAGAGTATGGAGAACACCTTCATCAACAGCGAATGTCCCGAGAATCTGAAAGTTCGCTATGCCACAAGTGTTTTCCAAAAGAGAGCACTGACTTGGTGGAATGGGGAAAAGCGAACTAGGGGAGTGGATGCTGCCTTAGCACTGACATGGACAGAGGTCAAGACTCTGATGACCACTGAGTTCTGTCCTAGAAGCGAGATGAGGAAACTGGAGGCTGAGTTCTGGGAACTCAAGCAGGATAGCGGAGAGAATGTCATCTACAATACTCAGTTTCATGAGTATAGCTTGCTGGTACCTCACTTGGTGACACCCTTGGAAAGGGCGATTGAGAAGTATATCGGCGGGCTGCCGGTGCAGATTCAGGATACAGTCTATGGGAGCAATCCCAAAACACTTGAGACTGCAATCCGGTTATCTGCAACTCTTACTGACAATCACGTGAAGAATGGAACTCTTACTCGAAAGGGATATTAGAAGACTGACACCAAGACTGCTGCAAAGGAAGTCAAAACTGAAGTCAAGTCTGAAGCTGCTAGCTCGTCCAAAAGCAGCAACAAGAAGAGAAAGAATAGGAATTTCATGGTAACTGTACCTGCTGCGAAGTTTGCGCAGCAATCATCAAACAATTCTGCTGCAAGAAGCTACACTGGGAACACTCCCCAATGTAACACTTGCAGATATCATCATGCCCCTAACTTGCCGTGTCGCGTTTGCAACAACTGTGGCAAGTTCGGGCATTATGCAAACGTTTGTCGGAGTGCACCGCAAGCACAAAGGATGCAACAAGCACCGCTTGCACTACCAGCTCCTCAAACTCAACCTATTCCGGCTGTACCCATTCGCCAGGTACCTCAGGCGCAGGCAAGAGCCTGTTATGAATGTGGTGAAGTGGGTCACTTCAGGAATCAATGCCCAAAGTTGACCGGGAATAATCAAAGGGTGGCAAGAGGCCGGGCTTTTCAACTGAATGCTCCAGCTGCTCAAGCCAACCAGGATGTGGTCAACGGTACATTTCTGATCAACAACTCTTATGCATCTGTCTTATTTGATTCTGGTGCCGATAGGAGTTTTGTTTCATATGATTTTGAATGCTTGCTTGGTAGAACACGTACATACTTAGATAAACCGTTTAACGTGGAAGTGGCTGACGGAAACACTATTGATATTGACACTATTATCATTGGATGTACTGTGAACTTAAATGATCACGTTTTCCCAATTGATCTTATACCTATGCATCTTGGTAGCTTCGATGTTATCATAGGCATGGATTGGTTAGCCACCCACAGAGCGGAGATTGTTTGTCATGAGAAATATATTCGTATTCCTTTACCTTCGGGTGAAACTTTGAGAATATTTGGAGAAACTGCTAGTAAAGGTCTTAAGCTGATGTCTTGCACTAAAGCACATAAGTACCTTAGGAAGAAATGTATAGCCTTCTTAGCACACATTGTGGAGAAGAAAGAGAAAGAAAAGAGAATTGCAGATGTTCCGGTGATACGAGATTTTCCAGAAGTTTTTCCAGACGATTTACCGGGTCTTCCACCAGAACGTCAAGTTGAGTTTCGGATCGACTTAGTACCTGGTGCGAACCCAGTCGCCAAAGCTCCTTATAGACTTGCGCCTTCGGAGTTGCAAGAATTGGCGAGCCAGCTACAAGAGCTGACTGACAAAGGATTCATTCGCCCGAGCCATTCGCCATGGGGTGCACCGGTCCTGTTTGTCAAGAAAAAGGACGGGTCATTCCGGATGTGCATCGACTATCGCGAATTGAACAAGTTGACTATCAAGAATCGATATCCACTGCCGCGCATTGATGATCTCTTCGATCAGCTTCAAGGCTCGGCATGGTTTTCAAAGATCGATCTTAGGTCTGGGTATCATCAGCTTCGTGTACATGATGATGATATTCCCAAGACAGCTTTTAGAACAAGATATGGCCACTATGAATTTCTGGTAATGCCTTTCGGTCTTACCAATGCACCTGCGGTTTTCATGGATCTCATGAACCGTGTTTGCAGGCCATACTTGGATAAATTTGTGATTGTATTCATTGATGATATTTTGATTTACTCAAAGACTAAGGAAGAACACGAGAAACACCTTAAGTTGGTTTTGGAGATCCTAAGAGAGGAGCGACTGTATGCCAAATTCTCTAAATGTGAATTCTGGCTTAAGGAAGTTCAATTCTTGGGGCACATAGTCAACGAGTATGGTGTACACGTAGATCCTGCGAAGATTGATGCTGTGAAGAATTGGAGTACACCGAAGACACCCACGGAGATTCGATCATTTCTCGGACTTGCCGGTTACTATCGGCGGTTCATCTCGAATTTCTCCAGGATTGCTGTCCCTCTCACTGCTTTGACTCAGAAAAATAGGCCATACGAGTGGGGACCAAAGCAAGAGGGGGCATTTCAGACTTTGAAGCAGAAACTTTGTGATGCTCCTGTCTTGACATTGCCTGATGGAAATGATGATTTCGTGGTTTATTGTGATGCATCCAACCTAGGTCTCGGTTGTGTTCTCATGCAACGAGGAAAGGTTGTGGCTTATGCATCAAGACAGTTGAAGATTCACGAGAAGAACTACACTACACACGACTTGGAACTCGGTGCAGTCGTGTTTGCTTTGAAGATATGGAGACATTATCTTTATGGCACGAAGTGTGTAGTCTTTACTGATCACAAAAGTTTGCAACATATTTTGAATCAGAAAGAGCTCAACATGAGACAACGGAGATAGGTTGAACTGTTGAATGATTATGACTGTGAAATTCGCTACCATCCTGGTAAAGCGAATGTAGTAGCAGATGCGCTTAGTCGCAAAAGTCAAGTTCAGATCCATAGTGTCCGAGTGCACACTAACCTCCGTAATGATGTTCTCACAGCCCAACAACTCTCATTAGCTCAGGATAACTTGAAAAATGAGATGTCTTGCGGGGCTGAAATCTTATTGGAAACTAAAGATGATGGATTAATGTATTATTTGAATCGGTTGTGGATACCGAACAAGGGTGATCTGAGGATGCTGATTATGGATGAAGCTCACAAATCTCGTTACTCAGTCCATCCGGGCTCTGATAAGATGTATCAAGACCTTAGGGGCTTGTACTGGTGGCCTGGAATGAAGAAGGATATTGCTGAATATGTGTCTAAGTGCCTTAACTGTGCTAAAGTCAAGGCAGAACATCAGCGACCTTCGGGATTGTTACTACAACCAGAAATACCGATGTGGAAGTGGGAGAATATCTCCATGGATTTCATTACTAAACTCCCACGGACCGCGAACGGTAAAGATAGTATCTGGGTAATTGTTGACAGATTGACCAAGTCGGCTCATTTCTTACCGATACGCGAAACTTACCCTGTGCGGAAGTTAGCTCGTATCTACATTGATGAGATCATTAGCCGACATGGCATTCCCTTAAGCATAATATCGGACCGTGATGCTCGTTTCACGGCACGATTTTGGGAATCACTTCATGAAGCTTTTGGAACAAGACTGGATCTTAGCACTGCTTATCATCCTCAAACGGATGGTCAAACGGAGCGAACGATTCAGACATTGGAAGACATGTTGAGAGCTTGTGTCATCGATTTCGGTGGCAGTTGGGATAGCCACTTACCATTGGTTGAGTTCTCGTATAACAACAGTTATCACGCGAGCATCGGTATGGCACCGTTTGAAGCTCTGTATGGCAGGAAATGTCGGTCACCTATTTGTTGGACCGAAGTCGGCGATTCGCAGATTACAGGTCCAGAGATTATTCAAGAAACGACTGACAAGATCCGCCAAATCCGCGACAATCTGTTAGCTGCTCGCAGTCGACAGAAGAGTTACGCGGATAAACGAAGAAAACCTCTAGAGTTTGAAGTGGGAGATATGGTATTACTTAAAGTATCGCCTTGGAAGGGCGTTGTTCGATTCGGAAAGAAGGGGAAGCTTGCTCCACGATACGTTGGCCCTTTTAAGATCCTTGAACGGATCGGGAAGGTTGCTTACAAATTGGAACTTCCTCCAGAACTTAGTAATGTGCATCCGACGTTTCATGTGTCCAATCTAAGAAAGTGCTTAGCTGATCAGGATCTTCATGTACCACTCGATGACATTCGCATCGATGATACCATGCACTTTGTTGAAAAACCAGTGGAGATAATGGATCGCGAGATTAAACAGCTCAAACGCAGTAGAATTCCAATTGTCAAAGTACGTTGGGAATCGAAGCGGGGTCCAGAATTCACATGGGAGCGAGAAGATCAGATGAAGCTTAAGTACCCACATTTATTTACTACGGTCACTCCAAGTTGAATTTCGGGACGAAATTCCTTTAACTAGGGGAGACTGTAACATCACTGTACTTTCAGTTGTCCGTACGTCCGTACATCCGTACGATTGTACTGTTACGACTGGAGATTTATAATTATTAATGATTATGAGATTATTGATTGACACTACTGATATTATCACTGTTACTGGTATACATGATTATAATTTATTATACGCGTAAACCACGGGAAGTTTAGTTGTAATTCAACTAAACAGACCCGTAGTGTTCATCGCAGTTACTTATTAATGATGATGATGGATTATTAGTCTGAGAATGGATTTGGGATGGAACTGGGAGTTTGTTTGAGTCTGGTTACTAAACATAGTCAAGGACCCATGGACATGGTTTATCGAAATAGCGGTGGGACGGTGGCTAGGGCAGTTGCGACTGACCCTTACATATGCCCTATATATATGCATATTCCGGTCTATCATGGATGTGTCAGTGACTAGGGTTTAGTGGGTTTCGGTTTGGGAAATGATAATATTAAAGTTATTAAATAATGGGAGTTAATTACGCGATGTGAGGTTACGAACATTAATTAAATGCGAGTATTGATTCAGAAACATTAACTTAATAATGTATTCGCGTGGGTGACGATTCACACGAATATGATTATTAAGAATAATGTTCTAAAACGATATTCCGTAAATCAGAGATCAAAATCGAAATACGATACGAGCATCGGATTCGCAAAGGTGACGATCTTTACGAATACGTACGCGAGTAACGCGTTTCGACGAGATAATTAAATAATATCTAACGATATTAAATTAGTAAATAAAATCTTAAAACGTTTATTAGGAATCACAACCTAAAACAAATTTAATAGAACATTTATTTAAATAATTAGTTTACTGTAAATAAAACGGAATTGTTTTACGAGACCGACTAAATCATTTTATTTAAATAATTAGTTTAACGAAACGCAACGGAAAACACGTTTATTTAAAAGACTTTAAATATGTCCCCGAAAAGAACCGAGAATTTTTATAAGGATTGACATGTATTAAACGATATCATTTTGAGAACTAAAGATGGTTTAAAATAAATTTAAGTTAACGAGACCTTATTATTTAAACATTTTATGTTTAAATATGTTACGTTAAAAACCGAGCATTTCATTTATTCTCATCGCGATAAAAATGAAACCGGACACGGGGAGGAGACACGCGATATATGGAAAGGATTTCCCATCTTCTTCCTCACATTTCACAAACTCACTCTCTCTCTACATCTACAAATTCGTCACCTTCACAAGACCCAACTTCTCTCTACGATTGCGAGCTCGTTTCTTGACGGAATCACGTGATTCTTGGCCCTAAACGACCACAAGAACAAGGAGAACAAGAAAGTACAGGAAGATCTCGAGTTGGAATCACGAATCGAGGTAAATCTGAGTGTTATTTTTCGGTTTTGGGTGAAAACCCTATTTCGTTTATGGGTTTTGATTGTATAATCCGAGTATATCATTTTAAATCATTAGACGAGTTAACATAAAGAAGTAGGATCGTGGGATAGACCAATAACTGTTGAAAGGTGATGATGATGATGTTGAGCAGCCATGGAAGCTAAGGTTCGCGACTAGCCGAACCATACACAGGTCGACGAACCCTCCTTTTTTTTTTGGCCGAACCATTTTGGTTCAGTGAAGCCTTCAGCCGCCACCAGCGAACCCTTTGTCCTTGCATGGGTCGCGAACCCTAGTGGCCGAACCCATCATCACAAGGTTTAGGCTGCGAACCATGCATGCAGCGACGAACCCATTAGCCGACGAACCTTGCATCAGGTAGCTGCGAACCACGGGCCTAGGCGAAGCTGGAAACCGGCGAACCTTCCCCTTTACTGTGGCCGAGCTTTGCTCTTTACGAACCCTATTGCTCCTCTTGGCCGAACCCTTGGACGAGCTATGTAGCCGAACCCTGGGGTGGGCCGAACCCAAGGGTTTGGACCCTAGGTTCGCTGCCATTATGAGGGACAAAACTTAATTTTAATTAACAAAGGGATTAAGGGCCATGAAGAGATATAATTATGTATGTACATACGTTTGCATGCCGGGAAAATCTTGATAATCAGTTTCGAAATAGAAACAAGATTTTTAATAAAAATGATTTACAAGAATCGAATATGTGGTGAAAGAAATTTAGTAATCACCATAAAATTTAATGGGTTTTTATAACTTAAGATTTAATGATTAATCTAATGATGTTACATGCATGCATGCAACAATAATTAAATTGTCATCATTTTTGTAAATATTAATTTGAATTATAAACTCATATATGTTGAACATTTTATAAGGGCAAGTTAAGCATAGTTCTTAAAATTGAACTAGAAACTTAATTAACCTAAACTTTATGGTGGCGATTAAATTAAATATGCATGCAACTATGGGTATAGATATGTGTAGGATAAGAATTTATATCTTTAAACATACATGTCTATGAAGGAAAACATGAGGAATTTACAACTAATTTTCATTTAGAAAATAAGTTAAACTACCAAGTTTAGTTGGTTCCCTTATCATTTATAAAAATCTCAAGTGTATGACTTAACTTAGAATAGAAGAACGAAGTTAACGAAATGCTTGAGCATCACAAGAAAACACTTATGGACAATTAAATTAATAGAATTATCAATACTTATAAACACGATCACATATTAAATTTACAGATCTTTGAGTTGACCTGAGTTATATACGCGAGCGCGCATAATACGAGAACACAGATTCTAAGGACTTCAGGTGAGTTCTCATAACCTCCCTTTCTTTAAACTGTTTTTGGTTTTAAAACCCGGAGGTGAAACATGTATACCAAATTAAATATTATTTTGATAACACAAGGTTAATACCTGTTTATCAATATGATATTCACATTTGAAATTATCATTATTATGGGATTATCTCTTATTATTTTATATCCATGTAAACATTGTTATTGACCTAGGTCAATAACAAAGATTACAAGTATTGTCACAAATCCCGAGAATCATCGCTCTTAACTTCGGTTAATTGCTTTGACATCGTGTATTGTCACGTGGATGGTTTCCACATCTGTGAAGCATTGCCTTTGACTTCGGTTATTTGCTTTGGCTTCATGTATTGTCACGTGGTTAGCGACCACTCCATGAATCATGTATTTAACTTATGTTAATTACAGAATGATCATGTATAGTCACGAACATTATTGGAGAATATGAATGATATGACTGGTTGATTTGGTTGTGGATTGATTATCTATGTTTGATTATGATTATTTGTGATTGATTATGACTGACTGGGTATGTGATTATGTGATTGTATATGTGTTTGATTGATGATTTGGTGGATGTTTGTTGGATTATCTCATACAGGTATTCATATGGATTTTCTCAAGAAGATCATAAGTTTTATACCCGTTTTAAACAAAGCATTTTATAAAACCATTTTAAGCATAAACTTTCAAACGCATTTTACTAAAACATTTTTAAAATATAAAAACTTATGATTACTCACCAACTACTTTTGTAGTTGACACTTGATTTTCTTACATGTTTCAGGTGATGGAGACAAGTAGGAATGAAGAGAGGATCTCTTCTATTTTTGGACATCATCATCATATAGGATCTTGGACTTAGTTAATTAACTAAATTTCTGGCGATTAGAGTTTAGTTAGTTTAACTAATTCTTTTGTGTAACTGATGTACTTGTTTTATGATGAACATGATTTTTGTGTAATTATTGTGGTTGATTAAATGATATATGATGATATGATTTAGATGCCCATGAGCTTTTGAACAATCTTCACATCCCTCGTGGCATCCCGATGATTCCGCCGTCGGTCGGGGTGTTACAAAAATAAATCAAAACAAGTGTATAAACATCAAAATCACATGGATCGGATGAGTAAATTCATCAAAGTAACAATTTTGACTTTGTGAAGTCAAAATTCGTCTCATGCAATGATGAAATTCGAAAGTCACATTTAATCACTATAAGTAACCGAATTAATCATTCAATTAACACATAATGATGATGATTAACCGTTATCATCAACTATTGAATGAATTAAACATTGAATTAAATGAGTAATGACTCAAAAGTTAGAAACCGTCATTGGTTACCAACAAAAACATGTGATTCGATTTCAACATCACAAATTGAGCATTCACAGCTCTAATTCGGCACTCTCAGGACTTGTTTCACAAAACAATTCGAATTCAGAAGCTTGAATTGAAGGATTTAAAGAAGAGGACGACCGAACTCAACCCCGTAATCGATCTATATCAATTTGAGACCAATCCAGGTAAACATCTACTCATACACCATCTAAACATGCCGACTAAGCAAAAACATTTAACAATTTCGGATTCTAACATCAAATTATATGAGATTGATTATAAGGGTTCATACTATGAACGGATTTGGGGGTTCTAGAGCGAACGGGATTAAAAATCAAATTAACCTATCTAGGAAGTTTCAGAGAGTTCCGATTAAGCTAAACCATAAACTAATTTCTTGTAACAACATCGATTTGATAAAGATCAAGTTCTAGGGTTCTTCGGTATAAATGGTTTGGGGGTTTTGATATAAACGAGTCTAAAAATAAAAATTAATGGTACCAGTAAGTTCGTGGTACTTCATTTAACGAAAACTCTTTGTCAATTTCATAAATCATAACAAATTGTATGAGTACGATTGTAGGGGTTTATCGGTTTCAATGTTTTGGGGTTTTTAACTTGAATGTGCATAAAAATCAAATTGAATGATACTGTTAGATTCGAAATCTTCTGTGTAAAACAAACCCCATGAACTTGAGAACGTTTGATCATCAATTCAATTAATTTGAATTGAGAATAAGGGATTCGAGTTCGAACATGGGTTCACCCGATTAATCAAGTTATGGTTATTCGTTTTCAAATTAAAATCATCTACATAGTCGTTTGAACCTATGGAAACAAAGCCCTAATGTTTCAGGTTCGAAGGTAGTCGAATAGGGGTTCAATTTGGAGTTTATTGCTTCGGCTAGAATAAGCAAAAGGGAACATGATAAATATTGGTTAAAACAATTTAAAACGGACTCTATTAACAGATTTTGATGTAGAGGAGATGGTAAGGCGTGGGTATTGTGGAAGAGAGGTCACGGGTTCGAACCCGTCCTCCACCCATTTTGAGTTTTTTTAAATTATTTTAGTATTTTGTTCATAACTCCTTCATTATAACTCCGTTTCGATTCGTTCAAATTGCATCGGAACCGTAATAGAATCCCGAACAAAATAAAATCATAAAATTTATAATTTGACTAAAAATCGCGGTCGCGTATATTTACGTGTATATAAACATAATCGTATATGTTTATACGATTTAAACAAATGAATCCGAAATCATTCGTACTTTTGTATGAACACTTTAAACAAATTAATATACGTGTCTTGACACGTATAAGACCACAAACACGATTTGACATTACGAATAACGCGATGTTATTGTAATGACACAGATTTTTCGTAGAAGGTTGTCTACGCGAATTTTCGAGCACGTGATCATTCTGTTCACCATCAAAGGTGCGTACACGGCCCCTTTCTTATTTTAAACTGTTTTGGGGGAGAAAACATGTGCAACAAACTCTTTTTAGATACATATCACTTGCATGAGTTAGCTGTTTACATTTAGTGCAAACATAGCATTATCAAGCCTTCCATTTCGAACCGTTTAATTTGCCGGAGTGCAAAGCATGGTAGTTGAAGATAGATCTATTGGGTTTGACAAACCTCACTTGGTAGATGGGATCTACGCAGGTGTTTGACTGACCAAACACACACATTACTATTTTTCGTGCTAGACAATAGTGTTAAGGCAAAAACATGCTATAGCATGGCAACTCGTCAGCTTCGGTGTCGACCACTTATGTAAATAGTTTATATGACTAGCTATCATGACTGTGCACGTGTGACTATGTTATCTGCAAACTTTATATTCAAACTGTGGTTTCAACATTTGTGAATGCTTAAACCTGTGTATGCACCAACCATTGTGTTGACTTGATTTACATGTTTTCTCAGGACAATAAGACACAATCAAGGACAAGCAGGGACTAGGATGTTGAGTCTCATGCATGCATTTCAGATCAAGTGTTTTAGTTTTGATCAATTAAGACATTGAATGTTATTGGATTTGTACTTTACATTTTCAAATCGTTACGTATTGTTATTGGTTTTAAAACGCTTCCGCAAACATTGAAACTTTGATGTTACAGTTTTAGACCAATGTATGTTTGAATATCATATAGAGGTCTTCGTAATGTCTAATGATCTGAGATCCTGGTTTGTCACGTCCCAAACGGTATGATTCCGTTAGTTGAAAATTGGGGGGTGTGACACGTTTGCTCGGATCTCGTATTGCGTTTTTGGCACGTACGCGTGTGTTTACGGATTTTCAATAAAAGGATTTGTTTTTAACATTTAAAAGGTGGTTATTCCTAGTAAATCTTGTACATTTGTTTTTCTTAACATATTTCATCGAAATCGATTATTTTAAATGTTTCGTCAGATCACGTCACCTTCGCGCGTATTCGTTCGAATCGTCACCCGAACGAACACGAAGATGGTTTCACTTTCTGATTTTTGTTTTCTACTTTCCAGTCATCATTTCAGAACTTTAAACTCACAGATATGTTTGTGTGAATCGTCACCCACGCAAACACACTGTCAGTTCATTATTCTGAAACGATGCTGAACTTGTGCTTTGAATTGTTTTTCCTCACAGATGGACTCAACTAAACTTCCTGTTTTCACATTGATAAATTAGAATTCACACTGTTTTCATATGGAGTTATCGGCCTTCTGATTCCTATCTTCTGTGGATATCAAATCGCAACCGATATGTTCTTGTCGTTTCTTTGTACACTGTTGTTTCTCTTGATTTGTTGTATTACTGTACTTAGGTTTTCACCTAAATACATACAACAGTTATTCATCGTGAGTTGTTGTACTTACATATTTAAGTTTTCACTTAAACACGTACAACCGTTGCTTGTTATCTGAGTTTTTTTTATCATGCACACTGTTTACACATTGTATTTACACACAGTAAATAGTGAAAGTACATGTACCGTACTGACTTGCCGGACAATCAGGTACTGGATGTCACACTCTAAAAGATCATTATTTACCTCTTCAACTTTTTCTTTGCCCTTGGTTTTTTCTTCATCCAGGGAAATGATAAATGCACCCATTAAATTATCATATTGTTTTCCTCAGTCATAACCTTCATCTGCTTGACTGACTAAAGCTTTTGTTGATTCTTCAGGCTTTTCCTTTTTCTTTTGATAAGCCTCTTTTGGCTTGAAAGGATTCAAGTTTCCTTGCTTCTTTTTATTTTTACACTCTTGAGCAAAATGGCCCAACTCACCACAATTGTAACAGTGTGTGGCCCTTGGATTAAATCCAAACTTTGTGTTCCTATCGAAAGTAAACTTCTGTCCAGTTTTCTTCTCATATCTGTTAATTCTTCTTATTGCACTAGCCAAAGCCCACTGACAACACATGACAATATAGACATATGACCTCTAACAGCCTCCACAATTACTTTTCCCAAATTAGTTGTATTCAATAGAATTGGAGTTGTTGACGAATCAGACTTCTTCTCATTCACATAATAAGATGAACTTGAGCTAGCAGATGCAGATGATACATAAGTACTATCTGTGGGGCCCCGAAACCGGGCACCTCACAGAGGTTGGTTTTCATCATAACACATAGCTCTTAAACTAAAAACTTTCATGATCATGCAGCGGAAATGTAAACATAGTTTGATAAACAGAAATCAATAACATGTCTGTATCAAAATCACATCGAATTGCCAAAACCACCGGATCGTATGACTCTATGCCCGAGCTCCATGCCTCCTCTTATCATACCTTCAACCTGACATACATGCTAAATCAAGTCAGCTTACGCTGGTGAGTTCTAGTTTTCATAAAACAACATTTAACATACTTAACATACACATCATTTCATTCACATAGTCCATAACCTTAGCACATAACATCCTTACATCATCATCATCATACGTTCCACTGTTACCATACGAACATTGGGCTTATGCCTGCACAAGGCTCCATACCCAGTTATAGTCGTGGTTGACTATCATACCCAGTTATAGTCGTGGTTGACTATCATACCCAGTTATAGTCGTGGTTGACTATCATACCCAGTTATAGTCGTGGTTGACTATCATACCCAGTTATAGTCGTGGTTGACTATCATACCCAGTTATAGTCGTGGTTGACTATCATACCCAGTTATAGTCGTGGTTGACTATCATACCCAGTTATAGTCGTGGTTGACTATCATACCCAGTTATAGTCGTGGTTGACTATCATACCCAGTTATAGTCGTGGTTGACTATCATACCCAGTTATAGTCGTGGTTGACTATCATATCCAGTTATAGTCGTGGTTGACTATCATACCCACCCATCACAAGAGCTGGTACATCTTTCATACTTATCCTATAACACGTATAGGACATCGTTCGTTCGTCATACATGATATACTAGCATTATATCATCTTTTATCATAATCATCATAACATTTACTGCTAACATCATAACATCATTCATAGCAGTCATCATGGCATCTTAGACATGTTATACTAGCATCGTCTCGTCCTACCATCATAGCATACTGTCATCATGCACAGTTCATCATAACATACTAGCATCATCAGCATATCATACTATCATGTCATCATGCCTACATATCATACTTTCATCCTAGCAACCTAGGACCTTGTCATACTCCTATAACGGTTCTCATGGTTATCATCATGAAGCATGTTATCATAAAGCCATCATCATATCAAATGCTAGCATCATTTTCATGTCATGTTATTCATTATCATAATTCATTTCTCATGCATTCATCATACTTAACATACTTTCATGCATAGATCATACTAACACATACGCATGCATACATAGTCAGGGCATACCATCATTCATTCACCATCATAAACACATAACATCATAACATAACCATAAGCATGTATGTCAGCCCAAAACAGTTAATCATGAAATAGGGCGTCTAGAACTCACCTGATAGTAGACTCCTGTTAACCTTAGCCGAACTCCTTAGCTAGGGCCTTAAGGACCTATATCAGTTACATCATATCATCACATACCATAACATCACATACTTAGACTTAGAAATTATTCTAAGTCCTCATAGCCTACTAGTCCCCCTTATTGAATCCAAGTTTTCGAAATTTAGCTAAGTGTTCGAAACCCTTGAAATTCATTAAGTTCCTACATACACGAATTGCCATGTACTCGAAACATCTCTAGTTCACGAAATGCCATGTACTCGAAATTCCATGTACACGAAATGCCATGTACACGAAATTCCATGTACACGAAATAACCATTGTATTCGAAATAGCCCCTGTACTCGAAATAACATTGTACTCGAAATACATGCATGATTTCGAGTACCCTCTGTACATGATTTCGTGTACTCATCATTTCGTCCTTAAACATCTCAGGAATTCATCTAAGACCTTGGGGAGCTAGTTCTAGGTTCCTTTGGTTGTTACCAACGTATTGGAACCTCAAAGTTATGAACTTTATGCATAAAGGTGTGAGCTTTATGCAAAAGTTCACCCTTTGTTTAACCATTCTAACTTTTGCATAAAAATCCAGCTTTCTATACATGAATCACTTACTTGAAGGTAGCTGATCCTCCTGGTAAAATCCCGTGCGTTTCCTACTTCGTTTGGTCGATCAAAGTTTGATTCTTGAAATTCTTGGACTTAAACTTCGTGTACTCGAGAGGGACTGTGCTTCCAACCAAAGGTTGTCACATTTCCCAAGGCACGACTATTTATAGACAAGGTGCCCGTACTCGAACACCTGAGTACACGAAATGAGGAGTACTCGAAATATGGTGTACTCGAAATCTCCATATTTCGAGTACACGATTTCTAAGCCCCATCTTGGTTATTTTCGTCTATTTTCCCACAAGTTACTTATCCGTTACACGTACGTAGAATTCAAATAACTTGTATCTTAGAAAAATTTGGGATGTTACAAGTCTCCCCTCCTTACAATAGGTTTCGTCCCGAAACCTGCCTTGTTACACATCGAACAGATGAGGATACAACTCCCTCATCTCGTCTTCCAATTCCCACGTCGTGTCTGAACCCTTCCGATGCTTCCACTGAACTCTTACTTGACGAACCGTTTTATTCCGTAGTTGTTTTTCCTTCGTATCTACGATGGCAACTGGTTCTTCAATGTAGTTCAGTCGATTATCTACCTCAATGTCATCTAAAGGAACATGCGCCTGCTCATCTGCCAAGCACTTCCTAAGATGCGACACGTGAAAGGTAGGATGAATCCCGTTCAGCTCCTCTGGTAGGTCCAGTCGATACGCGACCTTCCCTACCCTTGCCTTTATCGGAAATGGTCCAATGTACCTCGGACTCAACTTGCCTCGCTTTCTGAATCGAATGATGCCCTTCCATGGTGATACTTTCAGCAACACTCGATCGCCAACATTAAACTCTATTGGTCGTCGGCGCTTGTCAGCGTAAGACTTTTGGCGATCTTGTGCAGCTTTCATACGTGCTTTTATCACCCGTAGTTTTTCTGCCATATCAATCACGGCAGCCTTGTTTCCCATTTCTTTCTGTCCAACTTCACCCCAGCATACCGGGGTTCTACATCTTCGTCCGTACAACGCCTCATATGGGGGCATTCCGATACTAGAGTGATAGCTGTTGTTATATGAAAACTCCACCAATAGCAAGTGGTCATCCCAGCTTCCTCCAAAATCGATAATGCACGCCCTAAGCATATCCTCCAACGTTTGAATGGTCCTTTCCGACTGTCCATCCGTTTGGGGGTGATAGGCGGTACTGATGTTTAGTCTCGTTCCCATGGCATCATGAAACTGCTTCCAAAATCTGGAAGTAAACCTCGTATCTCGATCTGACACAATGGAGACAGGAACTCCATGTCGAGTCACGATCTCTTTCACGAACAACTCAGACAACCTTTCGGACGTATATGTTTCCCTGATAGGAAGAAAGTGTGCACTCTTCGTCAGTCGGTCCACAATCACCCAAATGGTATCATGCCGTTTAGCTGTCCTCGGTAGCTTGGTGATGAAATCCATGGTGATGTGTTCCCATTTCCATTCCGGTATCTCCAGAGGTTGCACATATCCGTAGGGCTTCTGATGTTCAGCCTTCACTTGCGCACAAGTAAGGCACCTGTTCACATACTGCATCACATTAAACTTCATGCCCGGCCACCAATAATCCTGTCGAAGATCTTGATACATCTTCGTCGCACCGGGGTGTACCGAGTATCGTGACTTGTGGGCTTCATCTAAAATCCTCGCTCGAATGTCCCCATTTCTGGGCACCCACATTCGACCGAATCGTAGCTTTATCCCATGGTCATTGTCTTCCAAGTTCTTGACTTGTCCGAAGACGCGTTCAAAACCCACATTCTTTTCTTTCAATCCCTCCTGTTGCGCCTGTTTGAGCTCGTTCAGAAAGTCTGGCGTTATTACCAAACTATACGATTTTACTCGTATGGCAGGATGATCAGTCTTGCGACTCAGAGCATCCGCCACCACATTGGCCTTTCCTGGGTGATATAGAATATCACAATCATAATCCTTTAGCAGCTCAAGCCATCGTCTCTGCCTCATGTTCAAATCCTTTTGCTCGAAGAAGTACTTCAAGCTCTTGTGGTCGGTATAGATGGTACTCCGTACTCCATACAAGTAGTGTCTCCATATTTTCAATGCAAACACCACTGCAGCGAGTTCAAGATCGTGGGTTGGGTAGTTAGCCTCATGAATCTTTAGCTGGCGCGAAGCATAAGCTATCACCCTTCCCCTTTGCATTAGTACACATCCCAACCCTTGTCGTGACGCATCGGCATACACAACAAGATCTTCATTCCCATCCGGCAGCGCTAGAACAGGAGCTTGGGTAAGTTTCTCCTTTAGCACTGAAAACGCTTGTTCTTGGTTTGGACCCCATTCGTACTTTACGTCTTTCTTCGTGAGCTTCGTCAGTGGCGTCGCTATCTTGGAGAAGTCCTGAATGAATCTCCGATAGTAACCGGCCAAACCAAGAAAACTGCGTACTTCTGTCGGTGATTTTGGAGGACTCCATTTCATAATCGTTTCAACTTTAGCTGGATCTACCATAATGCCTTCTGGGTTCACCATGTGACCCAGAAACTGTACCTCTCGTAGCCAGAAAGCGCATTTGGAGAACTTAGCATAAAGTTCCTCTTTTCTCAGGATTTCCAATACCTCACGTACGTGGCAAGCATGGTCTCCCTCGTTCTTTGAATAAATCAAAATATCGTCAATAAACACTATCACCGATCGGTCCAGCATCGGTCGACATACCCTGTTCATCAAATCCATAAATGCTGCAGGAGCATTCGTCAATCCAAACGACATAACGAGAAACTCGTAATGTCCATAACGCGTACGGAAAGCAGTCTTTGGAATATCCTGCTCTCGAACTTTCAACTGATGGTAACCGGATCGGAGATCTATCTTCGAGAACCAGCTTGCACCTTGCAATTGATCGAACAAGTCATCAATTCTAGGTAGAGGATACCTGTTCTTTACGGTCAACTTATTCAGTTCCCTGTAATCGATACACATACGCATACTTCCATCTTTCTTCTTAACGAACAGCACCGGTGCTCCCCACGGAGAGACACTCGGTCGTATAAAACCTTTGTCAAGGAGTTCTTGTAGCTGGGTCATCATTTCCTTCATCTCAGTTGGAGCTAAACGGTAAGGTGCTTTGGCAACGGGTTGTGCCCCTGGCACTAAGTCGATCTGGAACTCAATTTCCCGTTCGGGTGGTAATCCAGGCAATTCCTCAGGGAATACATCGGGGAATTTACACACCACGGGAACATCATCAATCGTCCTCGTATCCGTACGTTCCTCAATCGCGTAGGCCAAGTAGGCTACACACCCTCGCCTCATCATAACATCAGCCGTGATCATTGAAATGATCTTTGGCGCATACATCGCTTTATCACCATAAACCGTCACGGAGCTCCCATCCATCGCACGTAAACATATCATCTTTCGTCGACATACAATGTTAGCCTCATATTTGGCTAACCAGTCCATACCCAAAACCACATCGAATCCTCCTAAGGTAATAAGAAACAATCGGACAGGGAACCTATGACCTTCTATCTCAACATAACAATCATCAATAGCCTCAGTCACCCTGGTCATCTTACCAATAGCCGTCTCTACATCAAATACCCGATCTATCTTCTTAACCTTCCCAGATAACCCATCACAGAAAGTAGAAGACACAAAACTCATACTGGCACCAGAATCAGACAATACAGAAGCAGGAATATTGTTGATAGAAAAGGTACCTGTGACCACGTCCGGGTCCACAATCGCATCATCCTTCGTCATCGTAAAGGCTCGTGCTTTAGCCTTCTGCTTCTCCTTTCCTTTCTCCTCTTTCTTACCCGAGCCCGAAGCATCGGCCCGTGGTTGTCTGCAATCCTTGGACAGATGTCCAAACCCGTTGCAGTTGTAGCATCTGGTGGCACTCCTACAACTGCTGGAGAAATGTCCCGTCTTTCCGCATCGAAAACATAAGTTAGTGCCCACCAAGCACTGTCCGGTGTGAATTTTACCACACTTGTTGCATCGGTTCGCATCCTCACGCTTCATCTTCTTGCCTGAAAACTTTCGTTGGTCTGTTCGACCCCTCTTAGTCCTGGAAGACTCCTTTACCTTTGCTTCTTCTTTGGCTGGTTCGGCTGACATAACATCATCCCAAACTATGCCACTAAGCTCCACAGTGGAATCATAAGTCTTGGGAGCATTCGCCTTCACATGAATCCGAACCTTGGGAGGCAAACCCTCCATGTACAACTTCACCCTGCGTTCCTTGGTAGAAACCAGATGAGGATCTTTTCCATATCATCAGTAGTCTTGGATTGCTTGACGGTGTTCCACCAGTGAAGTGCCTCCTCAACGAAAGAGTGAGCTGCAAACTTGACAGCTTGGTCAATTCGGCACTCACTGATGGAGATGACAGCCTCCATCGCAGAAATCCAGTGGCAGGTGGCCACTGCGTCCTTCTTCCCATCAAAGGTTGGTGGGTTGCATCCCTTAAAGGGCTTGTAGTCACAGCCCTTCAGTTTCCCCGCCATAGAATCACCGCTCTTTGTCTCGATGATCACCACCTCAACTTCCTTGGTGCTCTCTTTGGTTCCTTCTGACTTGTCTTTTAGAGCATCCTTCAGTGCCTTAGCAATCATTGCTGGCATCTTTTCATCCATGATCTTGCAGACCTCATCAGAAATAGCCTTCACCACGATAGGCTCTAGAGTGAACTCGTCTTCATTCTTAGGTTGCTCGTTGTGCTCGTGGTCGTCTTCGTTGACGGGTTCTTCAGCCTCGACATGTGGTTCTTCAGCTACCTGTGGTTTCTTTCGCGGTCTACCCTTTTGTCCGGCCATCTTAACTTTCTACATAATGCAACAATTGATGAGTCAGCATAGGAATCAGTTTAGCACGGAATAAGTTTTGTAAATCGTTAACGACGTTGATCAAGTGTTATTAACCATTTACCCAACTCATAGGCTCTAAACGTTTCCCATCCCATCTCTTCAATGTGCATGACACTAACTACTTTCATAGCATTACATCTAACCCTTAACTCATACATAAACATTTAACTCGTGGCATCCGTCATCCGTGGTTGGCAATCCGCATCCATTAATCCCATTCTCAGTTTAAGTCTTGGCATTTGGGATGCCAAGATCTCTCAAACTATGGCTCTGATACCAACTTGTGGGGCCCCGAAACCGGGCACCTCACAGAGGTTGGTTTTCATCATAACACATAGCTCTTAAACTAAAAACTTTCATAATCATGCAGCGAAAATGTAAACATAGTTTGATAAACAGAAATCAATAACATGTCTGTATCAAAATCACATCGAATTGCCAAAACCACCGGATCGTATGACTCTATGCCCGAGCTCCATGCCTCCTCTTATCATACCTTCAACCTGACATACATGCTAAATCAAGTCAGCTTACGCTGGTGAGTTCTAGTTTTCATAAAACAACATTTAACATACTTAACATACACATCATTTCATTCACATAGTCCATAACCTTAGCACATAACATCCTTACATCATCATCATCATACGTTCCACTGTTACCATACGAACAGTGGGCTTATGCCTGCACAAGGCTCCATACCCAGTTATAGTCGTGGTTGACTATCATACCCAGTTATAGTCGTGGTTGACTATCATACCCAGTTATAGTCGTGGTTGACTATCATACCCAGTTATAGTCGTGGTTGACTATCATACCCAGTTATAGTCATGGTTGACTATCATACCCAGTTATAGTCGTGGTTGACTATCATACCCAGTTATAGTCGTGGTTGACTATCATACCCAGTTATAGTCGTGGTTGACTATCATATCCAGTTATAGTCGTGGTTGACTATCATACCCACCCATCACAAGAGCTGGTACATCTTTCATACTTATCCTATAACACGTATAGGACATCGTTCGTTCGTCATACATGATATACTAGCATTATATCATCTTTTATCATAATCATCATAACATTTACTGCTAACATCATAACATCATTCATAGCAGTCATCATGGCATCTTAGACATGTTATACTAGCATCGTCTCATCCTACCATCATAGCATACTGTCATCATGCACAGTTCATCATAACATACTAGCATCATCAGCATATCATACTATCATGTCATCATGCCTACATATCATACTTTCATCCTAGCAACCTAGGACCTTGTCATACTCCTATAACGGTTCTCATGGTTATCATCATGAAGCATGTTATCATAAAGCCATCATCATATCAAACGCTAGCATCATTTTCATGTCATGTTATTCATTATCATAATTCATTTCTCATGCATTCATCATACTTAACATACTTTCATGCATAGATCATACTAACACATACGCATGCATACATAGTCAGGGCATACCATCATTCATTCACCATCATAAACACATAACATCATAACATAACCATAAGCATGTATGTCAGCCCAAAACAGTTAATCATGAAATAGGGCGTCTAGAACTCACCTGATAGTAGACTCCTGTTAACCTTAGCCGAACTCCTTAGCTAGGGCCTTAAGGACCTATATCAGTTACATCATATCATCACATACCATCACATCACATACTTAGACTTAGAAATTATTCTAAGTCCTCATAGCCTACTAGTCCCCCTTATTGAATCCAAGTTTTCGAAATTTAGCTAAGTGTTCGAAACCCTTGAAATTCATTAAGTTCCTACATACACGAATTGCCATGTACTCGAAACATCTCTAGTTCACGAAATGCCATGTACTCGAAATTCCATGTACATGAAATGCCATGTACACGAAATTCCATGTACACAAAATAACCATTGTATTCGAAATAGCCCCTGTACTCGAAATAACATTGTACTCGAAATACATGCATGATTTCGAGTACCGTCTGTACATGATTTCGTGTACTCATCATTTCGTCCTTAAACATCTCAGGAATTCATCTAAGACCTTGGGGAGCTAGTTCTAGGTTCCTTTGGTTGTTACCAACGTATTGGAACCTCAAAGTTATGAACTTTATGCATAAAGGTGTGAGCTTTATGCAAAAGTTCACCCTTTGTTTAACCATTCTAACTTTTGCATAAAAATCCAGCTTTCTATACATGAATCACTTACTTGAAGGTAGCTGATCCTCCTGGTAAAATCCCGTGCGTTTCCTACTTCGTTTGGTCGATCAAAGTTTGATTCTTGAAATTCTTGGACTTAAACTTCGTGTACTCGAGAGGGACTGTGCTTCCAACCAAAGGTTGTCACATTTCCCAAGGCACGACTATTTATAGACAAGGTGCCCGTACTCGAACACCTGAGTACACGAAATAGGGAGTACTCGAAATATGGTGTACTCGAAATCTCCATATTTCGAGTACACGATTTCTAAGCCCCATCTTGGTTATTTTCGTCTATTTTCCCACAAGTTACTTATCCGTTACACGTACGTAGAATTCAAATAACTTGTATCTTAGAAAAATTTGGGATGTTACACTATCAGTAGTGCTTGAAACAAAAGTTGTTTGAATTTTTGCAGAAGACACAGGAGGTGTAACCATAGATGCACGATAGAGTGAAGGACCCTATGTTACATTAACTCTTCTTTCTTTTCTTTTATCTTTCATTTCTTGTTCCTCTAATTTCTGGATAAACTCAACCAGTGTCATTCCCGGTAGATTTTCTCTCAAAATCAACACCAACGAATTCCATCTTTTAGTCAAGGCATCCGCAAAACAATATATTTTCTCTTCTTCAGTATACTCAATTCCAGTTTTACGAACTTAAGTCAACAAATGTCTATATCTGGTTATTAAAGCTTCAAGACTTTCATTTCCAATATAATTGAAATTCTCAAACTCTTTGCGTAAATCAGTGGCTTTCATTTTCTTGTGTTTGGTGTTTCCCTCAATTCTTGCTTTAAAGCATTCAATAGACCATACGAAGTCTTATGTTCATCAAATTGATGAAAAATCTGATTAGGAATGGCTTGACTCAACATCCAATATGCTTTCTTTTCAGAATCATATATCTTTCTTTGTTCAACATCCAGTCTATCAAGAGTTTGATCCAGATCTGTTCCCACCACGTTTGGTCGTTCATATGGTGACAAGATTCTTTCCCAAAGATTTGTGTCAGTACCATTGAGATGTGTCTCAAACCGACCTTTCCAGTTTTCATAATCCGTCAAATCAAGTAGTTTGGGTACTTTATTTGTGCTTCCTGACTCAGTTTCACTAATCAAAATACTTTGTATCTTAGAATTTTGATTAGCAACAGCAGCAAACATATCAGCCATGATTCTTAGTTTTTCTATCAGCGAACCTTCCTTGAAATTTTAACTTCACGAACCTAAATGACAGGCGAACCTTCTCCAAACCTTGATATTCACGAACCTTATCTCACGAACCTGAGACAAACCTTGATCTCACGAACCTTATCCAACGAACCTGAGACAAACCTTGACCAACGAACCTCTTCAATAAATCTTGGATCAACAAACATTAGTCAAACGAACCCTAATCAAACGAAGCTCAGTAATAGACAAACCTTGAGACGAACCTCTTCGAAATCTCTTCACGAACCTCAACAAAAATCACCTTTTACAGCGAACCTCTGCTTTAAACAACACCTTAGATACCCCAAGGTTCGGCTCACGAACCTGTGACACCCGGCAATTTCAGGTAAATTGCAACTCTTATATTCTTTACATTTCACATTCATACTTGTTGCATTTCATTTAATTATGTTTAATTAGATGAGTTGAACACAAACATCTACGAAACGATAATCATACATCGCACATTGGTTTTGGAAACCAAGTGTGGCAACCACAACACTAACACCAGACAATAGTTCGGATAATTATTGAATTGTGCACTACACGTTGATTAGGATTAATCAAGCGTGCAAACACTTCGTAGAACACGAACACAAACTATCTTAGATAATTCGAGGAATTATCGAAACACACACACGAGTCTCACGAACGTTGGTGATCAAACTTATATGTTACTATATGATTATGTGCTAAACGTGTATTAGATGCTTTGGATAAACGTTAGGAATCGAGTACGAGCGAAATCGTATCATCGAAATCGAAAAACAATGAAGTTGGCCTGTCGCGGTACGCGATACCCCCTTCGGCGAGAAGCTTCGCGATACGCGAAGCAAACCGGGAGTCGAGACTCCCGAATTACATCGCGCTACGCGATGATGATTTTTGATCGGCCTCCGCGGTACGCGAAGGCCATGCAGATCAAAATTTCAATATAAACCAACCCACTTCATTTCAGTCGAACTCCTTCTCATTTTCTCCGAGTTCCCACTCACTGTTGCGACCAAAACCCACCTGAAAACAAGCTTAAACCTCTGCTAACACCATTAGAAGCCATTGTTGGTGATTGGAAGCCATTGGAGCACCAAAGGGAGTTCTTGGAGGCCACCAACAAGCAAGACGATCCACACCAGCCTTCATTCGAGCTTCCAGAACCTGTCACACCACGGATTTAAGCTTCTAAGGTAGTTTCTTGTGTTTATCTATAGTTAGATCGCACATGCAATGGGTAAAAACCCACATGCAACTCCGTTTAGTTATTGTGCTTGAAATCGTTGGTGATTTGTTGAATAGATGTTATAGATTTACTGGTTTGATAATATTAGAATGTTAGATTTGAGTTTGATTGAGTTATTGGTAGATTTGACGATGATTTGGACAAACTTGCCATAAAAGGAAACTTTTATGTGCAAGTCTTGGATTTGTGATAATCTAGACATGTTAGACATGTCTAGATGTTGTTAAATGTGTATTGAAGTGTTTAGAAACACATTGGGATATTTGATTTTGTCAAAAACTTAGTTTTGTAGAAACTTGCTAAAAATGGAAACTTTTATAAATCAAAAGAGGGCTTTTGATGTTTTAAAGTGTTTTGATGAACTTGGGATATTGAAATATGTTTAGAAATGATTTCTAAGCATATTGGAAACCTTGATTTGCGAAAACGAGTTTTAAACGGATACTTTCCAAATAAGGAAACTTTATTTGGGCAAAACGGCATAAATGGTGATTTATGCGCAAACGACGTGTTTTAAGAGTTTAAACATGTTTTATAAACATATTGGAAGTTATTAGTTTATGAAATGGGATTTCATAACCACACTTTCCTAAGTTGGAAACTTTCTAAAAATAGCAACTTAGGTGATTAGAGTCATAGGATACATTTTGGTGTCTTATGTGCATCAAGGCACATAAACACAACGATCGTGTCACCAACGATTCGTCGAGTCTCACAAGTTAACACACGCACTCGGTTGAGCACACCGACACTTGGAGTTGTATGGGATACAACACAACACATAACACATACTCACACCTATATGGTTATAGGTGCTTACTAGCAGGACTGCTAGCTTTCGCAGACGCGAACACACGAACATACCGGAACTGCTAACCAGGTGAGTTCACGGCCCCTTTTTCTATTTTCTACCTTTGGGGGAGAAAACATTGCAAACAACTGTCTTGAACAACTTACACACTTTTGGTTAATTTTGTACATGCTAATATCGTATATGCATATGTGTGGCATTCATCCACAAAACTGATAAGTCCTCATTAAACACACCTCGAACCGTTAATAGCGCGTAGCGCTCAGCGTGGTAATTCTGAATAGTACTATTTGGGCCTGACAAGCCCCACTGTTGCGAGCCGTATGGCCACCCCGACTGGAGGTCGGAACAGTGCATAATTGACCAAACAACATTTACCATATCTTGGATGGATATGGCGGGAGGCAGCATGTTAGCTTCGGTTGCGAACCCGCATATGATATAAAACATATTGACTAGCTATCAATTGATATTGCATTGTATTGAAAAATAGACCTGCTAAACATTTACTTTAAACACTTGATGTTTACTGCTGATTACAAACCTGTGTTCTCACCAACCTTTGTGTTGACCTTTTACTCGCATGTTTTCTCAGGTAACTAAGGCACGCGCACAAGGAATAGGATGCTAGGCTGGAGTCGCATGCATCTGTTTAAGTGTCTTAGTCTATTAAACATTGTGTTCATTTGATCATGTTACTTATGTATTGTCAAACATCTTTAATCGCTTCCGCAACTATTGTTACTTAACATTTTGAAAACCGTTTAAATTAACGCTTCCGCTACCTATGAATGTTAAACTGTTTTGTTAACATATATTTTATTTCCGCAACTCTGATTTTACAAACTATTTTATCCAAGTTATTGGACGTATGTATGAAACCAGACATATAGGTCTCGCATGTTGTGTGACCGGAGACTGCGATCCTGACAATCTGCCGCCGCTCGCGCCCCGGAAGGGACGGGATTTCTCGGGGTGCGACAGATTGGTATCAGAGCCTCCGGTTATTGCGAATTAGGTTTGCATTTAGTGAACTTAGTCTATAACCACTAGTCTCCACACAACACATAGAGCTTAGTATTGTGATGCTTGTATACATGATTACACTCACACTTAGTATACACACTTACTATATGATATCCCAACCAACACCGTATGTGACTGCACATGACGGACAAGAGCCGATAGTTTTACATACTTCTTTACAATGCCTACCACACACACTACATTAGTCATTAGTCAAACACTAACACGTATTCTCGCTATGAAGATCATGGCTGGAAGACGTGGAGGACGCAGGAATGCGGGCGGACGTGGAAACATCAACTTGACTCAAGCTGAGTTGAACGCCCTCATCAACGAACGGGTTGAGGAGGTACTTGCTGCACGGGAAGCTGCCCGTAACCAAAACCTACTGAACCAAGGTGATGAATCCTTTTCATATTCACCTCGCATCACAATCACTTGTTTCCAATTCAATACACTCACTCGATACTTAACCCAACTCTACTCTTTGCATATTCCAGGAGCAAATCCTAACCCACCTCTCTGCACGTTCAAGATGTTTCTGGACTGCAAACCTCACTCGTTCAGCGGCACTGAGGGAGCCGTTGGACTATTGCGATGGATCGAGAAGGCGGAATCAGCTTTCGCCATGAGCAACTGCAGGAACGAGGACAGGGTCAAGTTCGCTGCAGGGACGTTCGAGGGAGCTGCCCTCACTTGGTGGAACGCCAATGTCCAAAACCTAGGGCTTGATGCAGCCAACGCTCTGCCTTGGGAAAATTTTAAGCAGATGTTGAACCGCGAATACTGTCCCCGCGGTGAAGTGCAGAAACTTGAGACGGAGTTCTGGAACCACAAAATGATAGGTTCCGAGGTTGAGGCCTACACTGCCAGGTCTTATGAACTGGCAAACCTGTGCCCGGAGATGGCAAATCCACCTTTCAAGCACATAGAGAAATATATCGATGGATTGCCACCTCAAATCCAGGGAATGGTACTCTCTGCTGACCCCATTACCATGCAACAAGCCGTACGACTTACCCACAAACTCACTGACTCGGCGGTTGCACAAGGACTCTTACCACCACGTGGTGCTGTGACCACAACCAACGATAAGGGTAAACGAAAATGGGATGACACCCTGAACAAACCAACCACTCTCCAACCACCACCGCAACAGCGCAAGTTTGGATCAACCCAAGCTTATGCCCCACCCATCCCAACCACCCAGAACCAAGGAGGTTATGCTGGAAAACACCCCAAATGCCACAAGTGCAACTTCCATCATGCACAGGGACAATGTGGCCGCTTCCAATGCCAGCGTTGTGGAAAAGGGGGACATGCAGCCAAGGACTGCAGGGGTGAACTGCTCGTAAAGACCCCACAGCCACAACAACAACAACAACTTGAAGCACCAAAGGGTTGCTTCGAATGTGGCAAACCAGGGCATTTCAAGAAGGACTGCCCGCACCTGAAGAACAACAACAACAACCAACAGAACAACAACAACGGGAACAATGGCACGAGGGGACGAGCCTTCGTGATTGGGGCCAAGGAGGCCAGAAGGGACCCCAACCTTGCAACCGGTACGTATCTCTTGAACGATAATTATGCATCTGTATTGTTTGATACTGGAGCTGAGAAAAGCTTTATATCTAAGGATTTTAGTGAGATATTTGCCCTTACCCCGACACCCTTAGATGTGGACTACACGGTAGAGCTAGCTGATGGTAAATTGATTGTAACTAAGCACATTCTTAAAGAATGCACTCTAGAGCTAGCAGGCCATAAATTTAAGATTGATCTCATGCCAGTTACACTAGGCAGTTTCGATGTCGTAGTGGGCATGGATTGGTTGTCTGAAAACCAGGCTGAAATCATTTGCCACGACAAGGTTGTGCGCATACCCCTCCCTAACGGAGAAACTCTAGATATCAAGGGCGAAAGGAGTGACACTCCTCTGAACATCATCTCGTGCATGAAGGCTCACAAATGCTTACGAAAGGGATACACAGCCATATTGGCACTTATCACCGACAAGACTGAAGAGGAACAGAGAATAGAAGAAATCCCAGTCGTATGCGACTATCCCGATGTATTCCCTGAGGATCTACCAGGACTACCACCACCTCGGCAAGTGGAGTTCCGCATAGACCTTGTGCCGGGAGCAGCGCCCATTGCACGAGCACCATATCGACTTGCACCTTCGGAGATGCAGGAACTGTCCAATCAACTGCAAGAGCTGTTGGACAAAGGTTTCATTAGACCAAGCTTCTCACCCTGGGGAGCTCCGGTCTTGTTTGTAAAGAAGAAGGATGGCACGTTTCGTATGTGCATTGACTATCGGGAATTGAACAAAGTAACAATCAAGAACCGTTACCCCTTACCCCGCATCGACGATTTGTTCGATCAACTGCAAGGATCGAGTTATTATTCCAAGATCGATCTGCGATCTGGGTACCATCAGTTGAGGATTCAGGAGGAAGATATACCCAAGACTGCTTTTCGCACTCGGTATGGCCATTATGAGTTCTTGGTTATGCCGTTTGGACTGACAAACGTACCCGCAGTATTCATGGACCTCATGAATAGAGTGTGCAAACCATACCTTGACAAGTTTATCATTGTTTTCATTGATGATATACTTAATTACTCCAAAACTCAGGAAGAACACAAAGAGCATCTGCAATTGGCCCTTGAACTGCTACGGAAAGAGAAGCTGTACGCTAAACTCTCAAAGTGCGACTTCTGGATTCGAGAAGTCCAATTTTTGGGACATATTGTTAATGAACAAGGGATTCATGTGGATAAATCTAAGATAGAGGCAATCAAGAACTGGGAAGCACCAAAGACCCCAACTGAGGTGCGACAATTCCTAGGATTGGCCGGCTATTATCGACGATTTATCAAAGGATTTTCGAAGATAGCCCAACCCCTTACAGCCTTAACCCATAAGGACAAGAAGTATCTCTGGACTGACAAACAAGAAGCTGCATTCCAACTTCTCAAGCAGAAGCTCTGTAGTGCACCAATCTTATCACTTCCTGATGGAACGGATGACTTCGTAGTATATTGCGATGCCTCGATACAAGGACTCGGCTGCGTGCTGATGCAGCGAGACAAGGTGATCGCATATGCTTCTCGACAACTGAAAGTCCACGAGAAGAACTACACCACCCACGACTTAGAACTTGGAGCCGTGGTATTCGCCCTCAAGATCTGGAGACACTACCTGTACGGTACAAAGTGTACGATATACACTGATCACAAGAGTCTCCAACACATATTCGAGCAGAAGGAACTGAACATGCGACAACGTCGCTGGCTCGAGCTCCTAAACGACTATGAGTGTGCTATCAAGTACCACCCGGGGAAAGCCAATGTTGTGGCCGATGCCCTACGCCGGAAAAACACATCGAAACCCAAGAGGGTACGAGCTTTACAACTCACCATCCATCCCAATCTTCCTGAACAGATACGCAGTGCCCAGGTGGAGGCACTTAAACCTGAAAACTTAGCGGCTGAATCATTAAGGGGAATGGAACAGCAACTTAAGGAAAAAGCCGATGGCCTACAATACTTCATGGAACGCGTCTGGGTTCCACATTACGGGAACTTACGAGACCTTGTGATGGACGAGGCTCACAAATCCCGGTATTCCGTTCACCCTGGATCTGATAAGATGTACCATGATCTGAAGATACTCTACTGGTGGCCACACATGAAAGCTGACATCGCCACCTACGTCAGCAAATGCTTGACTTGTGCTAAAGTCAAGATCGAGTACCAGAAACCATCTGGATTACTCACACAGCCCGAGATCCCCATGTGGAAATGGGAACAAATCTCCATGGATTTTATCACCAAATTACCCCGTACCCCAAGTGGATGTGACACAATATGGGTGATTGTGGACCGACTGACTAAGTCAGCACATTTCCTTGCGATCAAGGAAAATGACAAGATGGAAAAACTGGCCAGAATCTATGTCAAGGAAGTGGTCTCGCGACATGGAGTGCCGATCTCCATTATTTCGGATCGAGACGCCAGATTCACTTCTAACTTCTGGAAATCACTACAAAAGTCGCTTGGCACGCGGTTGGATATGAGTACAGCATACCACCCACAAACTGATGGCCAGAGTGAACGCACGATACAAACCCTTGAAGATATGCTACGAGCATGCGTAGTGGATTTTGGAAGTAGTTGGGAAACTCACCTGCCATTGGTGGAGTTCTCCTACAACAACAGTTACCACACAAGCATCAAAGCAGCGCCTTTTGAGGCACTCTATGGCAGGAAATGCCAATCACCCATATGTTGGGCGGAAGTGGGCGACAGCCAGCTCACTGGCCCGGAACTTGTGCATGAAACAACAGAGAAAATCGTGCAAATCAGAAACCGCATGGCAGCAGCTCGTGACCGTCAAAAGAGCTATGCCGACAAACGCCGAAAGCTTTTGGAATTTAAGGTAGGAGACAAAGTCCTTCTGAAAGTTTCACCCTGGAAAGGCCTCATTCGTTTTGGTAAACGAGGCAAACTGAACCCACGGTATATTGGACCTTTCGAGATCCTGAAGAGGATTGGTCCGGTGGCATACCAACTCAACTTGCCAACCGAACTCGACGGAGTGCACAACGTATTTCATGTCTCGAACCTGAAAAAGTGTTTATCGGATGAAACACTTATTGTTCCACTGGATGAGATCCAGGTGGATGAACAGCTACGGTTCGTGGAAGAACCGGTAGAGATCATGGACCGTGAGGTCAAACAACTCAAACAGAGTAAGATTCCTATTGTCAAAGTCCGATGGAACTCAAAACGCGGACCTGAATTCACGTGGGAACGTGAAGATCAGATGATGCGCAAATATCCCCATCTCTTCAAGCAGACAACGTCGAATGTCG
Organism: Mikania micrantha; assembly: GCA_009363875.1. Taxonomy (NCBI): domain Eukaryota; kingdom Viridiplantae; phylum Streptophyta; class Magnoliopsida; order Asterales; family Asteraceae; genus Mikania; species Mikania micrantha. The sequence continues at coordinate 19,844,361 of CM018694.1, read as the reverse complement.
ACAACAGCAAATAAATTTCGGGACGAAATTCCTTTCAACAAGGGGATGATGTGATAACCGGAAAATTTTTGTCTTTCAAACACTGTTGCTTCTCAAACACTACCAACAACAACCAAATTTCGGGACGAAATTTCTTTCAACAAGGGGATGATGTGACACCCGGCAATTTCAGGTAAATTGCAACTCTTATATTCTTTACATTTCACATTCATACTTGTTGCATTTCATTTAATTATGTTTAATTAGATGAGTTGAACACAAACATCTACGAAACGATAATCATACATCGCACATTGGTTTTGGAAACCAAGTGTGGCAACCACAACACTAACACCAGACAATAGTTCGGATAATTATTGAATTGTGCACTACACGTTGATTAGGATTAATCAAGCGTGCAAACACTTCGTAGAACACGAAGACAAACTATCTTAGATAATTCGAGGAATTATCGAAACACACACACGAGTCTCACGAACGTTGGTGATCAAACTTATATGTTACTATATGATTATGTGCTAAATGTGTATTAGATGCTTTGGATAAACGTTAGGAATCGAGTACGAGCGAAATCGTATCATCGAAATCGAAAAACAATGAAGTTGGCCTGTCGCGGTACGCGATACCCCCTTCGGCGAGAAGCTTCGCGATACGCGAAGCAAACCGGGAGTCGAGACTCCCGAATTACATCGCGCTACGCGATGATGATTTTTGATCGGCCTCCGCGGTACGCGAAGGCCATGCAGATCAAAATTTCAATATAAACCAACCCACTTCATTTCAGTCGAACTCCTTCCCATTTTCTCCGAGTTCCCACTCACTGTTGCGACCAAAACCCACCTGAAAACAAGCTTAAACCTCTGCTAACACCATTAGAAGCCATTGTTGGTGATTGGAAGCCATTGGAGCACCAAAGGGAGTTCTTGGAGGCCACCAACAAGCAAGACGATCCACACCAGCCTTCATTCGAGCTTCCAGAACCTGTCACACCACGGATTTAAGCTTCTAAGGTAGTTTATCTATAGTTAGATCGCACATGCAATGGGTAAAAACCCACATGCAACTCCGTTTAGTTATTGTGCTTGAAATCGTTGGTGATTTGTTGAATAGATGTTATAGATTTACTGGTTTGATAATATTAGAATGTTAGATTTGAGTTTGATTGAGTTATTGGTAGATTTGACGATGATTTGGACAAACTTGCCATAAAAGGAAACTTTTATGTGCAAGTCTTGGATTTGTGATAATCTAGACATGTTAGACATGTCTAGATGTTGTTAAATGTGTATTGAAGTGTTTAGAAACACATTGGGATATTTGATTTTGTCAAAAACTTAGTTTTGTAGAAACTTGCTAAAAATGGAAACTTTTATAAATCAAAAGAGGGCTTTTGATGTTTTAAAGTGTTTTGATGAACTTGGGATATTGAAATATGTTTAGAAATGATTTCTAAGCATATTGGAAACCTTGATTTGCGAAAACGAGTTTTAAACGGATACTTTCCAAATAAGGAAACTTTATTTGGGCAAAACGGCATAAATGGTGATTTATGCGCAAACGACGTGTTTTAAGAGTTTAAACATGTTTTATAAACATATTGGAAGTTATTAGTTTATGAAATGGGATTTCATAACCACACTTTCCTAAGTTGGAAACTTTCTAAAAATAGCAACTTAGGTGATTAGAGTCATAGGATACATTTTGGTGTCTTATGTGCATCAAGGCACATAAACACAACGATCGTGTCACCAACGATTCGTCGAGTCTCACAAGTTAACACACGCACTCGGTTGAGCACACCGACACTTGGAGTTGTATGGGATACAACACAACACATAACACATACTCACACCTATATGGTTATAGGTGCTTACTAGCAGGACTGCTAGCTTTCGCAGACGCGAACACACGAACATACCGGAACTGCTAACCAGGTGAGTTCACGGCCCCTTTTTCTATTTTCTACCTTTGGGGAGAAAACATTGCAAACAACTGTTTTGAACAACCTACACACTTTTGGTTATTTTTGTACATGCTAATATCGTATATGCATATGTGTGGCATTGATCCACAAAACTGATAAGTCCTCATTAAACACACCTCGAACCGTTAATAGCGCGTAGCGCTCAGCGTGGTAATTCTGAATAGTACTATTTGGGCCTGACAAGCCCCACTGTTGCGAGCCGTATGGCCACCCCGACTGGAGGTCGGAACAGTGCAAAATTGACCAAACAACATTTACCATATCTTGGATGGATATGGCGGGAGGCAGCATGTTAGCTTCGGTTGCGAACCCGCATATGATATAAAACATATTGACTAGCTATCAATTGATATTGCATTGTATTGAAAAATAGACCTGCTAAACATTTACTTTAAACACTTGATGTTTACTGCTGATTACAAGCCTGTGTTCTCACCAACCTTTGTGTTGACCTTTTACTCGCATGTTTTCTCAGGTAACTAAGGCACGCGCACAAGGAATAGGATGCTAGGCTGGAGTCGCATGCATCTGTTTAAGTGTCTTAGTCTATTAAACATTGTGTTCATTTGATCATGTTACTTATGTATTGTCAAACATCTTTAATCGCTTCCGCAACTATTGTTACTTAACATTTTGAAAACCGTTTTAAATTAACGCTTCCGCTACCTATGAATGTTAAACTGTTTTGTTAACATATATTTTATTTCCGCAACTCTGATTTTACAAACTATTTTATCCAAGTTATTGGACGTATGTATGAAACCAGACATATAGGTCTCGCATGTTGTGTGACCGGAGACTGCGATCCTGACAATCTGCCGCCGCTCGCGCCCCGGAAAGGACGGGATTTCTCGGGGTGCGACAAACATTTTGTAAGATTAATTATCACTCATTCAGGACAAAACAATCACATATTTTTGTTTGAGAAAGATCCAACCACGAGATCATAATGTATTACAATTATCATCACACCTGATTGAATTAATGAATATATTTATCAGCAAATTACAAGTCAAAGATGATTGTCAGTATAAAACATCTTTAAGTTTAATTACATAGTTAAAATATCAACTGAAAACAAAATCATCAAATACTTTATGTTCTACATTTACTTGAATACATCCCCGTTTTGTGAAAAACTAAACAAACAAAAATGTTGTTGAAACAATATATTTCAATTTTAACTAGCTTGATCAAGCAAAAATAAAACAGAATTTCTTTTCAAAATAACAAAATATAAAACAAATTGAATTTGTTCAAAATCTTGGAATCAAGGTTGATACTTTCGTATGCTCAGATGATCCAGAAAATGAACGAAATAATAATTTAATATTAAGCATTTAACAATGAGATCGATATTCTCATATGCGCAGAGATTGTCCAAATCTTAATCAAAACCAAGAAAACAAACTTAAAACATTTAAAGCTATAACAATCAGGTCGATACGTAAGTATACGCAAAGAATGTTTCAACTTTAAACTTAAACAAAAGTAAAAAACAAATTTAGAATTTCTTTTAAAAAATAAACACATGATCAAAACTAGTAATTTAACTTTTGTTCAAGAAACATTTTGTAAGATTAATTATCACTCATTCAGGACAAAACAATCACATATTTTTGTTTGAGAAAGATCCAACCATGAGATCATAATGTATTACAATTATCATCACACCTGATTGAATTAATGAATATATTTATCAGCAAATTACAAGTCAAAGGTGATTGTCAGTATAAAACATCTTTAAGTTTAATTACATAGTTAAAATATCAATTGAAAACAAAATCATCAAATACTTTATGTTCTACATTTACTTGAATACATCCCCATTTTGTGAAAAACTAAACAAACAAAAATGTTGTTGAAACAATATATTTCAATTTTAACTAGCTTGATCAAACAAAAATAAAACAGAATTTCTTTTCAAAATAACAAAATATAAAACAAATTGAATTTGTTCAAAATCTTGGAATCAAGGTTGATACTTTCGTATGCTCAGATGATCCAGAAAATGAACGAAATAATAATTTAATATTAAGCATTTAACAATGAGATCGATATTCTCATATGCGCAGAGATTGTCCAAATCTTAATCAAAACCAAGAAAACAAACTTAAAACATTTAAAGCTATAACAATCAGGTCGATACGTAAGTATACGCAAAGAATGTTTCAACTTTAAACTAAAACTAAAGTAAAAAACAAATTTAGAATTTCTTTTAAAAAATAAGCACATGATCAAAACTAGTAATTTAACTTTTGTTCAAGAAACATTTTGTAAGATTAATTATCACTCATTCAGGACAAAACAATCACATATTTTTGTTTGAGAAAGATCCAGACATGAGATCATAATGTATTACCATTATCATCACACCTGATTGAATTAATGAATATATTTATCAGCAAATTACAAGTCAAAGATGATTGTCAGTATAAAACATCTTTAAGTTTAATTACTTAGTTAAAATATCAATTGAAAACAAAATCATCAAATACTTTATGTTCTACATTTACTTGAATACATCCCGATTTAATGAAAAACTAAACAAACAAAAATGTCGTTGAAACAATATATTTAACAAATATAACTATGAAATATAAACTAAGAAAAGAATCACATATTTTTGTTTGAGAAAGATCCAGAAATGAGATCATATTGTATTACAATTATCATCACACCTGATTGAATTAATGAATATATTTATCAGCAAATTACAATTCAAAGATGATTGTCAGTATAAAACATCTTTAAGTTTACTTACTTTGTTTAAATATAAATAGAAAACAAAATCATCAAATACTTTATGTTCTACATTTACTTGAATACATCCCCTTTTTGTGAAAAACTAAACAAACAAAAATGTCGTTGAAACAATATATTTCAATTTAAACTAGCTTGATCATGCAAAAATAAAACATAATTTCTTTTCAAAATAACAAAATATAAAACAAATTGAATTTGTTCAAAATTTTGGAATCAAGGTTGATACTTTCCTATGCTCAGACGATCCAGAAAATGAACGAAACAATAATTTAAGATTAAGCATTTAACAATGAGATCGATATTCTCATATGCGCAGAGATTGTCCAAATCTTAATCAAAACCAAGAAAACAAACTTAAAACATTTAAAGCTATAACAATCAGGTCGATACGTAAGTATACGCAAAGAATGTTTCAACTTTAAACTAAAACAAAAGTAAAAAACAAATTTAGAATTTCTTTTAAAAAATAAACACATGATCAAAACTAGTAATTTAACTTTTGTTCAAGAAACATTTTGTAAGATTAATTATCACTCATTCAGGACAAAACAATCACATATTTTTGTTTGAGAAAGATCCAGACATGAGATCATATTGTATTACAATTGTCATCACACCTGATTGAATTAATGAATATATTTATCAGCAAATTACAAGTCAAAGATGATTTTCAATATAAAACCTCTTTAAGTTTAATTACTTAGTTAAAATATCAATTGAAAACAAAATCATCAAATACTTTATGTTCTACATTTACTTGAATACATTCCCGTTTTGTGAAAAACTAAACAAACAAAAATGTCGTTGAAACAATATATTTCAATTTTTACTAGCTTGATCATGCAAAAATAAACAGAATTTCTTTTCAAAATAACAAAATATAAAACAAATTGAATTTGTACAAAATCTTGGAATCAAGGTTTATACTTTCGTATGCTCAGATAATCCAGAAAATGAACGAAACAATAATTTAATATTAAGCATTTAACAATGAGATCGATATTCTCATATGCGCAGAGATTGTCCAAATCTTAATCAAAACCAAGAAAACAAACTTAAAACATTTAAAGCTATAACAATCAGGTCGATACGTAAGTATACGCAAAGAATGTTTCAACTTTAAACTAAAACAAAAGTAAAAAACAAATTTAGAATTTCTTTTAAAAAATAAACACATGATCAAAACTAGTAATTTAACTTTTGTTCAAGAAACATTTTGTAAGATTAATTATCACTCATTCAGGACAAAACAATCACATATTTTTGTTTGAGAAAGATCCAGACATGAGATCATATTGTATTACAATTATCATCACACCTGATTGAATTAATGAATATATTTATCAGCAAATTACAAATCAAAGATGATTTTCAGTATAAAACCTCTTTAAGTTTAATTACTTAGTTAAAATATCAATTGAAAACAAAATCATCAAATTCTTTATGTTCTACATTTACTTGAATACATCCCCGTTTTGTGAAAAACTAAACAAACAAAAATGTCGTTGAAACAATATATTTCAATTTTAACTAGCTTGATCATGCAAAAATAAAACAGAATTTCTTTTCAAAATAACAAAATATAAAACAAATTGAATTTGTTCAAAATCTTGGAATCAAGGTTGATACTTTCGTATGCTCAGATGATCCAGAAAATGAACGAAATAATAATTTAATATTAAGCATTTAACAATGAGATCGATATTCTCATATGCGCAGAGATTGTCCAAATCTTAATCAAAACGAAGAAAACAAACTTAAAACATTTAAAGCTATAACAATCAGGTCGATACGTAAGTATACGCGAAGAATGTTTCAACTTTAAACTAAAACAAAAGTAAAAAACAAATTTAGAATTTCTATTAAAAAATAAACACATGATCAAAACTAGTAATTTAACTTTTGTTCAAGAAACATTTTGTAAGATTAATTATCACTCATTCAGGACAAAACAATCACATATTTTTGTTTGAGAAAGATCCAGACATGAGATCATAATGTATTACAATTATCATCACACCTGATTGAATTAATGAATATATTTATCAGCAAATTACAAGTCAAAGATGATTGTCAGTATAAAACATCTTTAAGTTTAATTACTTAGTTAAAATATCAATTGAAAACAAAATCATCAAATACTTTATGTTCTACATTTACTTGAATACATCCCCATTTAATGAAAAACTAAACAAACAAAAATGTCGTTGAAACAATATATTTAACAAATATAACTATGAAATATAAACTAACAAAACAATCACATATTTTTGTTTGAGAAAGATCCAGACATGAGATCATATTGTATAACAATTATCATCACACCTGATTGAATTAATGAATATATTTATCAGGAAATTACAATTTAAAGATGATTGTCAGTATAAAACATCTTTAAGTTTAATTACTTAGTAAAAATGTCAATTGAAAACAAAATCATCAAATACTTTATGTTCTACATTTACTTGAATACATCCCCGTTTTGTGAAAAACTAAACAAACAAAAATGTCGTTGAAACAATATATTTCAATTTTAACTAGCTTGATCATGCAAAAAAAAAACAGAATTTCTTTTCAAAATTACAAAATATAAAACAAATTGAATTTGTTCAAAATCTTGGAATCAAGGTTGATACTTTCGTATGCTCAGATGATCCAGAAAATGAACGAAAGAATAATTTAATATTAAGCATTTAACAATGAGATCGATATTCTCATATGCGCAGAGATTGTCCAAATCTTAATCAAAACCAAGAAAACAAACTTAAAACATTTAAAGCTATAACAATCAGGTCGATACGTAAGTATACGCAAAGAATGTTTCAACTTTAAACTAAAACAAAAGTAAAAAACAAATTTAGAATTTCTTTTAAAAAATAAACACATGATCAAAACTAGTAATTTAACTTTTGTTCAAAAAGCATTTTGTAAGATTAATTATCACTCATTCAGGACAAAACAATCACATATTTTGTTTGAGAAAGATCCAGACATTAGATCATAATGTATTAAAATTATCATCACACCTGATTGAATTAATGAATATATTTATTAGCAAATTACAATTTAAAGATGATTGTCAGTATAAAACATCTTTAAGTTTAATTACTTAGTTAAAATGTCAATTGAAAACAAAATCATCAAATACTTTATGTTCTACATTTACTTGAATACATCCCCGTTTTGTGAAAAACTAAACAAACAAAAATGTCGTTGAAACAATATATTTCAATTTTAACTAGCTTGTAACATCCAAAATTTTCTAAGATACAAGTTATTTGAATTCTACGTACGTATAACGGATAGGTAACTTGTGGGAAAATAGACGAAAATAACTAAGATGGGGCTTAGAAATCGTGTACTCGAAATATGGAGATTTCGAGTACAACATATTTCGAGTACTCCCTATTTCGTGTACTCAGGTGTTCGAGTACGGGCACCTTGTCTATAAATAGTCGTGCCTTGGGAAATGTGACAACCTTTGGTTGGAAGCACAGTCCCTCTCGAGTACACGAAGTTTAAGTCCAAGAATTTCAAGAATCAAACTTTGATCGACCAAACGAAGTAGGAAACGCACGGGATTCTACCAGGAGGATCAGCTACCTTCAAGTAAGTGATTCATGTATAGAAAGCTGGATTTTTATACAAAAGTTAGGATGGTTAAACAAAGGGTGAACTTATGCATAAAGCTCACACCTTTATGCATAAAGTTCATAACTTTGAGGTTCCAATACATTGGTAACAACATAAGGAACCTAGAACTAGCTCCCCAAGGTCTTAGATGAATTTCTGAGATGTTTAATGACAAAATGATGAGTACACGAAGCTATGCACTAAGGGTACTCGAAATCATACTTAGAATTTCGTGTACATAAGTATTTCGAGTACATGGGTATTTCGAATACAATGGCTATTTCGTGTACATGGAATTTCGTGTACAGGGGTATTTCGAGTACAATGGCTATTTCGTGTACATGGAATTTCGTGTACAGGGCATTTCGTGAACAAGGGATGTTTCGAGTACATGGCAATTCGTGTACATGAGAACTTAACGAATTTCAAGGGTTTCGAACACTTAGCTAAGTTTCGAGAACTTGGATTCAGAAAGGGGGACTAGTAGGCTATGAGGACTTAGAATAATTTCTAAGTCTAAGTATGTGATGTGATGGTATGTGACGATATGATGTAACTGATATAGCTCCTTAAGGCCCTAGCTAAGGAGTTCGGCTAAGGTTAACAAGAGTCTACTGTCAGGTGAGTTCTAGACGCCCTATTTCATGTTAACTGTTTTGGGCTGACATACATGCTTATGGTTATGTTATGATGTTATGTGCTTATGATGATGAATGAATGATGGTATGCCCTGACTATGTATGCATGCGTATGTGCTAGTATGATCTATGCATGAAAGTATGTTAAGTATGATGAATGCATGAGAAATGAATTATGATGATGAATAACATGACATGAAGATGATGCTAGCATTTGATATGATGATGGCTTTATGATAACATGCTTCATGATGATAACGATGAGAACCGTTATAGGAGTATGACGAGGTCCTAGGTTGCTAGGATGAAAGTATGATATGTAGGCATGATGACATGATATTATGATATGCTGATGATGCTAGTATGTTATGATGAACTGTGCATGATGACAGTATGCTATGATGGTATGATGAGACGATGCTAGTATAACATGTCTAAGATGCCATGATGACTGCTATGAATGATGTTAGCAGTAAATGTTATGATGATTATGATAAAAGATGATATAATGCTAGTATATCATGTATGACGAACGAACGATGTCCTATACGTGTTATAGGATAAGTATGAAAGGTGTACCAGCTCTTGTGATGGCTGGGTATGATAAACAACCACGACTATAACTGGGTATGATAGTCAACCACGACTATAACTGGGTATGATAGTCAACCACGACTATAACTGGGTATGATAGTCAACCACGACTATAACTGGGTATGATAGTCAACCACGACTATAACTGGGTATGATAGTCAACCACGACTATAACTGGGTATGATAGTCAACCACGACTATAACTGGGTATGATAGTCAACCACGACTATAACTGGGTATGATAGTCAACCACGACTATAACTGGGTATGATAGTCAACCACGACTATAACTGGGTATGATAGTCAACCACGACTATAACTGGGTATGATAGTCAACCACGACTATAACTGGGTATGATAATCAACCACGACTATAACTGGGTATGATAGTCAACCACAACTATAACTGGGTATGGAGCCTTGTGCAGGCATAAGCCCACTGTTCGTTTGGTAACAGGGGAACGTATGATGATGATGATGTAAGGATGTTATGTGCTAAGGTTATGGACTATGTGAATGAAATGATGTGTATGTTAAGTATGTTAAATGTTGTTTTATGAAAACTAGAACTCACCAGCGTAAGCTGACTTGATTTAGCATGTATGTCAGGTTGAAGGTATGATAAGAGGAGGCATGGAGCTCGGGCATAGAGTCATACGATCCGGTGGTTTTGGCAATCCGATATGTTTTTGATACAGACACTTTATTGATTTCTGTTTATCAAACTATGTTTATATTTCCGCTGCATGATTATGAAAGTTTTTAGTTTAAGAGCTATGCGTTATGATGGAAACCAACCTCTGTGAGGTGCCCGGTTTCGGGGCCTCACAAGTTGGTATCAGAGCCATAGTTTGAGAGATCTTGGCATCCCAAATGCCAAGACTTAAACTGAGAATGGGATTAATGGATGCGGATTGCCAACCACGGATGACGGATGCCACGAGTTGAATGTTTATGTATGAGTTAAGGGTTAGATGTAATGATATGAAAGTAGTTAGTGTCATGCACATTGAAGAGATGGGATGGGAAACGTTTAGAGCCTATGAGTTGGGTAAATGGTTAATAACACTTGATCAACGTCGTTAACGATTTACAAAACTTATTCCGTGCTAAACTGATTCCTATGCTGACTCATCAATTGTTGCATTATGTAGAAAGTTAAGATGGCCGGACAAAAGGGTAGACCGCGAAAGAAACCACAGGTAGCTGAAGAACCACATGTCGAGGCTGAAGAACCCGTCAACGAAGACGACCACGAGCACAACGAGCAACCTGAGAATGAAGACGAGTTCACTCTAGAGCCTATCGTGGTGAAGGCTATTTCTGATGAGGTCTGCAAGATCATGGATGAAAAGATGCCGGCAATGATTGCTAAGGCACTGAAGGATGCTCTAAAAGACAAGTCTGAAGGAACTAAGGAGAGCACCAAAGAAGATGAGGTGGTGATCATCGAGACGAAGAGCGGCGACTCTATGACTGGGAAACTGAAGGGCTGTGACTACAAGTCCTTCAAGGGATGCAACCCACCGACCTTCGATGGTAAGAAGGATGCTGTGGCCACCTGCCACTGGGTATCCGCGATGGAGGCTGTTATCTCCATCAGTGAATGCCTGTAGGATCAGATGTTCTCAATTGATACAATTAATAGAGTATAGCAGCGGAATTCAAAGTTGAATTAGCATAATCATAGCAAGAACAAAGTTCAATCAAACAGTAAATGCAAGTTTGTTATAGAGAGAGAAACTTTCTGCAAAAGGAATATATCATTCAGATCATTAACTTCGTTACCATTACAAACATGTCAACTGCCCTTATATAGAGACAGTGACGTCTGATGATGTCACATGATGTTGACACCTAACAGACAAAACAAAACAACTGAAAATAACTAAACTACTGAGAATGTCTACAACATCTGAAGACATTCTCTTACAACTACTGAAGTATTAAAACTACTGAAGTAAAAAGACTAAAACATCTGATGAGTAAACTACTCATCAGACTTTTACAAACACTGAAAGAAAACTACTGAAGACTAAACTACACATTACAACATCTGATGAATTGCACTTCAGCTGTTGTATATCACTTCAGATCTTGTGTCTTCAGTACATTGAATATCAGCTGTTGTGTTCTTCTTCAGTCGTTATAAGTGCTGTGAGACTTAGAGATTTTTCTGATCAGGCTCATTGGTTCTTTTAGTCCAACAAACTCCCCCTGAACCAATGCAGCCAAAAACCTCTAATTTATTGATGGTCTCACTTATTCACTCCCAGGCTGAAAGATAAGTCTTTTTCTTTGAGATCAGTATCAAAATGACCAGTTAAAGTGTATGCCTGATAATCAACAGCTTCCAAAAAATCTAACAAGCAAAATATGAGAGGGAACTCCATTGGGGAAATGGACTATGAGCATTAACCCCTCTCATTAAAGCTATTGATTATATACTAACCTGAAGGACTCCCTGACATATGCCTCAAGCAGTATTACCTTCTCTTCTGGAGTCAACCTCTCAGGTTCACCTTCAAAGAAAGACTCAGGTCCATAGTACTCAGACAAATACCTGGCCGTTGTCCCATCATTCAGCTCAAATTGTTGAGTCAATGATTCACCCTTCCTATGAGAGAATGTCTCATACTGTTGGGCGAGGATTTCTCTTGTGTTTGCTAAAACCTCATCGGTTCCACCAAATTGTTCTTTCAGTGCAACCCAGAGATCATGAGCAGTATCATGATGCATCAAGCCAGAGTAAATCTCATTCGGCAAAGCCATGGCCAGAATACCATGAGCTTTCGCATCAATTTCAAACAGTTTGATATCCTCATCCGAATACATATCCGAAGGTTTCGGAATCATTAGTTTAGTTTCAGGATCAGTAATCATGGGTTTATAAGGACCATGCACTACAGATTTCCAACATCCTGCGCTGTTAATTGACAGGTGATGTAGCATTCTACGTTGCCATATGTTGTACTCACTCCGCACAAGCATCGGAGGCTTGGTTGCGGAGCCTGTATTGTGCGGATCATTGTTTGGAGTCGTCATGATCACAGATTCAAGCAATTAGACACAAGCTAATGCAAATTTCGATCAATTGATTCAAAACAAATTAATATTGAAGGACAAATCAACAGAAGTTAACATAAAACTTCAATCTATAACAAATTCTTACTTAATCAGCTAATTCGATCAATTAGAGAACAAATTTGAGCAGTTTCAGAGATCAATTGTTTAATCGATCAATGATTAACCGGCTCTGATACCAATTGTAGGATCAGATGTTCTCAATTGATACAATTAATAGAGTATAGCAGCGGAATTCAAAGTTGAATTAGCATAATCATAGCAAGAACAAAGTTCAATCAAACAGTAAATGCAAGTTTGTTATAGAGAGAGAAACTTTCTGCAAAAGGAATATATCATTCAGATCATTAACTTCGTTACCATTACAAACATGTCAACTGCCCTTATATAGAGACAGTGACGTCTGATGATGTCACATGATGTTGACACCTAACAGACAAAACAAAACAACTGAAAATAACTAAACTACTGAGAATGTCTACAACATCTGAAGACATTCTCTTACAACTACTGAAGTATTAAAACTACTGAAGTAAAAAGACTAAAACATCTGATGAGTAAACTACTCATCAGACTTTTACAAACACTGAAAGAAAACTACTGAAGACTAAACTACACATTACAACATCTGATGAATTGCACTTCAGCTGTTGTATATCACTTCAGATCTTGTGTCTTCAGTACATTGAATATCAGCTGTTGTGTTCTTCTTCAGTCGTTATAAGTGCTGTGAGACTTAGAGATTTTTCTGATCAGGCTCATTGGTTCTTTTAGTCCAACAATGCCGAGTCGATCAAGCTGTTAAGTTTGCAGCTCACTCTTTTGTCGAGGAGGCACTTCACTGGTGGAACACCATTAAGCAGTCCAAGGCTGCAGCTGATGTAGAGAAGATGACTTGGGATGATTTAAAGGAACTGGTCACTAAGCAGTTTTGTCCCAAGAATTAGCTGGATAAGGTTGAAAGGGAGTTTCTGGTGCTGAAGGCGGGAAGCCTGAATCACAGGCAGTACACTTCACGATTTAATGAGATGGCAAGACTTGTTCCTCATCTCGTTTCTACCGAGGAACGCAGGGTGAAGTTGTACATGGAGGGTTCGCCTCCCAAGGTTCGGATTCATGTGAAGGCGAATGCTCCCAAGACTTATGATTCCACTGTGGAGCTTAGTGGCATAGTTTGGGATGATGTTATGTCAGCCGAGCCAGTCAAAGAAGAAGCAAAGGTGAAAGAGTCCTCTGGGACTAAGAGGGGTCGAACAGACCAACGAAAGTTTTCAGGCAAGAAGATGAAGCGTGAGGATGCGAACCGATGCAACAAGTGTGGTAAAATTCACACCGGACAGTGCTTGGTGGGCACTAACTTATGTTTTCGATGCGGAAAGACGGGACATTTCTCCAGCAATTTACTGAGTGCCACCAGATGCTACAACTGCAACGGGTTTGGACATCTGTCCAAGGATTGCAGACAACCACGGGCCGATGCTTCGGGCTCGGGTAAGAAAGAGGAGAAAGGAAAGGAGAAGCAGAAGGCTAAAGCACGAGCCTTTACGATGACGAAGGATGATGCGATTGTGGACCCGGACGTGGTCACAGGTACCTTTTCTATCAACAATATTCCTGCTTCTGTATTGTTTGATTCTGGTGCCAGTATGAGTTTTGTGTCTTCTACTTTCTGTGATGGGTTATCTGGGAAGGTTAAGAAGATAGATCGGGTATTTGATGTAGAGACGGCTATTGGTAAGATGACCAGGGTGACTGAGGCTATTGATGACTGTTATGTTGAGATAGAAGGTCATAGGTTCCCTGTCCGATTGTTTCTTATTACCTTAGGGGGATTCGATGTGGTTTTGGGTATGGACTGGTTAGCCAAATATGAGGCTAACATAGTATGTCGACGAAAGATGATATGTTTACGTGCGATGGATGGGAGCTCCGTGACGGTTTATGGTGATAAAGCGATGTATGCGCCAAAGATCATTTCGATGATCAAGGCTGATGTTATGATGCGGCGAGGGTGTGTAGCCTACTTGGTCTACGCGATTGAGGAACGTACGGTTACGAGGACGATTGATGATGTTCCCGTGGTGTGTAACTTCCCCGATGTATTCCCTGAGGAATTGCCTGGATTACCACCCGAACGGGAAATTGAGTTCCAGATCGACTTAGTGCCGGGGGCACAACCCGTTGCCAAAGCACCTTACCGTTTAGCTCCAACCGAGATGAAGGAAATGATGACCCAGCTACAAGAACTCCTTGATAAAGGTTTCATACGACCGAGTTTCTCTCCGTGGGGAGCACCGGTGCTGTTCGTTAAGAAGAAGGATGGAAGTATGCGTATGTGTATTGACTACAGGGAACTGAATAAGTTGACCGTAAAGAACAGGTATCCTCTACCCAGAATTGACGATTTGTTCGATCAATTGCAAGGTGCAAGCTGGTTCTCTAAGATTGATCTCCGATCCGGTTACCATCAGTTGAAAGTTCGAGAGCAGGATATTTCAAAGACTGCTTTCCGTACGCGTTATGGACATTACGAGTTTCTCGTTATGTCGTTTGGATTGACGAATGCTCCTGCAGCATTTATGGATTTGATGAACAGAGTATGTCGACCGATGCTGGACCGATCGGTGATAGTGTTTATTGATGATATTTTGATTTATTCAAAGAACGAGGGAGACCATGCTTGCCACGTACGTGAGGTATTGGAGATCCTGAGGAAAGAGAAACTTTATGCTAAGTTCTCCAAATGCGCTTTCTGGCTATGAGAGGTACAGTTTCTGGGTCACGTGGTGAACCCAGAAGGCATTATGGTAGATCCAGCTAAAGTGAAACGATTATGAAATGGAGTCCTCCAAAGTCACCGACAGAAGTACGCAGTTTTCTTGGTTTGGCCGGTTACTATCGGAGATTCATTCAGGACTTCTCCAAGATAGCGGCGCCACTGACGAAGCTCACTAAGAAAGACGTAAAGTACGAATGGGGTCCAAACCAAGAACAAGCGTTTTCAGTGCTGAAGGAGAAACTTACCCAAGCTCCTGTTCTAGCACTGCCGGATGGGAATGATGATCTTGTTGTGTATGCCGATGCGTCACGACAAGGGTTGGGATGTGTACTAATGCAAAGGGGAAGGGTGATAGCTTATGCTTCGCGCCAGCTAAAGATTCATGAGGCTAACTACCCGACCCACGATCTTGAACTCGCTGCAGTGGTGTTTGCATTGAAAATATGGAGGCACTATTTGTATGGAGTAAGGAGTACCATCTATACTGACCACAAGAGCTTGAAGTATTTCTTCAAGCAAAAGGATTTGAATATGAGGCAGAGACGATGGCTTGAGCTGTTAAAGGATTATGACTGTGATATTCTATATCACCCGGGAAAGGCCAATGTGGTGGCAGATGCTCTGAGTCGCAAGACTGATCATCCTGCCATACGAGTAAAATCGTATAGTTTGGTGATAACGCCAGACTTTCTGAACGAGCTCAAACAGGCGCAACAGGAGGGATTGAAAGAAGAGAATGTGGGTTTTGAACGTGTCTTCGGACAAGTCAAGAACTTGGAAGACAATGACCATGGGATAAAGCTACGATTCGGTCGAATGTGGGTGCCCAGAAATGGGGACATTCGAGCGAGGATTTTAGATGAAGCCCACAAGTCACGATACTCGGTACACCCCGGTGCGACGAAGATGTATCAAGATCTTCGACAGGATTATTGGTGGCCGGGCATGAAGTTTAATGTGATGTAGTATGTGAACAGGTGTCTTACTTGTGCGCAAGTGAAGGCTGAACATCAGAAACCCTACGGATATGTGCAACCTCTAGAGGTACCAGAATGGAAATGGGAACACATCACCATGGATTTCATTACCAAGCTACCAAAGACAGCTAAGCGACATGATACCATTTGGGTGATTGTGGACCGACTGACGAAGAGTGCACACTTTCTCCCTATCAGGGAAACGTATACGTCCGAAAGGTTGTCTGAGTTGTTCGTAAAGGAGATTGTGGCCAGACATGGAGTTCCTGTCTCCATTGTGTCAGATCGAGATACGAGGTTTACTTCCAGATTCTGGAAGCAGTTTCATGATGCTATGGGAACGAGGTTAAATATCAGTACCGCCTATCACCCTCAGACTGATGGACAGTCAGAAAGGACTATCCAAACGTTGGAGGATATGCTTAGGGCGTGCATTATCGATTTTGGAGGAAGCTGGGATGACCACTTGCCCTTGGTGGAGTTTTCATATAACAACAGCTATCACTCTAGTATCGGAATGCCCCCATATGAGGCGTTGTACGGACGACGATGTAGAACCCCGATGTAGAACCCCGGACGACGATGGCAGAAAAACTACGGGTGATAAAAGCACGTATGAAAGCTGCACAAGATCGCCAAAAGTCCTACGCTGACAAGCGCCGGAGACCGATCGAGTTTGATGTTGGCGATCGAGTGTTGCTGAAAGTATCACCATGGAAAGGAATCATTCGATTCAGAAAGCGAGGCAAGTTGAGTCCGAGGTACATTGGACCATTTTCGATAAAGGCAAGGGTAGGGAAGGTCGCGTATCGACTAGACCTACCAGAGGAGCTGAACGGGATTCATCCTACCTTTCACGTGTCGCATCTTAGGAAGTGCTTGGCAGACGACCAGGCGCATGTTCCTTTAGATGACATTGAGGTAGATAATCGACTGAACTACATTGAAGAACCAGTCGCCATTGTGGATACGAAGGAAAAGCAGTTAAGGAATAAAACGGTTCGTCAAGTAAGGGTTCAGTGGAAGCATCGGAAAGGTTCAGACACGACGTGGGAATTGGAAGACGAGATGAGGGAGTTGTATCCTCATTTGTTCGATGTGTAACAAGGCAGGTTTCGGGACGAAACCTATTGTAAGGAGGGGAGACTTGTAACATCCCAAATTTTCTAAGATACAAGTTATTTGAATTCTACGTACGTATAACGGATAGGTAACTTGTGGGAAAATAGACGAAAATAACTAAGATGGGGCTTAGAAATCGTGTACTCGAAATATGGAGATTTCGAGTACACCATATTTCGAGTACTCCCTATTTCGTGTACTCAGGTGTTCGAGTACGGGCACCTTGTCTATAAATAGTCGTGCCTTGGGAAATGTGACAACCTTTGGTTGGAAGCACAGTCCCTCTCGAGTACACGAAGTTTAAGTCCAAGAATTTCAAGAATCAAACTTTGATCGACCAAACGAAGTAGGAAACGCACGGGATTCTACCAGGAGGATCAGCTACCTTCAAGTAAGTGATTCATGTATAGAAAGCTGGATTTTTATACAAAAGTTAGGATGGTTAAACAAAGGGTGAACTTATGCATAAAGCTCACACCTTTATGCATAAAGTTCATAACTTTGAGGTTCCAATACGTTGGTAACAACATAAGGAACCTAGAACTAGCTCCCCAAGGTCTTAGATGAATTTCTGAGATGTTTAATGACAAAATGATGAGTACACGAAGCTATGCACTAAGGGTACTCGAAATCATACTTAGAATTTCGTGTACATAAGTATTTCGAGTACATGGGTATTTCGAATACAATGGCTATTTCGTGTACATGGAATTTCGTGTACAGGGGTATTTCGAGTACAATGGCTATTTCGTGTACATGGAATTTCGTGTACAGGGCATTTCGTGAACAAGGGATGTTTCGAGTACATGGCAATTCGTGTACATGAGAACTTAACGAATTTTAAGGGTTTCGAACACTTAGCTAAGTTTCGAGAACTTGGATTCAGAAAGGGGGACTAGTAGGCTATGAGGACTTAGAATAATTTCTAAGTCTAACTATGTGATGTGATGGTATGTGACGATATGATGTAACTGATATAGGTCCTTAAGGCCCTAGCTAAGGAGTTCGGCTAAGGTTAACAAGAGTCTACTGTCAGGTGAGTTCTAGACGCCCTATTTCATGTTAACTGTTTTGGGCTGACATACATGCTTATGGTTATGTTATGATGTTATGTGCTTATGATGATGAATGAATGATGGTATGCCCTGACTATGTATGCATGCGTATGTGCTAGTATGATCTATGCATGAAAGTATGTTAAGTATGATGAATGCATGAGAAATGAATTATGATGATGAATAACATGACATGAAGATGATGCTAGCATTTGATATGATGATGGCTTTATGATAACATGCTTCATGATGATAACGATGAGAACCGTTATAGGAGTATGACGAGGTCCTAGGTTGCTAGGATGAAAGTATGATATGTAGGCATGATGACATGATATTATGATATGCTGATGATGCTAGTATGTTATGATGAACTGTGCATGATGACAGTATGCTATGATGGTATGATGAGACGATGCTAGTATAACATGTCTAAGATGCCATGATGACTGCTATGAATGATGTTATGATGTTAGCAGTAAATGTTATGATGATTATGATAAAAGATGATATAATGCTAGTATATCATGTATGACGAACGAACGATGTCCTATACGTGTTATAGGATAAGTATGAAAGGTGTACCAGCTCTTGTGATGGCTAGGTATGATAGTCAACCACGACTATAACTGGGTATGATAGTCAACCACGACTATAACTGGTGTTGGACTAAAAGAACCAATGAGCCTGATCAGAAAAATCTCTAAGTCTCACAGCACTTATAACGACTGAAGAAGAACACAACAGCTGACATTCAATGTACTGAAGACACAAGATCTGAAGTGATATACAACAGCTGAAGTGCAATTCATCAGATGTTGTAATGTGTAGTTAAGTCTTCAGCAGTTTTCTTTCAGTGTTTGTAAAAGTCTGATGAGTAGTTTACTCATCAGATGTTTTAGTCTTTTTACTTCAGTAGTTTTAGTTCTTCAGTAGTTGTAAGAGAATGTCTTCAGATGTTGTAGACATTCTCAGTAGTTTAGTTATTTTCAGTTGTTTTGTTTTGTCTGTTAGGTGTCAACATCATGTGACATCATCAGACGTCACTGTCTCAATATAAGGGCAGTTGACATGTTTGTAATGGTAACGAAGTTATGGCGATTGATTGAATTATTCCTTTTACAGAATTCTCTCTCTATAACAAACTTGTGCTTTACTGTTTGATTGAACTTTGTTCTTGCTATGATTGTGCTAATTCAACTTTGAATTCCGCTGCTATACTCTATTAATTGTATCAATTGAGAACATCTGATCCTAAAATTGGTATCAGAGCAGGTTAATCATTGATCGATTAAACAATTGATCTCTGAAACTGCTCAAATTTGTTCTCTAATTGATCGAATTAGCTGATTAAGTAAGAATTTGTTATAGATTGAAGTTTTCTGTTAACTTCTGTTGATTTGTCCTTCAATATTAATTTGTTTTGAATCAATTGATCGAAATTTGCATTAGCTTGTGTCTAATTGCTTGAATCTGTGATCATGACGACTCCAAACAATGATCCGCACAATACAGGCTCCGCAACCAAGCCTCCGATGCTTGTGCGGAGTGAGTACAACATATGGCAACGTAGAATGCTACATCACCTGTCAATTAACAGTGCAGGATGTTGGAAATCTGTAGTGCATGGTCCTTATAAACCCATGATTACTGATCCTGAAACTAAACTAATGATTCCGAAACCTTCGGATATGTATTCGGATGAGGATATCAAACTGTTTGAAATTGATGCGAAAGCTCATGGTATTCTGGCCATGGCCTTGCCGAATGAGATTTACTCTGGCTTGATGCATCATGATACTGCTCATGATCTCTGGGTTGCACTGAAAGAACAATTTGGTGGAACCGATGAGGTTTTAGCAAACACAAGAGAAATCCTCGCCCAACAGTATGAGACGTTCTCTCATAGGAAGGGTGAATCATTGACTCAACAATTTGAGCGTTTCTCATGTTTAATTTCTGAGTTGAAAATGGTTAAGCAAGAATATACTAATAGTCAGATGAATAACAGATTTCTCAGATCACTGCCTGAGAGATGGGTACTTATACTATTATCCTACGCTCCAGTGCAACTCTAGAACATCTATCTCTCACCCAACTTCATGGGAAACTCTTAACATTTGAGAGAGAGGTAGAACAAAAGAGAAAACTGTCTTCATCTGGAAAACTTGCTGATGATTTTGTTCCTGGTAACACTGCTTTGATAGGTCAGGAGTCAGAGTTTAATGGGTCTGAATGTTCTTATGATGAACATATTGATTTTTCTACTAACAATTCTGAACATGCTTTTGTGGGAGTTGATGGTAATGCAGGAAATTATGGTGATAACTTGTGTTTTGTGATGGATGATTTGAAAGGAATCCCGGATGATGATCTAGAGGAGATGGACATTTTGAGTCAAATGGCATTAATCAACATCAGATCACAAAAGTTCTATAAACGAACAGGAAGAAAGTTCCCTGGATTATCTGGCAAAACCAAAGTTGGATTTGACAAAGGGAAGCTGAGGTGCCATAAGTGTCATAGACTTGGTCACTTTGCTAGGGAGTGCAAATCTACTGGTTCTAACTCTGCTGCACCTTTTGTGACTTTTCCAAGCAACAACCCATCAAGCAAAGGATCACAATCCTCTGGTACTAGTCAACAACAATTCTATCCAGCTCACTTTGTTCAACAAAATCCTATGCCATA
Source organism: Mikania micrantha (assembly GCA_009363875.1). Lineage (NCBI taxonomy): Eukaryota > Viridiplantae > Streptophyta > Magnoliopsida > Asterales > Asteraceae > Mikania > Mikania micrantha. Next base: position 19,823,038 of record CM018694.1, on the reverse strand, counting down.
TCCATATCCTTGTTTCTACATGCCTCAACCTACACACACTCCAGCATTAATTCCTTCACAATCACCTGCTCTTCCTGATACCAGCAAATCTCAAACCAATCAACAGTCTCAACAACAACAGCATCAAAGTTTCTTTACTCCTGGAGTAGTTGATTGGAGTAGTCTACCTGATGATTTATCTGACTTCAACATGCAGCCTTATTCTGAAAATGGTCCACATGGTGGAGACAATCCTTTTGGAAATCTTGCATTGATGGCTATTGATTCAACTGACAACTCTTGTCAATCTTCTTCAACATCACAGGTATCTTCTGAATCAAAAGCTAAGTTATGCTCAGAGTCATGTATTTCAGCATTTGCTTCCATTAGGGAAATAAATGTAGAATTGATAAATGAGAAATTTGAATTAGAGAAGGCTGTGGCTAAAAACAAAACTGAGTTTGAAAAAGCTTTAAATGAAAAAGAGTCTAATATTTATAAACTTAAATGTTTGTTATCTGATGAAAAAGCTAGAGTGGAAGTCATGCTTGTGAAGCATAATGATCTGAAACAAACACTTGCAGCAACCCAAGTAGAATGTGCAAGATGGGTTGAATCTTGCAAGGGGTTTGAGTTGTTGTTAAACAAACAAACAGCATCAAATGTGAAGTTTGGTATTGGATACAATCACACTGCTCCTCCAACTGATTATACACCAAAAAATCTTAACTGTTAGTCTTAAGGAGACAGTGTATACCAATCCACCAAATCTTCAGAAAAGTCTGATGCTGAAGAATCATTTGAAAGTGATTCAAGTGCCTGCAAATCTGAGTCTGAAACTATTGACATTGAAACTTATTCTTATTCTCTTGGATGTACAAATGTTATCCAGGATGAAACATGTCAGGATAGTGTTTTAATTGAGATTAACCCTGATGAAAAGGTTTCAAATGAATTAAATTTAAAACTGGTTAAGTCAGATGGGCATGGCACTGGAGAGAAAGATGCACGGCTTCTGATAAGTCAGAATCACTCATCAGTAGTTGTAGAAAAAGCTGATGGCACAACTACTGATAAGTGGAAAAGGGTTGATAGACAAGTGCTGAAGAATACCTCTTCAGAGGTTGTCAGCACATCAGCTGTTATCAATTTGTCTACAAATACTGATGTTTCAAATGTGCTGAAGAACAAAAACTCAGTATCTAAGTCATCAGTACTTGTAGATAATCACAAGGGAAAGCAAAAGAGGGTGCCTTGTGAAATTTGTAGGCTGTTTAATCATTCCACTGATGATTGCTGGTACAGAAAAGGTTCAAAATTCAACAAAATAAAGCATAAAAACAAAAACCTTCTCAAAATGAAAACTGAATTTCATTCCAAGTTTGTACCAGAATCATCTGTCAGTTCAAAGACTGGAAACACCTCACATGGAACTGAATCAAATAAGTTCAAGAAAGGTAAGGAGGTGGTTCCAGATTCAAAGAAACAACACTTGAAAAATTCTTCATCAGTTAAAGAAACTAAAGTGTTAAAACCCAAAAATCCAAAGTCAGGTCAAAATGTGTCTAATGAAATCAAAATCTTGACACAAAATCATAATCAACTGATGTTAATGATGCAACAACTGCTAGGAAGAGTCAATCTGGCAGAGGCATCTGTTGATTCATTTCCTAAAAAGAAATCAAAATCAAAAGTCAAAGCAAAATCTTCTGATAAGAATGCTTCAAGTGTTGCTTCAACTGACACTGCTCATTTTGTTTATTCATGTGTTAACAGACCCAAAACCAAAATGGTTTGGGTCCCAAAGTCTAACTGAGTGTGTTGTTGTATGCAGGGTCCTTCAGCATGCCAAAATAGCATCTGGTATGTTGATAGTGGAGGATCCATGCATATGACTGGGAGCAGATCTCTCCTTCAAAATTATTTTACTGGAAGGAAGGGATTTGTATCCTTTGGAAATGATGCTAAGGGTTACATTATTGGGAAAGGTATGGTAACAAATGATGAACACATTGTTCATAAGTTCTGATAAACAACATTTCCACAAAGTTCTGATGAACAAATTGTTTACAAGTTCTGATGAACACATTGTTCACAAGTTCTGATGAACAAAATTTCCACAAAGTTCTGATGAACAAATTGCTTACAAGTTCTGATGAACACATTGTTCACAAGTTCTGATGAACAAAATTTCCACAAAGTCTGATGAACAACTGATGAAAACAACTGCTGAACAAAACTGTCCACAACACCTGATGAGTAATTTTACTCTTCAGTTGTTTTAACTTCCGTTGTTTTCTCTATTTAACTCAACCTTCTTCAGTTGTTTCATTATCACTTTCTCAGAACTTTTCATCCTTTTCAAAAACCTATTTTCCCTCTCCAGTCTTTACATCCATGGCGTCAATCACCTTGAAACCTCGACACAATTCCGTTGCTTATCTGACCAAATCCTCCTTTTGGTCAAAGTTTGATGAAGCTGTGGACTTGATGACCTCCTCTCAATTCAAAACTGCCTTTCTCCTCAATCCAACTCTGTATGTCGAATCCATTCATCAATTTTGGATGAATGTTGAACTGTTCAACGTGGGCACAGGAGTCATCTCACTTCGATCCACAGTTAATGGTCATAATGTGCACATCAGCCCCGCTGAAATCAGGGAGGTTCTTCAGCTTGATGATGCTAACCTGGTCACTCAGTTTCCTAAGAGCGTCACTGACCTCTGTTTTACAAGTCATGAATACCAGGGTGACCTGAGTGATTCCACACTTTTCAAGAAGCACTTCAATGACCCAGAGCGCCTGATATTCCATATGATCAACATCTGCTTGGCTCCGAAGTCTTCTTCATGGGACCAAATGTCCTCTCGATGGCAACAGGTATTGTATTCTATCCTAGAATCTCAAAAGCTAAATTTTTCTCAAATACTCTTTTCTGAATTAACTGAACATGCTGGTAAGCCTGTTTCTTCTAGATGGCTACTCTATCCACGTTTTATCATGGCCATCATAGAGAAACAGCTTCAGCAAAATGGCCTTGTTGGTCAGGGGATCTCTGCTCCAGCAGTTTTGTTGGAAGTATATTCCCGACACAACTCTAACCCTACTCTCAAAGAGGCTGCCCGAAAGCTAAAACCCAAGCAGAGGGAACCCACAGCCTCCACCACAAAATCCAAATCCAGAGTCCCCACTAAACCAAAATCCAAACAAACCAAAAAGGCTGCTCAGGGAAATGAGTCCCCTGAGTCTGCCCATGCCTCACCAAGGCATGACATGGCCACTGGGAGTAGTCAACCAGTGATCCATCCGACTCCACCGGCTCAAACCGCCCAGGATTCCTCTCAACAGGAACCTGGTGCAACCTTTGAAGGGGCAGACGCATTTCTAGAACCTCTTTCAGTTGAAAAGGTTTCTATTGAACAACACCAATCTCCCCGGGTGCACTCTCTTTCAAAGCCAATTCCTATGGAAACCACCCCAGATAGTCCCACTTTTGTTATTGAAAACATCCTGGATCAGTTGAACACTCCTATCCCCTCCCAGACACCTATCACTACTGGGATAAGCTCCAACATTGAGGGGGAGGATAAAAGTGTCTCTGATAGCCCACAGGATTATGACTACCACATCAGATCTCCTAGTGTGGAAAGAGAGATTCTGATATCTGACAAGGCTGCTACTTCATCACCTCCATCATTTGGAGTGATTGATAGTGGTACCATTGCTAAGACCTTGTCAGAGGCAACAACTGATGAAGGGGTTACCCCTGAGGTTGGAAGTCCCCAGAACCAAGAAAAAGGGGCACCTGATCATGTTGAGCCACACTCAACTCAGGTAGATCCTGATAATCTCAGGAGGTCAGATGATTTAGCTAAGGCTACTGATGACCAAAGAACACTTGCTGAGGTTCTGAAACAGAATCAAATCCTTGAGGCTGAGGTATGTAGACTCAATGAGCTACTCACCAAAATGTCCAAGGACAAAAGACCATCTTCCCCAATTACCCCACAGATGGCACCTTCTCATCCTGAAGGTCACCAAAACACTTCCCCCACTACTTCACAATTTCAAATGCCACCAGCCTTTGCTTCAGGCACTAATCCTTTGGGTTCTAGCCCCCTAGAGGCATTAGCTGCTGCCTTTCTAAATATCCTCCCTCTCATCACTCCATTACTGAAAACAATTATTATTCAAGCCCTTGATGAGAGGCTACCCTCCAAATCTCAAATTCAACAAATGGTTGATGAGGCTGTGACTGCCAGACTTACCACTCTACATACTCCTTCTTCCCCTGCAGCCAAAAAGGGGGAGTTAGGAACAGAGTCAGTCACAACTTCAGCTTCCAAAAGGCCAAGATCTGAAGATGTTGCTTCTGAAAGGTCTCCTGCAATTCAAGTGACTTATAAGAGACAGAAGAAGAAACCTGTTGAGGTTATCAACAGAGCTGATGAGGAGGTTGAGCAGGAAATGGCTGAGAAAGTAATTGAAGCAAGTGCAGAACAAGTGGAAGTTACAACATCTGATGTACAAAAACAGGCTACAACCTCTGATGTACAAGAAACTGAACCAGAGGAGATACAAAATCAAGAGGTTCAAACTCAGGTTGTGGAGGTAAGGGCTCCTCTAAAGAAAAGAAGGCAACTGAGAATTCAAGAAGATGAAGATTCTGATGAAGAAGACAGGATGCCTATCTCTACAGTTATCAAGCCAAATGTTCAAAAGCCTGCACCATCAACAACTGGGTTGGATCTGTCAATTCAAAAGAAGAAGGTATCTCTTCCTGCCAAATATGTGCCTGAGAAGCCACTGGTGTTGGGACAACATCCAAAGCTCACACCAGAATCTCAAATGTTGGCAGTAAAAGTGAAGCTTGAAGAAGAAGAGAACCAGAAACAGCATGATGAGCAAATCCTAAAGATGGTTGACAAGGATTATCCTCAGACATCAACCATTATTGCAATGAAGAAAGAAGCTCAAAGGTTGTATGCTCTGAGGTTCACCTACCAGTATAGGAAGGAACAGATTAGAATGTGTCCTGATCCAAGAATCATTCATAGGATCCACAAGAGAGAGGCTCCAGCATCTTATGCCAGAAGAATCAGAAGGGTCTTAAGTGCTGACATTATGCTAGGGTCAGTACTTGATCCTTGGGAGATAATCAATGACTTCAAGAGTGTGTACAACTCTGGCTCAAAAGCTCCAAAGTTTATAGAAAACAAAATGATCAAGAAAGGCTTGGTATATAGGAAACTTGAAAATGTTCAACAAAATGAGCTTTCTCTATTTTTGGAAGGGAAGCATCCTGATGAGTTTGTATACAGAGAGATTACTAGAGTTGAGCTGAATGATGGGACAACGGCCAGGTACTTGTCTGAGTACTATGGACCTGAGTCTTTCTTTGAAGGTGAACCTGAGAGGCTGACTCCAGAAGAGAAGGTAATACTGCTTGAGGCATATGTCAGGGAGTCCTTCAGGTTAGTATATAATCAATAGCCTTAATGAGAGGGGTTAATGCTCATAGTCCATTTCCCCAATGGAGTTCCCTCTCATATTTTGCTTGTTAGATTTTTGGAAGCTGTTTATTATCAGGCATACACTTTAACTGGTCATTTTGATACTGATCTCAAAGAAAAAGACTTATCTTTCAGCTTGGGAGTGAATAAGTGAGACCATCAATAAATTAGAGGTTTTTGGCTGCATTGGTTCAGGGGGAGTTTGTTGGACTAAAAGAACCAATGAGCCTGATCAGAAAAATCTCTAAGTCTCACAGCACTTATAACGACTGAAGAAGAACACAACAGCTGACATTCAATGTACTGAAGACACAAGATCTGAAGTGATATACAACAGCTGAAGTGCAATTCATCAGATGTTGTAATGTGTAGTTAAGTCTTCAGCAGTTTTCTTTCAGTGTTTGTAAAAGTCTGATGAGTAGTTTACTCATCAGATGTTTTAGTCTTTTTACTTCAGTAGTTTTAGTTCTTCAGTAGTTGTAAGAGAATGTCTTCAGATGTTGTAGACATTCTCAGTAGTTTAGTTATTTTCAGTTGTTTTGTTTTGTCTGTTAGGTGTCAACATCATGTGACATCATCAGACGTCACTGTCTCAATATAAGGGCAGTTGACATGTTTGTAATGGTAACGAAGTTATGGCGATTGATTGAATTATTCCTTTTACAGAATTCTCTCTCTATAACAAACTTGTGCTTTACTGTTTGATTGAACTTTGTTCTTGCTATGATTGTGCTAATTCAACTTTGAATTCCGCTGCTATACTCTATTTATTGTATCAATTGAGAACATCTGATCCTACAACTGGGTATGATAGTCAACCACGACTATAACTGGGTATGATAGTCAACCACGACTATAACTGGGTATGATAGTCAACCACGACTATAACTGGGTATGATAGTCAACCACGACTATAACTGGGTATGATAGTCAACCACGACTATAACTGGGTATGATAGTCAACCACGACTATAACTGGGTATGATAGTCAACCACGACTATAACTGGGTATGATAGTCAACCACGACTATAACTGGGTATGATAGTCAACCACGACTATAACTGGGTATGATACTCAACCACGACTATAACTGGGTATGATAGTCAACCACGACTATAACTGGGTATGGAGCCTTGTGCAGGCATAAGCCCACTGTTCGTATGGTAACAGGGGAACGTATGATGATGATGATGTAAGGATGTTATGTGCTAAGGTTATGGACTATGTGAATGAAATGATGTGTATGTTAAGTATGTTAAATGTTGTTTTATGAAAACTAGAACTCACCAGCGTAAGCTGACTTGATTTAGCATGTATGTCAGGTTGAAGGTATGATAAGAGGAGGCATGGAGCTCGGGCATAGAGTCATACGATCCGGTGGTTTTGGCAATCCGATATGTTTTTGATACAGACACTTTATTGATTTCTGTTTATCAAACTATGTTTATATTTCCGCTGCATGATTATGAAAGTTTTTAGTTTAAGAGCTATGCGTTATGATGGAAACCAACCTCTGTGAGGTGTCCTTCAAGAAACATTTTGTAAGATTAATTATCACTCATTCAGGACAAAACAATCACATATTTTAGTTTGAGAAAGATCCAGACATGAGATCATATTGTATTACAATTATCATCACACCTGATTGAATTAATGAATATATTTATCAGCAAATTACAAGTCAAAGATGATTTTCAGTATAAAACCTCTTTAAGTTTAATTACTTAGTTAAAATATCAATTGAAAACAAAATCATCAAATTCTTTATGTTCTACATTTACTTGAATACATCCCCGTTTTGTGAAAAACTAAACAAACAAAAATGTCGTTGAAACAATATATTTCAATTTTAACTAGCTTGATCATGCAAAAATAAAACAGAATTTCTTTTCAAAATAACAAAATATAAAACAAATTGAATTTGTTCAAAATCTTGGAATCAAGGTTGATACTTTCGTATGCTCAGATGATCCAGAAAATGAACGAAATAATAATTTAATATTAAGCATTTAACAATGAGATCGATATTCTCATATGCGCAGAGATTGTCCAAAACTTAATCAAAACCAAGAAAACAAACTTAAAACATTTAAAGGTATAACAATCAGGTCGATACGTAAGTATACCCAAAGAATGTTTCAATTTTAAACTAAAACAAAAGTAAAAAACAAATTTAGAATTTCTTTTAAAAAACTAAACACATGATCAAAACTAGTAATTTAACTTTTGTTCAAAAGACATTTTGTAAGATTAATTATCACTCATTCAGGACAAAACAATCACATATTTTTGTTTGAGAAAGATCTAGACATGAGATCATAATGTATTACAATTATCATCACACCTGATTGAATTAATGAATATATTTATCAGCAAATTACAATTTAAAGATGATTGTCAGTATAAAACATCTTTAAGTTTAATTACTTAGTTAAAATATCAATTGAAAACAAAATCATCAAATACTTTATGTTCTACATTTACTTGAATACATCCCCGTTTGTGAAAAACTAAACAAACAAAAATGTCGTTGAAACAATATATTTAACAAATATAACTATGAAATATAAACTAACAAAACAATCAAATATTTTTGTTTGAGAAAGATCCAGACATGAGATCATATTGTATTACAATTATCATCACACCTGATTGAATTAATGAATATATTTATCAGGAAATTACAATTTAAAGATGATTGTCAGTATAAAACATCTTTAAGTTTAATTACTTAGTTAAAATGTCAATTGAAAATAAAATCATCAAATACTTTATGTTCTACATTTACTTGAATACATCCCCGTTTTGTGAAAAACTAAACAAACAAAAATGTCGTTGAAACAATATATTTCAATTTTAACTAGCTTGATCATGCAAAAAAAAACAGAATTTCTTTTCAAAATAACAAAATATAAAACAAATTGAATTTGTTCAAAATCTTGGAATCAAGGTTGATACTTTCGTATGCTCAGATGATCCAGAAAATGAACGAAAGAATAATTTAATATTAAGCATTTAACAATGAGATCGATATTCTCATATGCGCAGAGATTGTCCAAATCTTAATCAAAACCAAGAAAACAAACTTAAAACATTTAAAGCTATAACAATCAGGTCGATACGTAAGTATACGCAAAGAATGTTTCAACTTTAAACTAAAACAAAAGTAAAAAACAAATTTAGAATTTCTTTTAAAAAATAAACACATGATCAAAACTAGTAATTTAACTTTTGTTCAAAAAGCATTTTGTAAGATTAATTATCACTCATTCAGGACAAAACAATCACATATTTTGTTTGAGAAAGATCCAGACATTAGATCATAATGTATTACAACTATCATCACACCTGATTGAATTAATGAATATATTTATCAGCAAATTACAATTTAAAGATGATTGTCAGTATAAAACATCTTTAAGTTTAATTACTTAGTTAAAATATCAATTGAAAACAAAATCATCAAATACTTTATGTTCTACATTTACTTGAATACATCCCCGTTTTGTGAAAAACTAAACAAACAAAAATGTCGTTGAAACAATATATTTAACAAATATAACTATGAAATATAAACTAACAAAACAATCACATATTTTTGTTTGAGAAAGATCCAGACATGAGATCATATTGTATTACAATTATCATCACACCTGATTGAATTAATGAATATATTTATCAGGAAATTACAATTTAAAGATGATTGTCAGTATAAAACATCTTTAAGTTTAATTACTTAGTTAAAATGTCAATTGAAAACAAAATCATCAAATACTTTATGTTCTACATTTACTTGAATACATCCCCGTTTTGTGAAAAACTAAACAAACAAAAATGTCGTTGAAACAATATATTTCAATTTTAACTAGCTTGATCATGCAAAAAAAAAACAGAATTTCTTTTCAAAATAACAAAATATAAAACAAATTGAATTTGTTCAAAATCTTGGAATCAAGGTTGATACTTTCGTATGCTCAGATGATCCAGAAAATGAACGAAAGAAATAATTTAATATTAAGCATTTAACAATGAGATCGATATTCTCATATGCGCTGAGATTGTCCAAATCTTAATCAAAACCAAGAAAACAAACTTAAAACATTTAAAGCTATAACAATCAGGTCGATACGTAAGTATACGCAAAGAATGTTTCAACTTTAAACTAAAACAAAAGTAAAAAACAAATTTAGAATTTCTTTTAAAAAATAAACACATGATCAAAACTAGTAATTTAACTTTTGTTCAAAAAGCATTTTGTAAGATTAATTATCACTCATTCAGGACAAAACAATCACATATTTTGTTTGAGAAAGATCCAGACATTAGATCATAATGTATTACAATTATCATCACACCTGATTGAATTAATGAATATATTTATCAGCAAATTACAATTTAAAGATGATTGTCAGTATAAAACATCTTTAAGTTTAATTACTTAGTTAAAATATCAATTGAAAACAAAATCATCAAATACTTTATGTTCTACATTTACTTGAATACATCCCCGTTTTGTGAGAAACTAAACAAACAAAAATGTCGTTGAAACAATATATTTCAATTTTAACTAGCTTGATCATGCAAAAATAAAACAGAATTTCTTTTCAAAATAACAAAATATAAAACAAATTGAATTTGTTCAAAATCTTGGAATCAAGGTGGATACTTTCGTATGCTCAGATGTTCCTGAAAATGAACGAAACAATAATTTAATATTAAGCATTTAACAATGAGATCGATATTCTCATATGCGCAGAGATTGTCCAAATCTTAATCAAAACCAAGAAAACAAACTTAAAACATTTAAAGCTATAACAATCAGGTCGATACGTAAGTATACGCAAAGAATGTTTCAACTTTAAACTAAAACAAAAGTAAAAAACAAATTTAGAATTTCTTTTAAAAAATAAACACATGATCAAAACTAGTAATTTAACTTTTGTTCAAGAAACATTTTGTAAGATTAATTATCACTCATTCAGGACAAAACAATCACATATTTTTGTTTGAGAAAGATCCAACCATGAGATCATAATGTATTACAATTATCATCACACCTGATTGAATTAATGAATATATTTATCAGCAAATTACAAGTCAAAGATGATTGTCAGTATAAAACATCTTTAAGTTTAATTACATAGTTAAAATATCAACTGAAAACAAAATCATCAAATACTTTATGTTCTACATTTACTTGAATACATCCCCGTTTTGTGAAAAACTAAACAAACAAAAATGTTGTTGAAACAATATATTTCAATTTTAACTAGCTTGATCAAGCAAAAATAAAACAGAATTTCTTTTCAAAATAACAAAATATAAAACAAATTGAATTTGTTCAAAATCTTGGAATCAAGGTTGATACTTTCGTATGCTCAGATGATCTAGAAAATGAACGAAATAATAATTTAATATTAAGCATTTAACAATGAGATCGATATTCTCATATGCGCAGAGATTGTCCAAATCTTAATCAAAACCAAGAAAACAAACTTAAAACATTTAAAGCTATAACAATCAGGTCGATACGTAAGTATACACAAAGAATGTTTCAACTTTAAACTAAAACAAAAGTAAAAAACAAATTTAGAATTTCTTTTAAAAAATAAACACATGATCAAAACTAGTAATTTAACTTTTGTTCAAGAAACATTTTGTAAGATTAATTATCACTCATTCAAGACAAAACAATCACATATTTTTGTTTGAGAAAGATCCAGACATGAGATCATATTGTATTACAATTATCGTCACACCTGATTGAATTAATGAATATATTTATCAGCAAATTACAATTCAGAGATGATTGTCAGTATAAAACATCTTTAAGTTTAATTACTTAGTTAAAATATCAATTGAAAACAAAATCATCAAATGCTTTATGTTCTACATTTACTTGTATACATCCCCGTTTTGTGAAAAACTAAACAAACAAAAATGTCGTTGAAACAATATATTTAATAAATATAACTATGAAATATAAACTTACAAAACAATCACATATTTTGTTTGAGAAAGATCCAGACATGAGATCATATTGTATTACAATTATCATCACACCTGATTGAATTAATGAATACATTTATCAGCAAATTAAAATTCAAAGATGATTGTCAGTATAAAACATCTTTAAGTTTACTTACTTAGTTAAAATATCTATTGAAAACAAAATCATCAAATACTTTATGTTCTACATTTACTTGAATACATCCCCGTTTTGTGAAAAACTAAACAAACAAAAATGTCGTTGAAACAATATATTTCAATTTTAACTAGCTTGATCATGCAAAAATAAAACGGAATTTCTTTTCAAAATAAAAAAATATAAAACAAATTGAATTTGTTCAAAATCTTGGAATCAAGGTTGATACTTTCGTATGCTCAAATGATCCAGAAAATGAACGAAACAATAATTTAAGATTAAGCATTTAACAATCAGATCGATATTCTCATATGCGCAGAGATTGTACAAATCTTAATCAGAACCAAGAAAACAAACTTAAAACATTTAAAGCTATAACAATCAGGTCGATACGTAAGTATACGCAAAGAATGTTTCAACTTTAAACTAAAACAAAAGTAAAAGACAAATTTAGAATTTCTTTTAAAAAATAAACACATGATCAAAACTAGTAATTTAACTTTTGTTCAAGAAAATTTTGTAAGATTAATTATCACTCATTCAGGACAAAATTAAGTATTTTATTATAAGCATCTGTTTATCATAAACCATAATCAAAATTTTGTCAAATGTTATTTCAACTAAGTTATAAACCTACCAACATATCATACTAAGTAATTGTAAATACTCATTATGTTTAAATTCTAGTATGATACAGATGTGCTTCCAATTGCTACAATGTACTATCATTTCTCATTTGGTCGAATCAATTTCTCAGATTTTAATTTTTTTTAAATGGTTTTGTGTTTTTGATTTTTCAACTGTTTTTGAGGTTTTTCAAAAATTTCTCCCCCTAAAAACTAAAACACAAAATAAATGAAACAATTAAAATTTCTGATGTTAATTCAATAAAAATTGATAATGAAGGAATTTGATTTGGAATTACCTCACCCATGACCCGAATGCCATTTAATTTGAGCAAATACTCAAAACGATTTTTATCAAAAGCCTTGGTGAGAAGGTCTGCTCGTTGCTCATCTGTATGTATCTTCACCTCATCAATAAGTTTCTTTTCATAGCAATCTCATATGAAATGAAACCTAATATCAATGTGTTTTGAACGTGAATGATACACAGGATTCTTTGTTATAGCAATAGCAGCCTCATTATCAACATGAATGGGAGTAGTCAGAAAATTCAAACCATAGTCTCTAATCTGTTGTTGTATCCACAAAACTTGTGAACAACAACTGGCAGCAGCTACATACTCAGCCTCACAAGTCGAAGTAGCAACAGATGTTTGCTTTTTGCACTACCAAGAAACTAAACGCTCCCCCAAAAATCGTGCACCTCCAGTTGTTGATTTCACATATGTCTTACAACCTCCATAATCGGAATCACTATAGGCATTGAAAGAAAAGTTATCATTCTTAGGATACCACAGACCGGTGTCTGGTGTACCCTTCAGATAACGAAGAATTCTTTTGACTACAATTAGATGTGACACTTTAGGTTTTGATTGATATCATGCACAGATACTAGTAGCAAACACAATATCTAGTCTTGAGGCAGTCAGATACATCAAACTTCCTATAATTCCACGATAAAGAGTAGGATCAATGATCACCCCTTAATATCAGGCTCAATCCCGTGATTAGGCTGAATTGGCGTGGAAATCGGTTTTGAATCAATCATGCTAAACCGCTTTAGCACATCTTGAATATATTTTGTCTGATGAATGAAGATTCATCATCAGTTTGATCAAATTGTAAACCCAGAAAAAATTTGATGTCTGACATGGCATTCATTTTAAATTTCTCAATCATCACCTCTTTAAACTCCAAACACAGTTGTTCATCGGTAGATCCAAAGATAATATCATCTACATAGATCTGAACAAGAATAATATCCTTGCCCTTTTCCCGATAAAACAATGTTTTGTCAATTTGACCCCTATTGAACCGGTGTTCAATAAGATGAGTCGATAATGTCACATACCAGGCACGCGGAGCCTGATGTAGACCATACAGTGATTTGTCTAAAAGGTAAACCTGATCCTGATGGATAGCATCCTCAAAGCCCGGTGGCTGACAAACATACATTGTTTCCTTCAAAGAACCATACAGAAACGCAGACTTAACATCCAACTGAAAAACAATGAATTTCTTGTGAGCAACAAAAGCAAGAAAAAGTGTAATTGCTTCTAGCCGTGCCACAAGTGCAAACACTTCATCCTAATCATTTGCCTCAACTTGTTTGAAACCTTGAACCACTAAACGAGCTTTGTTTCGAACAATTACACATCTATCATCTCGTTTGCATCTTAAAACCCATCTAGTTCCAATTTTTTTCCCACCTTTTGGCAAATCAACCAGATGCCAAACACCCAACTTCTGAAACTGATTTAGCTCTTCTTGCATCGCCTCCACCCAGGCAGGCTCACGCAACGCTTCAGTTACACACTTTGGCTCTATTTGAGAAATAAATGCAGAATGCATCCAGAGCTCTTGACTGTCATGATTCTTTCTAACTCCACATACAAACTCTCCTAATTTGTGACTTGATGTCGTGTCTGTACTCCAGCAGATGGATTTTCGATGCTGTGATCAACAGGGCGATGTACATGAACTCTAGTGACAGGCACTTGCAGGACATCCACATTATGATCAAGATTCGAAATATTCTGATCAGTATCATAATCATGAGAAATAGCATCTTCAAAAACATCATGATCATCGTCAGACGACCAATCATCATTAATTACTTCTGAAACACCTTCCTCATGTGGATTATAATTACCATCTTCATAATGATGAGAAATACCTTGATCTTTAGAATTCTGCAAATCATAAAACATTTGTAAGGTTATTTCATCATCAGAAACATTTGGAGACAAATTAAAAGACTCAAACAGTTTATTATAATCAAAAAGCCAATCTGGTCCTTTTCCGTCTTGTATAGGTGTATGTCTTTGAACATCCACATGATACCATAATTCCACAACACTCGTACGTTTATTAAAGACACGTTTGTTAGGAAGACTGTAGCCAAGAAAGAAACCCTCTTCAACTTTAGAATTGAATTTTGAATCTTTCTTTAGCATGGTACAAGGAGCTCCAAAAGGTTCCAAGTGTTCCAAATTGGGCTTTCGATTTTGAAGCAATTCATACCATGTTTTATCGTGTCTTTTAACAAACAAAACTCTGTTAAGAGTAAAACAAGCTGTAGCCACAGCTTCACTCCAAAATGTAATGGGATTTTAGAATCAGCTAGCATTGTTCTTGCAGACTCAATCAACGTTCTGTTCTTTCTTTCAGCTACACCATTCATTTGGGGTTCATATGGTGCACTGAATTGCTGCTGAATGCCCTTTGAATCATAAAATTCTTCCAATTGATGATTCTTAAACTCAGTCCCATTATTTGAACGTACACGCCTTACTCTCAACTTATACAATGTCTCCAACCTATTAATCAACAACACAAAATTTTCATAAGTATCTGATTTAAGCTTTAAAAACATAACCCATGAAAATCTAGAAAAATCATCAGTCACCACAAAAAAATATGATTCACCACCTATACTTTTCACATTGATAGGTCAAAACAAATCCATGTGAAGAAGTTCAAGTGGCATTTCAATAGAAAATACTTTCTTTGTTTTGTGAGACTTCCTTTTCTGTTTACCCTTTTTACACGACACACACACATCTGGAAGTTTAAAATGTTTAACCGGTACACCCTCAACTAAATGATTGTGCACAATATGATTCATCTTCCTGATATGAATATGCCCCATTCGTCTGTGCCAAGAATGTGTATCTTGCTCAGTTGCCTTAAACACCAGACATGTCTCCACTTTATTCACCTTCTCCGCCTTTGCCATGTCAAGCACATACGAATCCTTGCTCCGATCAGCAGTCATCAGAATCCACTCCTCAAGAATCTGAAATCCCTGCTTAAGTACATAACACCTGTATTTATCAAACATCACCTTGTATCCTTTATCACAAATATGCGAAACAGTTAACAAATTGTTAGTTAATTCTTTACAGAAATTAACATTATCAAATGAAACCTTTCCATTCGTCAAACTACCCAACCCAGTAATTTGACCTCCTTTGTCTCCTGCAAAGTTCACATAACTTCCTTTAATTTGCCTGAAATCTTTCAACAAATTCAACTCTCCAGTCATGTGTCGTGAACATCCACTATCAACAATTCAACGACTATTGATATGGCCCATAGATGCCACCTGCACAATAAATTAAAACCAATCAGTATCAAAAGGGATGACCCCTGCCATATTGGCGTCGAGTCTCCCTGAATGGACCCCTACCATTCAGTTGTGATGAACTGCTTGAAGAACCATCTTCACTGTGATAATCCTTTTTCCCAGAAATTTAATCACCTAACCTGTTTTTCAATTTCCAAAATGATTTTGACTTAAAATTTGATTTTGAAAATGATTTTGAAGATGCCTTGTCAAAAGAATCATCATCAGATGATATCACAAGTTTGACAAGCTTTTTCACATTTCTTTTATTATCAAAAACTCGTTTATTCTGATTAATTTCTTCTTTTACCCAAACACAATCAGGATCAAATTTCCGAAGAAGTCTCATTTCTTCTTCACTAGGTTTCACTTTCCTAGGACTTCCACTTGACCTATTCACCCAACTCTCATCATCTGAACTCTTTCTGATTCTGTTGTTTGGTGAATTAGCAGAAATATGTCCTTTTCCACAACAAGTAAAACACTTTCGTGTTTCTATTGGTGAATAAGACCTAAAGCTGCTACAATCAGTAGAACTGAAATCCAAATCACAATCAGCAATCAGATGACCAAATTTACCACAACGGTAAAAATTTTTATCTTTCAGATGATTCTTTAGTTTTGATTCATCATAGTACTTGGATGAACTGAAAGGTTTAGAAACAACCTTTGCAGATTCTTTGGTTTTGATTCTCAAACCAGATGATTTTATCTCTGAATTACTCACTTGATTTTGAAAATTCTTTGATTTGCCTTTATGTCCAACCCCAAACTTATCAAAGAAAAAATCCACTTTGTCAACATTTTTAGAAAACACATTTTGCTTTTGAAAATTACCACTAGACTCTCCTTGATGTGTAGTAGATGACTTTACATACACAATAGGTTTGAGAGTAGTAGTTGGTTTAGTTTTCATCACTGGTTTGGAAACAAGATTTGGTTTAATCACCACCTTCTCAACAGATTTCATTTCAACTTCTGACTTTTGAGACTTCAGACTCTTTTTATCAACCGTTTTAACTTGATAA
This sequence comes from Mikania micrantha, assembly GCA_009363875.1. NCBI lineage: Eukaryota > Viridiplantae > Streptophyta > Magnoliopsida > Asterales > Asteraceae > Mikania > Mikania micrantha. The sequence goes on along the minus strand of CM018694.1, from coordinate 19,806,118 downwards.
CCATTCTGTCTCAAGATATCAGATGAATATTCTGATTCAGTGATGTCTTCAATGATAGGACCATCACTATCAAGAGACACTTTTTCATCAAATGATGAATCTTCAGCATTCTCAACCACTTGTTCAGACACATGTTTATTCAAAGAAACAGGATGAACTTCCGAATTCAGATCAATTTGTGGTTTGGAAACATAGCTGGTAGGAGGTGGTACATAATAAAAACCCAAGCCGCTAGTATCATTTGATGATCTTTGCATGGCAGCAAAGTAATCAATGACATACTGAGAATTCTGATAATTCTCCAGCTTGCTCTTGTTCATTTCTGCTTCCGCTCTTGCTGCTGATAATTCAACCTTTAAGTTTTGCACTGATTCGAGATGCACTGAAACTGCATGATTATTTTGCTAAACTTTGATTTTTAACTCTTCATTTTCTTTGCCTAAACCAATTATCTTCTGTCAAAAGCTTTTTCTCTTGAAATTAACTTCTTGTTAGCTTCAGTGCACTCCACCAGTTCAGCAGTCAACTGAGCATTCATTTCTTTCAATTTATCAATGATCTCTAAAAGATCCTCATTTACCTCATCAAACTTCTCTTTTCCTTTGCATGTGTCTTCATCTAAAGAAGCCATGAATGCACCTATCAAATTATCATACTGCTTTCCTCAATCATAACCTTCATCAGCTTGACTAACTAAAGCTTTCGATGACTCTTCAGACTTTTCTTTCTTTTTCTGATAAACTTCTTTTGGCTTGAAAGTGTTTAAATTTCCTTTCTTCTTCGAATTCTTACATTCTCTAGCAAAATGGCCTAACTCACCACAATTGTAACATTGAGTAGTCTTTGCATTAAATCCGAACTTAGTGTTTCGATTAAAAGAGAATTTCTTCGCAGTTTTCTTTTCATATCTATTGATTCTTCTGATCACACTTGCCAATGCCCATTGAGTTTCAATCAACTCCATCTCATCATCATCAATTTGCTCATAATCTTCAAATGTAAGATTTGAGTTTCCAATCTTTCCTACAATTTGTTCATCATAAGCACTGACTACACATGAAAAAATCGACATATGATCCCGAACAGCCTCTACAGTTACTTTCCCCAGATTTGATGTATTCAATTGAACAAGAGTTGTTGTTGAGTCAGACTTCTTCTCTTTCACAGAATAATATGAACTAGAACACACAGATGAAGACGGTGAAGGAGAACTATCAGAAGTACTAGAAACAAATGATGTCTGAATCTTTGCAGAAGAAACAGGTGGTGTCACCACAGATGCACCGTATAAAGAAGGATCTTGAGTAACATTTACTCTTCTTGCTTTTCTCTTATCCTTCATCTACTGTTCTTCTAGCTTTTGAGTAAATTCCACCAATTTTATTCCTGGTAGATTTTCTCTCAATATTAGCACCAATGAATTCCACTTTTCAGGCAATGCATCTGCAAAGCAATCTATCTTTTCCTCTTCAGTGTATTCGATTCCACACTTCCTGTCTTCAGTCAATAAATTCCTATATCTTGTTATTAAGGCTTCAAGACTCTCATTACCAATAAAATTGAAGTTCTCAAGCTCTTTGCGTATACTAGTGGCTTTCATCTTCTTTAACTTGGTATTTCCCTCAATCCTTGCTTTCAAAGGATTCCACAAACTATATGAGGTTTTGTGTTCATCAAATTGATGAAGTATCTGATTAGGGATTGCTTGGCTCAGCATCCAGTAAGCTTTCTTCTCAGAATAGTATTTCTTTCTCTGATCAACATCCAATCTCTCAAGGGTTTGATCCAAATCTGTCCCCACCACCTTAGGTCTTTCATAAGGTGATAAAATCCTTTCCCACAGATTAGTGTCAGTTCCATTTAGATGTGTTTCAAACCTTCCTTTCCAGTTCTCGTAATCTGTTAAATCATGTAACTTTGGAACTTTGTTTGTACTTCCAACCTCAGTTTCACTAATTAGAATGCTATGTATCTTAGAATTCTAACTAGCTACTGCAGCAAACATCTCAGCCATGGTTTTGAATTTTTAATTAGTGAACCTCTGATGACAAACTCACTTCACGAACCTTACTACCAGGCGAACCTCCAACAATTCTTGATCTGAACAAACCTCAAGTCATGAACCTGAAACAAACCTTTATCTGACGAACCCGATGTAGCGAACCTTGAGACAAACCTGATCTCACGAACCTGATGCAATGAACCTTGAGACAAACCTGATCTCACGAACCTGATGCAGCGAACCTTGATCAGACGAACCTCTGCAGAAAACCTTTAACGAACCTCTTAAAAATCTTATTACCAGCGAACCTCTTGCTTTAGCTACTCACAGGTTCGGCTCACGAACCTGTTCTTCAAAATTCAAAATTTTGGAGGAAAAACCTTCCAAATTTGAAGAAAATCCTTCAAAAATCCCCAGTTTGCACCACAAATCTTTTAATTGCAATGTTCCACAGCAATAGATGATGAGATTACAATCAAAACAGCAATCAAACACGAAGAAAACTAGAATTTTGATCCATTTCTTGATCTATTTAACTCCAAATGCTTGTAGATCTTTGAAAATCTTGTATAAAACTCCACCAAAGCTCTGAAACCACTGTTGATCTACTGATTTTGATCTTGATCGTACAACGGAATCCTATTAACAACCAAATATATGCAGAATCTATATTTGATCTATATGATTCAAAGAAGAACAAGCATTCCAATAATCATCTCCATTTCATTAATCACAATCAACTGATTACAATGAACACACAACTCTTTCTATCACTCAGAGTTTTCTAGAAGTTATGACAAAATCAGACAAACCTCTAATATATACTAGACTGTCAGCCGAACCTAGCCGAACCCATAGGTTCGCCAGCCTAACCTTGAGGTTCGCTGGACGAACCTGTAGAGCCAAACCTACTAGGTTCGCCGAACCTGCTAAGGTTCGTAAGCCAGACGAACCTCAGCAAAACCTCAACTAACTTTCTATAATTTACATGTTTTGATAAGCAATCTATTACAAATATGTACTAAAAGCTTATATACTCTGCGGGTGTTCCGGTTCGTTTCTGTTGCTCGGTTTTCGATTTCGTTACGTTTCCAGAACGTAATACGCGTGTTTACGGTTACGTAACTAAATAATTGAACGCGTAATTTAGTTTTCTTGGATTGTTCTGATGAGTTTCAAAATTGTAAAATGTAAAATAATATGTTTTACTTCTTTTTACTGTCTCGTTCGCGAGCCGATCGTTAACCTCGTTATTTTCGTTACGTAATGTGAATTACGAGTTGTTTTACTAAATTTGTTTGATAAAGTTAGCTTTAGGTGGAAATTTCAAATAAATATTCCTTAATTCAATTTTCTTTATATAACTGATCGAAATCTTTTAATTTCTTCGTTTCGTCAGAAAGCTTTAACTTACGCGTGTTTTCGTACAGAGCGCTAACTGTCGAATACGATCATTCGTTTCACTTTATGATTTGGTTTTCTATTTGTCAGCAGTCGTTCAGAACGTTAAAGCCATAGATATGTTTGTGTGAATCGTCACCCACACAAACACACTGTCAGCTTATTATTCGTAAATGATACTGAATTATTGTTTTGCATTGAAGTTCCTTACTGACGGACTCGACTAACACACCTAATTGCACATAATCCCGCTTGTTTCACCTTGTTTACTCATTGAATTATCGGCCATCTGATTTCTGTTATTTATGAAGATAAGATCGCAAACGATATGTTTTCGTTACTTGTTCTCACCTTGTTGTTACACATGAAATGTCATATTTACCGTATTTAAAATTTTCACTTAAACACAAACAACTGTTAGTTGTTTCCACTAAATTGTTGTCATATACTATCCATCACATAGTGTTTACACATAGTTTAGGTGTAAGTACACACATTGTACGGATTTGCCAGACGGTCATGTACCAGTTGTCACATTAATCACCTCGATCTTGGCGGGGTGAACATGTATTCCTTCACTGTTGACTACATGACCCAAAAACTGAACTTCTCTCAGCCAAAATTCACAGTTAGAGAATTTAGCATAGAGTTGTTCTGTCTTTAACAACTCCAAGATCTTTCTGAGATGTTGCTCGTGTTCTGCCTTGCTCTTGGAATAAATCAGTATGTCATAAATGAAGACAATGACAAATTGATCCAGATACGGCTTGCACACTCGATTCATGAGGTCCATGAAAACCGCTGGTGCATTCGTCAATCCGAAAGGCATCACCATAAACTCGTAATGCCCATATCTGGTTCGGAGTTGATGATATCCAGATTATAAGTCAAATCTTCAAAAAATACTATGCTCCTTGCAGCTGGTCAAACAAATCATCAATTCTTGGCAATGGATACCGATTCTTGATAGTCAACTTGTTTAGCTCTCTGTAGTCTATGCACATCCGAAAAGATCCATCCTTCTTCACGAACAAAACCGGAGCTCCCCAAGGTAAGTAGCTCGGTCGGATGAAACCTTTATCCAGTAACTCCTATAGTTGATTTGACAATTCCTGCATCTCGGAAGGTGCTAACCTGTAAGGAGATTTAGCAACAGGAGTTGCTCCAGGAACTAAGTCAATACGAAACTCTACTGGTCGCGTAGGTGGCAACCCTGTAGGTCTTCAAGAAGCACTTCTGGACACTCTTTCACTACCGACACGTCTTGAATCTTTTTCTTGTCTTTCTCTTTCACCACCACATGAGCTAGAAAAGCTACACACTGCTTCTGCAGACACTTACGCGCCATTTTGCAAGATATGATTTTGACACTTCGTTTTGCTTGATCCCCTCCAACTTCCAATACACGATCATTCATCAATGGAATTCGAAGCAGCTTTTCCGAACAGATGACTTCCACTCTATTAAGAGATAGCCAGTCCATTCCAATGATGATGTCGAAGCTACCCAACTCCATCGGTATCAAATCGATGGTGAATGTATGACCATTAAGTGTCAATGGGCAGTTTCTATATACTGTACTAACCGTGATTTGTTTCCCGTTAGCTACTTCTATGATGTAAGGGGAATCTAAAAGTTCCTCAATAGAATCAAGTTGGCATGCAAAATCAGTAGAGATAAAACTCTGATCCGCACCAGTGTCAAACAGAATACATGCATAAAAGTCATGTAAGATAAATGTACAAGTGACCACGTTCGGGTCTTGGCGTGCAGCTGGAGCTCCTATAGTGAAAGCTCTTCCACGTGGTGCTGGAACTGCCGGCTGTGCTTTCTTCGGGCAGTTCTTTGAAAAGTGGCCAGGTTCACCAAAGTTATAGCATCCACCGTTTTTCTAGTTGTTGTGTGAAGGGAGAGCTAAAGCAGCATTGTTGACTGCTTGGTTTGGTGTTATCCTGCATTACTGGACCCAATGGCCCTTTGTTCCACATCCCGTGCAGTGTCGTAAATGATTGCTAACAGCATGATGATACTGGCACTTAGTACACAGAGGGTGTGGGCTAGTATAGGGCTTCTTGTGAAGGTTTTGCAGTGCAACAGCTGATTGAGTGGAGCAGCCATTGTGTAGTTCTTTATAACCTTCTATTTCTTCTTTGGATGATGGTGGGGCTTCTTATAGGATTCTTCCCTGTGTTTGCTGGAGTCAGCCTCTTTCTTCAAGGTTCCAGAGGCTACCATCAAATCCGTGAGTTTTCCTGACAAACTCACAGCAGACTCTAAGGTAACAGGGTTTGCTGCAAAGGCTAAACCCTGGATGAAGGCGGGGAGTCCACCTACATACCTATCAATCCTCTTTTCTAGCGTTGGCACCATGTATGGCACCAATGCTACCAACTTGTGATACCGAGTAGTGTACCCCAAGTGATCAGCTCCCTTCATAACATGATTTGCCAACTCAGTCTCCATCCTTTGCAGCTCGTTCTTAGGGCATAATTCAGTTCACAGAAGGGTCTTGAAATCTTCCCATGTCATCGACATGGCTTTTTCTCTTCCTCTTGCTTGAACGTGCGAGTTCCACCAAGTCAAGGCTCGCTTGCTGAATGTTCCAGCAGAGTAACGAACCTTGTGATGCTCTGGACAACTACAAAGGTCCAGAGTAGCCTCAATCTTCTCTATCCATTGGATTAATCCAATAGCTCATTCATTACCGCTGAAACTAGGCGGCTTACATCCCACAAAGGACTTGTAGGAGTAATTTGATGCATTACCAGTATTTCCACTGGCTTCTCCTGATGAATTCCCATAATTGTTGCCCTCGTTCCAAATACGGTTGATCATATCCGGAATCACCTCTTTCAGCTGGTTGGTCAACTGACTGCTCAGTAAAGTTTCCTAAGCAATGGTAGCAGGATCCATGTTCGCAGTCGCGTTCGGGTCAATAGGTGGAGTGTGTGGGAGAGGAGGAGGAGGAGGTGGCGGTGGTGGTGGAGGTATATGTCACACCCCCACCCCTCGTCACCTCGTGTACAGTCTGACGTCACTGAATCGGTTGCGGAAGCATAGTGGTGATGTCTCTGAGGTGAGGGGTGACTTACTTGAACCAATATCATAAGCACACAGATTAACTTAAAGTAAATACTTTACCAGGGTGTCGCAATTACAACCACATTACAACTATATTTATTTAATTACAATACTATTATTAAAGTGCAAATAACTCAAAAGTGCATCCTCACCCGGTGGTCACTGTTTCCCTGCAAAAAGGATTTAATTTGAAACGTCAGCACAAAGCTGGTGAGATCGACAGTTTAATTTAAAACAATATGATATGATAAGCACGTTCTCAAAAGTTCAGTTCTGGATAACCATGGGACCTGTATCTAGTTCCTTTCGGACGTCTAGTTCAGTTCTCAAGATATTACCCGTCGGTACATATCTTAGTGCCTCATTATCTTAATGTCTATCACACCATTAAGAAGTTCAGGAAACAGATAACAAACATTCACACAAGGGGAGATGCAATCCTCCCAGCGAATGGGGTGTCAACCAATAGTACTATCAATGTTTTCTGCTCGGCCACACATGGGTTCACTAGATACAGTTCAAAAATGAGGACTTTCAGTTCCATGATAGGGTTCAGTCTACAGGCAAAATCCCATGAAATCCCACAAAAGTCTAATGAAATCACACAGATATCATTGAATCATATCATATATTCAGTCAACAGTTTGCAGTGTTACCCCGATGTTTATAAAAGATTAAGAATAAAAAGGGGTTGTACGAAACTCACCTGATGATAATATGGTAGCAGTGTATCACCAAACTGATAGTACAGAGATGATTCTGCATTTAGTTATCTTTAATAAGTTATTTATGTTCTAGTTTACTGATTAGATCCTTCTGAACGTTCAATGTCAAAGACATTGCTTAGTAAATCATCAACTCGATATTAATTATATAATTAATTAATTTAATGTCATATCATACAATGTATGATAATGTAGGAACCTACATTGCATTAGATTCCTAACACAAAGCTGATGACACTCTAGATTAATCAGAATAATCTCTGATTAATCAGATAGTTAATGTTGTTGATTGTAATGCTAAAACAGTTTCTAGATAATTTAATGGCTTAGAAATGATTAATCCTTGTTATTGATTACCCAAATATCATGAGATATCAAAATGTAGTATCATAATAGGTGTAATAACCAGGTTTAACATACTAATCTGACTGTTATCATAAACATCAGATAATCGTTCCAATGAGTATGTTAATGATTGTGATTAGTTTGAAACACTTGGATTTAACCTTTGCATTTCAAAGATTAATCAAACTAATCACCTACATTGTCATAATCAAATGGGTTAAACCATTATAATCATAGTTATGGTTTCATGCAAACCGGGCATTACAACGGATCAAAACAAGGATTTAACCGTTAGAACTTCGTGTTCTTTGTTTATAATCAATCCTAGCCATCATTTAGGCAATAATCAACAATCCTAACTATATCATTACGTTCAAAATCAAGATCTAATCAATCAAAATCAAACCAGAAAGTTTAAACGGATCATTACCTAATCTGACGGATTTCTAACTTCAAAATAACGATCAGAACTTGTTATGATGATCCCTGGTGCGATCCTTAGCTTCAGATGGCTTGAAAGATAGATTTAGATGATGTATATGTGTGTGTTTTCGTCTGGTTTGCGAAACAGAAACAAGAAGAAGAATAACTTCTTTCTTGCATGAAATCTGATGAAATAGATCAGATCACTGCACCGCCACATCCGTCGCGTACCGCGACCAAAAGCCCAAAAATGCTTCGCGTACCGCGGAGAAATCCGGAGATCTCAGATTTCTTTCGTGCATCGCGTACCGCGGAGAACTTCCAAGCCCACCTCCGCGTACCGCGATGAGTCCAATCGACCAACACTTAGTGATTTTTCTTCGTTTTTCGATTCCGGACAATCCAGGACTCCGTTTTGAACACGGTTTTCGCCCATGTTCATAATTTCTCACCTACTATCAACCTGTAATAATTACAATTATTAAATCAACATGGATTTCTATAACGATCAAATGTGCTTACATCATTGATGACGTAAATTCTCGTATGCAACTGTCACAGTCTCCTCCTGTTAGAGAAATTTCGTCCCGAAATTTAGTGAAGACTTACATTATGACAATCGTTTATGAGAATAGATGTGGATATTTTAACTTCATTTGATCTTCACGTTCCCACGTATACTCAGGTCCACGTTGCGAGTTCCATCGTACTTTAACGATTGGTATACGACCACGTTTCAACACTTTCATTTCTCGATCCATTACCTCTACTGGTTCTTCACTGAACTGAAGTTTTTCATCAATATGAATCTCTTCTAGAGGTACGATCAATGATTCATCAATTAAACACTTTTTCAGATTGGATACATGAAAGACATCGTGAATGTTACCGAGTTCAGGAGGTAATTCAAGTCTGTAGGCTACTGACCCAATTCGTTCAAGAATTTTGAATGGTCCTACAAATCTTGGTGAAAGTTTACCTCTTTTCCCAAATCTGAAAATGCCTTTCCAAGGTGACACTTTCAACATTACTCGATCACCTACTTGGAATTCGAGTGGTCTACGGCGATTATCAGCATAACTCTTTTGACGATCGCGAGCAGTTTTGATTCGTTCCTGAATGAGTGCGATCTTATCTGTTGTTTCCTGAATGAGTTCTGGGCCTATGATTTGACTTTCACCTACCTCTGACCAACAGATAGGTGATCTACACTTGCGTCCATAAAGTGCTTCGAATGGAGCGCATTGAATACTAGTATGGTAGCTGTTATTGTATGAGAATTCAACAAGTGGAAGATGAATATCCCAGCTACCTCCAAAATCAATCACACAACTTCTAAGCATATCCTCAAAAGTTTGATTTGTTCGTTCAGTCTGCCCGTCTGTTTGAGGATGATAAGCAGTGCTCATATTGATTTGAGTGCCCAAAGCATTCTGAAGAGTTTGCCAAAATCGTGACATAAATCGACTATCTCTGTCAGAAATGATAGAGATCGGTACTCCATGTCGAGATACAATCTCATTAACATAAAGTTTAGCGAGTCGATCCATAGAATAATCTTCTCGGATGGGTAAGAAATGCGCAGATTTAGTAAGGCGATCAACGATAACCCATATAGAGTCATGATTACGTGATGTTCTGGGTAATTTAGTAATGAAATCCATAGAGATCTGATCCCATTTCCACATGGGAATCTCAGGTTGTTGCAATAACCCAGAAGGTCGTTGATGTTCAGCCTTAACTTTGAGACATGTTAGACATCGGTCCACGTATTCAGCTATTTGTTTCTTCATTCCAGGCCACCAATAAAAGTCTTTAAGATCTTTATACATTTTATCAGCACCTGGATGAATAGAATACCTGGATTTGTGCGCCTCATCCAAGATAATTGTTCGAGATTTACCGAATAGAGGAACCCACATTCGGTCTTTGAAATACAATAGTTCATCGTCTTTTGTATCAAGTTTCTTATCTAATCCTCTCAGTCCCTCAGCAGAATAGTTCGTTGCTTGTAAAGCTTGTTGCTGAGCGTCTTTGATTTGAGGAATTAGACTGGTTTGAATAGTCATACCTAACGCTTTCACACGTAAAGGCTTGACTCGTTCCTTGCGACTTAAAGCATCAGCTACAACATTTGCTTTGCCTGGGTGATAACGAATCTCACAGTCGTAATCGTTCAACAGTTCAACCCATCGCCTCTGTCGCATGTTCAACATTTTCTGATCTAGAATGTGTTGGAGACTTTTGTGATCAGTGTATATAATACACCTAGTTCCGTACAAATAGTGTCTCCAAATCTTGAGTGCAAACACTACCGCACCAAGTTCTAGATCATGAGTGGTATAGTTCTTCTCATGTACTTTCAGTTGTCGAGAAGCGTAAGCAATTACTTTGTCGTTCTGCATTAAAACACATCCAAGACCTTGACGAGAAGCATCACAATACACTGTGAAGTTATCAGTACCTTCCGGTAGTGTCAAGATAGGTGCATTACAGAGTTTATGTTTCAACAGTTGGAACGCCTCCTCCTGTTGAGAACTCCATATAAACGGTTGATTTTTCTGTGTCAATGTAGTCAGTGGCAAGGCTATCTTTGAAAAGTTCTTGATAAACCGACGATAATAACCTGCCAACCCCAAGAATTGACGTATTTCAGTCGGGGTTCGTGGTGTCTCCCATTGTTTCACCGCCTGAATCTTACTGGGATCCACTTGAATACCGTTCTGATTTACTACATGACCCAGAAATTGAACTTCTCGTAACCAGAACTCACACTTGGAGAACTTGGCATATAATTTTTCACGTGCCAAAAGTTCTAAGATTAATTTCAAGTGTTGAGCATGTTCTTGTTGATTTCGAGAATAAATAAGAATATCATCAATAAACACAATCACAAATTTATCCAGATAAGGTCTACATACTCGATTCATCAGATCCATGAAAACTGCTGGTGCATTTGTTAAACCAAACGGCATTACTAGAAATTCGTAATGTCCGTATCGAGTTCTGAAAGCAGTTTTAGGAATGTCATCATCATGAATACGTAACTGATGATATCCAGATCTCAAATCGATTTTTGAAAAATAAGTAGCACCTTGTAGTTGATCAAACAGATCATCGATACGAGGTAGTGGATAACGGTTCTTGATTGTCAGTTTATTGAGTTCCCTGTAGTCAATACACATTCTGAATGAACCATCCTTCTTTTTCACAAAAAGAATAGGTGCTCCCCAGGGTGAGAAACTAGGTCTGATAAAACCTTTGTCTAACAGTTTTTGTAATTGACCTGAAAGTTCTTGCATTTCGGATGGTGCAAGCCGATACGGGGCTTTAGCAACAGGTGCTGCACCTGGAATCAAGTCGATTCGAAATTCAACTTGTCTCACTGGGGGTAATCCTGATATGTCCTCAGGAAAGACTTCAGGAAAATCCTTGACTACTGGGATATCTGTGATTTGTTTGGGTGAAGAATTGTGCTCAGTCACATGTGCTAGGAAAGCATAACAACCTTTCCTTAAGAACTTCTGAGCTCGCATACAAGATATGATACCAAGTTTTCTACCAGCTCGTTCTCCTTGAACTATCAGTGTATTACCGTTAGGTAATGGAATGCGGATCACCTTGTTTTGACAGACAACTTCCGCTTGGTTATTAGAAAGCCAGTCCATACCAACAACGACATCAAAGCTCCCAAGCTCAATAGGAAGTAAATCAATTTTGAAAAGATGATCATTCAAATTCAAGGAACATCCTTGAATAACACTGTTAGTTTTGATTAACTTGCCATTAGCAAGTTCAATGACATAAGGAGTTTCTAGATCTACCGTAGGCAATGAAATTAATGATGCAAATTCAGGAGAGATAAAGCTCTTATCCGCTCCTGTGTCAAACAAAACTGATGCGTATAGATTATTAAGAAGAAACGTACCAGTAACAATATTTGCATCATGTCTCGCCTCGGTCGCACCAATCTGAAAAGCTCTCCCCCTAGCTTCAGTTCCCGGATTGGTGTTATTGTTCGGACAGTTTCGTATGAGATGATCAGGACTTCCACATTTGTAACATGACCGGTTGGTTTGAGTGGTTTGTCGTGGTGCTTGGTTTGGTGTCTGAGCAGGAAAGTTGCAATATTTAGCATAATGTCCAACTCGGTTACAGTTCAGACAAACAGGACATGGTCCCGTGTGATGTAGTGGACACTTATTGCATTTGGGCGCCTGCCCAGTATAAGTTTTCCTCTCAGGAACATTTGCACCATAGTTTTTCACAGTTGGCTTGCTCTGGGTGATCTCAGCCGGAGCCTTCGCCTTGGTTTTGCCAAACCACTTTCGTTTGGTACCTTTTGACACATTCGAGGTACCGACATCACTACGACTATGAACCGTCTGAGGTTTCAAAGACAGAGTACCACTCCTTACCGCCTCATTGGTAAGCTTAGTGGTCAAAAGAATCGTATGTTTCAGGGTTGTAGGTTCAGCAGCAGTCACCATTCCTCGTATCTGAGGAATCAGACCCTTAATGTACTTCTCGATTAAAGCGGCTTCCGTAGGAAACATATCAGGAAGCAAACAAGTAAGTTCATGAAAACGATCGGTGTAAGCAAGACAGTCAGCACCGATCATCGAGTGATTCCAGAATTCTTCCTGGAGTTTTTGAATTTCAGTGATGGGACAATACTCTGATCTAATCAGAGTTTTGAAATCGTTCCAGCCCATCGAGTCAACTGTGGCTGAACCCAAAGTCTTGGCCTGGGTATTCCACCAGGTCAAAGCAGAATCTTTCAAAGAACAGGCAGCATAAGACACCTTATGCTCCTCCAAACACTGACTGATTTTGAGCTTAGTTTCCATTTCCTCAATCCACCTTATTAGACCAGCCGCTCCTTCTTTGCCAGTAAAAGTAGGAGGGTTACAGGAAGCAAAATACTTGTAAGTACATCCCTGTCGAGGTGGATCAGGAACAATAGTAGTTGTACCGGTAGTGGTATGAGTTTCAACGTGACCACCAGTAGCATTATGTTCAACATGATCATGATCCCCACCAGAACCTGCAGTGATATGTGGTTGGTGTTGTGTCAGAACACCACAAGCAGATAGTTGTTCACGCACAATGCGAGCTATCATAGCCTCATTTGTTTCAGATCCGCTTGTACCAGCAGGTGGAACAATGCCTGCTCCAGGGTTCACTGGTGGAGTAGTATGCGTTTCCAAGTTCCCAGGTGGAACTACGTTCGCTTCCGGATTAACATGCGGATCCGGATTTGAGTCAACAGTCAAAGGTGGAATTTGATTCGGTTCAGGGTTTGTAATGTTCTGAGTAGCTCTCTTAGCTGGTCGACCTCGTTTAGGAGCCATTATTCTGCTTACAAGCAGACAAAACTCAGGTCAGTTCAAGAACATTAAAGATATAACCCGTTCTATCACATAAATACAATCCCATTCAGTTACACTGAAAATTTGCATTGACATGTGATATAAGAATACAGTATAACTACATGAATTCAGTCCAGACATGTTCACATTACACACAGATCACACAATTATTCGTAGTTATACTTAGTCCTGTTATTTCAAAAACATGTTAGAGTCTTACCCAGCTCATTGCATTGCAACACATGTTTTTAAAGATATGTTCATACAGGACTAGGACATGTTCTCAGACAAGTTCTCTAATATGTTCTCAGTTCATACATTAAGTTCTCATACAGACTATAGATATGTTCTCGTACAGTATGGCTCTCGTACTGTACTTTAGTTCCAGACACATTCACAATTAGATACGTTCACAATTCAGACATGTTCTCGTACAGTATGGCTCTCGTACTGTACTTAAGTTACAGATATATTTGCATACAGTATTGCTCCGTACTGTATTCCAGCAAAGTATATATTTTAGTTCAATATATTCGCATACAGTATTGTTCCCGTACTGTATTTCAGCGAAATATATATATTAGTTCAATATATTCGCATACAGTATTGTTCCCGTACTGTATTTCAGCGAAATATATATATTAGTTTGACATGTTCTCATATTAATTCGTTCGCATACTGTTATGTTTTCACACAGAATTGTTTATAGTTCACACACAAAGTTCATTGTACAAACAGATATACAAAAACACCCATATATTACAGTACCATAGTTTTATACATACAGAGTTTTAATACAACCAAAAGTCATAACATACCAACCTAACAACATCATACACTACAACTCACAAACTCGGGATCTATTTATACCAAAATATCCCGCTCTCATAACTACTGATCACTCTATATCACACCATATGTACAACAAGATCATAACTGCTCAGTCCCCTGATCAGCCCTCACCGCAGAAAATACCATAACCCGTCCAACACCATGGCTATAATGACCAACCCTATAGCCACACATAATAACCTAGCCTCTAAGCTCATACCCCCTAGCACTCCCAACATCACTCCTCTCATCACTATCACTCGCTGCCAAAATGCAGCTATCATCCCCTGAATCACGGTTCTCCTCATCCTCTCCTCGATCATAGCCCGCCAAGCTTGCGAGCCAGCATCCAGTGCATTCATCTGTTCCATCAACAACAGATGAGATGAGAGTATCTCGAACACAGTGGTACGTGTATCTTCCCCAATAGCACGAGACTCTTGTAACTCTAGTCGAGTCCCCTGAAGATCTAAGGTCACCTGGCGAAGCTGTGCCCTAAACTCCGCCTGCTGTGAGGACTCTCCTACCTCATGTACAGCGTGAAACTCATCCCTGAAAGCCAACTGCTTCCGGGGAGGTAATCCTGTGGTCTTGCGGGCCTGACCCCGCATACGTCGCAACCCGTCCCAAACGGGTACCCTAGGAGGTGATATACTCTGCATCCGATCCGCAACGGGATCAACCGAAGGTAAGTGAGGTGGACTAGGTATAATAGGAAGTGCTGGTGGTGGTGGTGTAACTGGTCTAGGCTCTAATGGTGAATGTGGTAATGCTGGTTGTGCCTGTGGCACTACAGATGGCGCCCGTGAGGCTGCAGTCGATGCCTCTGAAGGATCTGAATCCGGTGCTGAGCTAGAGCTCGGAGTATCATCCCTCATCACATGTGGGACTCGCTGATGAACATGCTGTTCTCCTTGATCAGCCATCACTAGTACAATAAAAAAAAATTTCTAAGCAGTATCATGACATAAATATTAAATAACAATATTTAATATGAACATGATATGATGCTCTCTCCTATCTTAGAGCAGCTATTCGTCTTTATAGTTATTAAGGTTCTGCTTGAATTAAAATAAACTAGAATGCACACGTGTTGCAAATTACAGTTGTGCTGGCCAGTCAAAACTGTAGTTTGTACCACCTGATTATCCTGGCTTAATTCAAAACAAGTTTTGTTCAATATTAATGTTCGGTGCTCTCTGTGTAACTATACGAGCCTATGGTTATAGTCTAGGTTTCTAAATCAACCTAATTCTCTATAACCTGTGGCTCTGATACCACCCTGTCACACCCCCACCCCTCGTCACCTCGTGTACAGTCTGACGTCACTGAATCGGTTGCGGAAGCATAGTGGTGATGTCTCTGAGGTGAGGGGTGACTTACTTGAACCAATATCATAAGCACACAGATTAACTTAAAGTAAATACTTTACCAGGGTGTCGCAATTACAACCACATTACAACTATATTTATTTAATTACAATACTATTATTAAAGTGCAAATAACTCAAAAGTGCATCCTCACCCGGTGGTCACTGTTTCCCTGCAAAAAGGATTTAATTTGAAACGTCAGCACAAAGCTGGTGAGATCGATAGTTTAATTTAAAACAATATGATATGATAAGCACGTTCTCAAAAGTTCAGTTCTGGATAACCATGGGACCTGTATCTAGTTCCTTTCGGACGTCTAGTTCAGTTCTCAAGATATTACCCGTCGGTACATATCTTAGTGCCTCATTATCTTAATGTCTATCACACCATTAAGAAGTTCAGGAAACAGATAACAAACATTCACACAAGGGGAGATGCAATCCTCCCAGCGAATGGGGTGTCAACCAATAGTACTATCAATGTTTTCTGCTCGGCCACACATGGGTTCACTAGATACAGTTCAAAAATGAGGACTTTCAGTTCCATGATAGGGTTCAGTCTACAGGCAAAATCCCATGAAATCCCACAAAAGTCTAATGAAATCACACAGATATCATTGAATCATATCATATATTCAGTCAACAGTTTGCAGTGTTACCCCGATGTTTATAAAAGATTAAGAATAAAAAGGGGTTGTACGAAACTCACCTGATGATAATATGGTAGCAGTGTATCACCAAACTGATAGTACAGAGATGATTCTGCATTTAGTTATCTTTAATAAGTTATTTATGTTCTAGTTTACTGATTAGATCCTTCTGAACGTTCAATGTCAAAGACATTGCTTAGTAAATCATCAACTCGATATTAATTATATAATTAATTAATTTAATGTCATATCATACAATGTATGATAATGTAGGAACCTACATTGCATTAGATTCCTAACACAAAGCTGATGACACTCTAGATTAATCA
This sequence comes from Mikania micrantha, assembly GCA_009363875.1. Lineage (NCBI taxonomy): Eukaryota > Viridiplantae > Streptophyta > Magnoliopsida > Asterales > Asteraceae > Mikania > Mikania micrantha. Next base: position 19,789,590 of record CM018694.1, on the reverse strand, counting down.
GAATAATCTCTGATTAATCAGATAGTTAATGTTGTTGATTGTAATGCTAAAACAGTTTCTAGATAATTTAATGGCTTAGAAATGATTAATCCTTGTTATTGATTACCCAAATATCATGAGATATCAAAATGTAGTATCATAATAGGTGTAATAACCAGGTTTAACATACTAATCTGACTGTTATCATAAACATCAGATAATCGTTCCAATGAGTATGTTAATGATTGTGATTAGTTTGAAACACTTGGATTTAACCTTTGCATTTCAAAGATTAATCAAACTAATCACCTACATTGTCATAATCAAATGGGTTAAACCATTATAATCATAGTTATGGTTTCATGCAAACCGGGCATTACAACGGATCAAAACAAGGATTTAACCGTTAGAACTTCGTGTTCTTTGTTTATAATCAATCCTAGCCATCATTTAGGCAATAATCAACAATCCTAACTATATCATTACGTTCAAAATCAAGATCTAATCAATCAAAATCAAACCAGAAAGTTTAAACGGATCATTACCTAATCTGACGGATTTCTAACTTCAAAATAACGATCAGAACTTGTTATGATGATCCCTGGTGCGATCCTTAGCTTCAGATGGCTTGAAAGATAGATTTAGATGATGTATATGTGTGTGTTTTCGTCTGGTTTGCGAAACAGAAACAAGAAGAAGAATAACTTCTTTCTTGCATGAAATCTGATGAAATAGATCAGATCACTGCACCGCCACATCCGTCGCGTACCGCGACCAAAAGCCCAAAAATGCTTCGCGTACCGCGGAGAAATCCGGAGATCTCAGATTTCTTTCGTGCATCGCGTACCGCGGAGAACTTCCAAGCCCACCTCCGCGTACCGCGATGAGTCCAATCGACCAACACTTAGTGATTTTTCTTCGTTTTTCGATTCCGGACAATCCAGGACTCCGTTTTGAACACGGTTTTCGCCCATGTTCATAATTTCTCACCTACTATCAACCTGTAATAATTACAATTATTAAATCAACATGGATTTCTATAACGATCAAATGTGCTTACATCATTGATGACGTAAATTCTCGTATGCAACTGTCACAGTATAAGAGAAAGTGGTCTTCTCGGCGGCATTCTGATCGCAGCCAATAGAATATTGGTTAGTGCAATGCTCGAATGCAGAAGACACAATGTAAGTAAATTCCTAAGTCCTGTGTTCTCTACATGAAGGGTCCCTAGGTTATAATCTAGGCCAAACTGTTTAAATAAATGACCTATATTTCTCTATAACTATTGCTCTGATACCAATCTCTCACACCCGAGCCGGCGGCCAGATCGTGTGTCCCGTCGGGCGGAAAGGCCTAGGGGCGCAATATCGGGAATGATAATCGTGATAATCAGATTGTTTATAGTGCGCATGATATATAATGAGAAACAGCTAAATGAAAATAAAAATAACACAGTTAAATTACATCAGTTTTGTTCATAATTTATCAATGTAAATCTACTATCAAAATCATAATTCTTCTATCTTGTATCTACACAAGATATACCAAGTAATTTGTAAAATGATGTTCTAAAATATGCAGGTCCAAAATACTAAGTCCTCTATCTGGCATCCTAGTTCCAAAAGCAATAACTTCTTACTTAGACATGTTCGTCACCTGAGAACTCATGCAAAATGATCAAGTCAACACATGGTTGGTGAGTTCATATAGTTTTATTAAAAATGAGTTTGAATATACCATTAGGATGACAACCTTAACCTCACCATTAACCACCTATCCCATCCAGTTCAATACGCTTGTACATAGGGCATATGTAGGGTCAGCTTACCGCTAACCCAGCCACCGTCCTGCCACATACCAAACAACATAACATATTGTTCCTGGTGATAATTAAGCGTTTTATCCCATAACTTTGATTCCTAACGTTTGATTACCCTAAAATCTGTTTACCTTGATCCCCCAAAATGACAACCTTAACCTCGTCAACAACCACCTATGTTATCCTATCAAGTATGCTTATATATAGGGCATATGTAGGGTCAACTTACCGCTGGCCCTGCCACCGTCCCACCACATACCTAACAACATAACATACTATTGTTAATGATAATTAAGCGTTTCATTCCATCCATTGTCATATTAGGCTTTGATTTCCACAAATTGAAATACTACTTATTTCTTGAGTTCATCATGTATTCATGGTCAACCATAACACTTGTAGAAACATAATATTAAATGCTTAATTAAATGAATAATTAATCATTTAAATAAAACTAAGACATGATGATTGGGCCTTATTTAACTCAATCAATTAGACTTAGTTGTTCGTGGTGTCCAAGTTGTACCGTCTCACACATGGCCCATATTAGGCATGACCCAAATGAGTCTACTTGTATGTGTCGGGACTTTCATGATGTGCCCATATCAGCTTGACCCTCAGGCCTACTGTACATGTTGGGACATTAGGATATCCTTTGATTTTGATCACCTTTGTTCCTTACATTTCGTTTGATCGCTTGATTTATGTCCATATAGCCTGACTATAAAAGTCTACTATTTATGACGGGACTTTCCGTGTGTTAACACGTGGTCTCTATCTGCATATAACTGACATCCACCTTAAATTGATCGTTAATGATTTCATTAGTTCTTAATGATTTCATTAGTTCTTTGATTCACACACGAATATGATTTCCTTGTTTCTGATCCTTAGAATTCCATGGCTACAACATTAAGTTTAGATTCTTGAATTTGATCTTTAGTTTACTTGAACACACGCTGTATTAGATTCCTTGGATTTGATTCTGTAGTTTTAGATCTATTGATCACACCTTGAGTTTAGATTCTTGAATTTCAACTTGATAGAATAAATGTTCGATTTAGAATTATTGTTTTATTCATAAAGAGTAATTTATTAATTCATTGATTAAAATATGTATATCATTTACCTAGACAGGAGTCTAGGATACATTTGTACATATAAAACATACAATAAATAAAAGCATTTACGTGAAACATATTTTTAATGAAAAAGGTTTGCGCATGCTTCTCAGCCTCGCGTTTGAAAAAAACTGTTTAGAAAAGGGGCAATGAACTCACCTGTGTTGCTAAGAATTGAACCACAACAAAATGCGCGATCGTTACTTGTAGACTATGTTTCTTCAACACCTGAGTTGTTTTAAGAAGATTCGAATACTTTAAGTAATTATAGTAGGTGTATATAAGGTTTTGGTCTTCGTGTGCAACTAAGTGTCCTAAGTTACTAGTGTGTTTCTATGATTCTCTCTAACTAGTCTAAACGTATTACCCATTTATAAACCCTTATCCCATGAATAGTCACTATTAAACCTTAGTGATGTAAGGTTTATGTTGTTTACATTCAAAGTCTTTTAATTAAAACATTTTAGCTAATTCCATTTAAGTTAAATCATCAAGTTAAATAAAATCATTTAATTTAATTTAAAGAAGTTTGTAAATAAATTTCTTTTCTCAAAATCATAAATTATTTTAAAAAATATAAGTTACATATTAGACTTAGGTTAATCCCATTCGATTAACTCTAAGTCCTTGATGATATGTTTTCGTTTTCCCATGGTTCTTTGATCAACTTCTTTGTATAACCCATCCTAGATAGTTCAAATGAACCACCTAATGTAGTTGTGTGTTTTCAAGAAATTTCTAAGTGTTAGATGTTAATAATTAATCAACATCCATATACCTAGACTATCGTTTTGATATTTGATGAATTCTCGAATGTGCCAACCCAAGTAATGTACAAATAAATCTTTATATGCCAAAATGTTTCCAAGAAACCTCGGTCTTTAAAACTCTATTCAAGCTTCCTTTAAATAAATCCATGTGTTTTTGCCCAACTTGTATCAATTATTTCATGATCACAACTCAATATTATTTAGAAAACCTTGGCATCAAATCCTAATAGGTTCTTCCGCCCCATGTATGCATTTACGTAGCCCATTCCATGCATACACATCAGGTTTCCAATTCTACCAAACTAGTCGAATAAATTCATCCACGCTAATGAGATTGTGGCTATCCCTACGAATGAATGGTATCTCGGCCGAATGATCATGCTAATGAACTTGGTCGAATGAGGGTTGCATGCTAATGAGGGAAGTCCGACCGAGGTAGTTACCGATCGAAGTAGGGTTTAGGCGAAGGAGGTCCTGGCCGAATAGGGGCAGCCGGATGAAGACATGACCGAAGGAGGATTGGTGCGAGTGAGGCTTAGGCCGAATGGGGGTAAGTCCGACAGAAGGTTCCCGACCGAAGGAGAGACCAGGCGCATGAGCCAGTCGGCCGTTCGACCAACTGGGCGCAGCCCCCAAATTTCGAACCTCATGACCATGCCATGAAGTGTAGCAAGTCCCTAACATATTCCTAAGCATCTTAGTGTAGTTCTCCTACGGTTTTGAGGGGTGTTAACCGGTTTCAAGTGGTTTCGATCGAGTGGGTTAGAAAACCCTAAAAATCATGATATAAAACTCAAATCTAACTCAAATCAGATGATTCCAAGCTTAGATCGATTGTACTTTCGTGATCTACAAGTTGTAGTGGTCGTTTTGACACCAAGATGGCTCGATTTGGTTGAGAAATGAAGGTTTTGGAGCTTTGAACTCTAGAGAGAGAGTAGAGAGAGAGAACAAATTGAATGGTGATGAGGCTGTTTGGTGATGAGGTTGTTTGGTGATGGTGGTTATGGCAATTAGATGCCATTTAATGCTTTCAAAATACCCGGGTATGTTCGGTCTCGTTCGATTTCGCTCGGTTTCGCGTAGAGGCGTCGGTTTTCTTTCGTTCTCGTAGCTAAACATCTCGGTTTTAAAAGTAGAATTTGAAAACTTATTTTAGGTGGTAATTCCTAGTAAATTAACTAGGTCTTCCGTTTCTTTTAAATTTCTGAAAATATTTTAATTTACGGTTTAAATCGAATCGTACAGTCGTCGCGCATATTCGTTCGAATCGTCACCCGTACGAATACGACGATAACAACACTTTTCACTATGATTTTCTAATTATTGGAAATCATTCAGAACGTTAAACTTTCAGATATATTCGTACAGATCGTCACCTATACGAATAATCCGTCGATTTAGCAATCACGTAACGACATCCGTTGTTGTTTTGTTCTGTGAATCCTCACATACGTTTATACATAATAGAATCCTAACTAACAACCACATGATGGTTTTGTGTCGTCAGATAAATATCTGACTGATGAACCATAGTTCTGAGTTTCGTTTCTGTAGTAAATTTGAAACAGTTCTATGATAAACATGAAACGATAATGATATATGAATAACAACTGAAATTTGTACCTGATTTACTATGCATGTTACTGTGTGGATCACTGTTCCGGTTCTGTTTCCGGCACTGATTTTATGTATCGATTACTTTGCTGCTATACAAAGATCGTCGAATGATACTACTGGCTTGGGATTTCATGCTGTACGACCTCCTTCAAGCTATGTTCCTAGACCACAAATTGATCCTAATTTGGAAGTTCATCCAGCTTCTCTGAATGAATTTGAGTCTGAAAATGTTTTTGCAAATGCTAGAGTCTCATCTTCTGATGAAAAGGTGTCACTTGACAGTGATGCTCCAATCATTGAAGATATCACTGAGTCAGAATATTCTTCTGATATTTTGAGACAAAATGGTTACAAGGGAAAAAATGGTGAGAAAAAGTGTTTTGAATCTCAGCAGTCAAAATCTGAGATTAAACAAGTTGAGAAGGTGGTGCTTAAAACCACTCAAGTTTCCAAACCAGTGATTGAAACCAAACCAACCACTACTCTTAAACCGATTGTGTATGTGAGATCATCTAATACACATCAAGGAGAGTCTAGTGGAAATTTTCAAAAGAAAAATGTGATTTCTAAGAAAGTGGAAAAACTGGATTTTTTCTTTGATAATTTTGGGGTTGGGCATAGAGTTAAATCAAAAATTTTCAAAAGCAAATGGATAATTCAAAGAAAAGTTCAATTGGTTTGAGAAACAAAAGCTCATGTTCAAAGGTTGTTTCAAGACCTTTAAGTTCATCAAGTTCTTATGATGAATTCACACCAAAAATTCAAATTAAGGATAGAAAATGTTACCATGTGGTAATTTGGGTCATTTGGTTGCTAATTGTAATGTGGATTTCAATTCAAGTGATTGTAGCAGTTTAATTCTTTTTCATCAAGAGAAACACGAAAATGTTTTAGTTGTTGTGGTAAAGGACATATATCTGCTAATTATCCAAATAACAAAATCAGATAGAGCTCTGATGAGGACTGTCGGGTAAATGCTTTAAGTGGAAGTTCTAGGAAAGATAGACCTAGTGAGGATGAGATAAGAGTTCTTAGAAAATTCAACCTGATTGGTTTTGGGTTAAAGAAGAAATCAAACAAAAGAAAAGACTTTTTGAGAACAAAAGCAATGTTAAAAAGATTATGAAAATTGTGACTTCATCTGATGATTTCTTTGAAAATTTTTCATCAAGATCATTTTCAAACAAATTTATCAAATCTAAATCATTTTGGAAACTCAAAGATAGATCAGGTGATGAAGTTTCTAAGAAAGAGGATGACACAAGTGATGATGGGTTTTCAATTAGGTCATCACAAAAGAATGAAAGGGGTTCATTCCGGGAGACTCGACGCCGAAATTAAGGATAGAAAATGTTACCATGTGGTAATTTGGGTCATTTGGTTGCTAATTGTAATGTGGATTTCAATTCAAGTGATTGTAGCAGTTTAATTCTTTTTCATCAAGAGAAACACGAAAATGTTTTAGTTGTTGTGGTAAAGGACATATATCTGCTAATTATCCAAATAACAAAATCAGATAGAGCTCTGATGAGGACTGTCGGGTAAATGCTTCAGGTGGAAATTCTAGGAAAGATAGACCTAGTGAGGATGAGATAAGAGTTCTTAGAAAATTCAACCTGATTGGTTTTGGGTTAAAGAAGAAATCAAACAAAAGAAAAGACTTTTTGAGAACAAAAGCAATGTTAAAAAGATTATGAAAATTGTGACTTCATCTGATGATTTCTTTGAAAATTTTTCATCAAGATCATTTTCAAACAAATTTATCAAATCTAAATCATTTTGGAAACTCAAAGATAGATCAGGTGATGAAGTTTCTAAGAAAGAGGATGACACAAGTGATGATGGGTTTTCAATTAGGTCATCACAAAAGAATGAAAGGGGTTCATTCCGGGAGACTCGACGCCGAAATGTCGGGGGTCATCCCTTTTGAATACTGACAAGTTTCTTTTAATTTATTGTGCAGGTTGCATCCACGGGCCATATTAACAATCGTTGGATTGTTGATAATGGATGTTCCCGCCATATGACTGGAGAATTGAACTTGTTAAGAGATTTCAAATTGGTGAAAGGAAGTTATGTCAATTTTGTTGGAGATAAAGGAGGTCAAATTACAGGGATTGGTAGTTTGACAAATGGAATGGTTTCGTTTGACAATGTTAATTTTTGTAAAGAATTAACTAACAATTTGTTGAGTGTTTCGCAGATTTGTGATAAGGATTACAAAGTGGTGTTTGACAAAGATAGGTGTTATGTACTCAAGCAAGGATTTCAAATTTCTGAGGAGTGGATACTGATGACAGCTGATCTGAGCAAGGATCTTTATGTGCTTGACATGGAAATGGCGGAAACAGTAAATAAAGTAGAAACATGCCTGGTGTCCAAAGCTATTGAGCAGGACACACGTTCGTGGCACAGGCAAATGGGACATATTCATTTTCGGAAAATGAATCATCTTGTGCATAATCATTTAGTTGAGGGTGTATCTGTTAAACATTTTAAATTTCCAGATGTGTGTGTGTCATGTAAAATGGGTAAACAGAAAAGGAAGTCTCACAAAACAAAGAAAATTTTTTCTATTGATATGCCACTTCAATTTCTTCATATTGATCTTTTTGGACAAATCAATGTGAAAGTTATATGTGGTGAATCTTATTGTTTTGTTGTGACTGATGAATTTTCAAGATTTTCATGGGTTATCTTTTTAAAGCATAAATCAGATACTTATGAAAATTTCGTTTTGTTGATAAATAGGTTGGAGACTTTATATAAGTTGAGGGTGAGAAGTGTACGATCTGATAATGGGACTGAATTTAAGAATCACCAAATGGAAGAATTTTGTAATTCCAAAGGCATTCAGCAGCAATTCAGTGCACCTTATGAGCCTCAGATGAATGGTGTAGCTGAAAGAAAAAACAGGACTTTGATTGAGTCTGCGAAAACAATGCTAGCTGATTCTAAACTTCCCATTACTTTTTGGAATGAATTTGTGTCTACTGCTTGTTTTACACTTAACAGAGTCTTAATTGTCAAAAGACACAATAAAACTTGTTATGAATTGCTTCATAATCGAAAGCCACATTTGGAACACTTGGAACCTTTTGGGGCTCCTTGTACAATGCTAAAGTTGAAGAGTGTTTCTTTCTTGGTTATAGTCTTCCTAACAAACGTGTGTTTAATAAATGTACAGGTGTTGTGGAATTATGGTATCATGTGGTTGTTCAACAACATACACCTATATCAAACAGGAAGGGTCCAGATTGGCTTTTCGATTACAATTAGTTGTTTGAGTCTTTTAAAATGTCTTCAAATGTTTCTGATGACGAAATAACCTTACAAATGTTGTATGATTTGCAGAATTCGGAAGAACAAGGTATTTTTCATCAATCTGAAGATGGAGTTATTACACCACATGGAGAAGGTACTTCAAAAGTTATTAATGAAGATTGGTCATCTAAGGATTAAAATGATGTTTCTGAAGATGCTATTTCTCATGATCAGGATCCTGATTAGAACATCAACAATCTGGATCATGATGTGGTTGTACCGCAATTGCCTGTCACACGTGTTCATGTTAATCATCCGATTGATCGGATCATAGGAGATCCACATGTAGGAGTGCAGACATGAAATCAAGTCACAAATGAAGAAAGTATGTATGTGGAGTTAGAGGAAACTCATGGTAGTCAAGAGCTCTGGATGCATTCAACATTTACTTTACTAATAGAGCCACAAACTATTACTGAACCTTTGCGTGAGCCGCCCTGGGTGGAGGCTTGTAACATCTGTGCCGAAATCGTTACCGGTACAGTAAACTGTACAGTAGCTTGTACAGTAACTAAGGGGCAAACTAGGAGAAATACATAGAAGCTATTATCATCCGATGCTAAACATAAACTATCACATGATGTTTCTGAAATCCTGATTTAAACCTTATGGTTTGAACATTCAGAAAAGCATCAGCCAACAATGAATATATACAGACATGCTTGATTTGAAACTATTAGGTGTAAACGTATGTGACGATAAACAGAACAAAACTTTAACAGTTGTTATTACAGAATGCTAAACCGACGAATTATTCTTATTCGTATAGGTGACGATCTGTACGAATAAATCTGAAAGTTTAACGATCTGATATGATGACTGAGCAGTAGAAAACAAAATCAGAAAGTGAAACGTACGATCGTGTTTGTACAGTTAGCGCTCTGTACGAAAACGTGCGTAAGTGACGTTTTCTGACGAAATGAAACGAAAACGATTCGAACGATAATAAATTTGAGGAAATCAAATATTTCCTGTTTTACAATTTTGAAACTCATCAGAAATAAATTAAAAGAAACTATTTTAACTTTAAAATACGTAAATTCACGAAACAATTATCGTAACGTGTAAAAATAATAAAATTTGATAAATAACTCAAGAATAATAATATTTAAAATATTTAATATGAAATAACCGTCTCTCAAATATTTAAAACAAAGCCTTTTATTTAAATTAATAAAAACGCGCGTTACGATCCGGAAACGCAACGGAGACGAAAACTAAGCAACCGAAACGAAACCGGATACCCTCGGGGTATATAAACTTTGAAAGAACACATTTCTTTCATTTGAACACATCTCTCTCTCTCTAGCTCTCACTCCCGTCACCTCTCTCTCACTATAATTTCTCATCTTCAAGCTTCAAGATCGGGCTCAAATCTCAACGAAATTTGTTGTTTTTGGTGTCCACGCGAAGCTCTCAACGTCGTCTATCAAGAAGTACAGCAGATCGGAGGTTTACTCCAGCCATTTTCGAGGTATTGAAGCTTTAACATTCGAAAAACAAGGGTTTTTATTCCTTGGCCGCATCTAGGTTATACCCGGTTATGGTAGCCACCATTTAAGATGGTTTGACCCATTCTACGTCTAAGATCGAGCTGTTTAGTGAGTAGAGAACCCATGGTTAAACTTACAAGCTGCAGGGAATTGATGGTGACGATGTACAGCAAGGTTCGCATAAAGAAAGGTTGACCGAACCCTGTTAAGGGTGGGCGAACCTTCGATCTAAACAGCCGAACCTGGGCGGTGAAACCAGGTGGTTGGGCGAACCATGTGGTCTCCCGAACCCTTCACCATGGACAACGAACCTTGGGCGGCGAACCCACATGCACAGCGAACCTTAAAGAGTGCCGAACCTTCCCCCTTGACCGAACCTTTCATCCTTTTGTTGTCGAACCCAGGTGCAGTAACCTCACAGCCGAACCCCTGGGAATACCGAACCCTTGCATGGCTGCGAACCTTTCTAAGGTGGACTAACCCATAGGCCGATGAACCTGCATGAATACCACACCTATAGCTGAACTTATCTTATTCCGAACCTCGGAGGAAGTCACGAACCCTGGATGCAATGTGCTAGCCGAACCTTATCATTCTCAAACGAACCCTTATGAGCTGGAAGAGACATGAACGAACTTTGATAAGCATCGGCGAGCCTTGATGACAGCCGAGCCATCACCATTGCGAAGGGGCCGATCCTAGGACAGTATCGGCCGAACTATATGATGAACGAACCTTATAAGAAGCAATAAGGTTCGCTGATCAAGGAAAATCGATAGCAACCTTGTTAACCCATTTTATTCCATGAGCAGCCCACTTCCATACGGCCCAATAGTAGCCTGACACATTCATCTTTTCGGCCCAAGTCCATTAGGCAGTTAGTTTCAATCGGTCCAAGTAAATTCATTTGGCCCAACCGATTGGCCCAAGGCCATGCCCTATTCGGCCCAAGGATTTCAGGATTTAGCCCACACAATTTAGTTCGGCCCAATAAACCCCATTAGGCCACACACCTAGTCTTTGGCTCAAGTCCTTAGTTGGACTCGAACCTAAAAATCATTCGGCCCAATTGAGAAACTCAAACCCGTTGTTCTAGCCCAATGGACTTTTCGGCCCATGAACTTGTTTATGGCAATGTACATTTAGCTCATTTGATTAAGGATACGACCTAATACATTCATAACACCTAAAACACTATGTTTTACTAGAATAATATGACGGTTACTTATTAACTGTGAAACAATCTACTCAAAAATCTTATAAAGTTTTAAAGATTTATAAGTTTAAGCTAAAACTTAAGTTGGTTATTAGTACACAACAATAAATTCTATGGTGTTACAACATGAACTGGATTTATGTTGAGTTAAACATAAATCATGATAACATGACAAGTTAGGTAATATAAAGTGTTTAAATACTAGTATGATTAATAACAAGAGACTCGAGGCCGAATGGAGACCGAGACCGTGACTCACAAGTGTTAGCCACTTTAGGGCTAACACTTACACATACACGAATGTCTATAACTTATACTTATAAGATACAACAACTTGAAACTAATACATGATTGTGAACACAACAAATAATACGAGTGTGCGTATTCTTGTTTTCACATAGTCAACCACTTCAATCACCAGGTGAGTTCATTGCCCCTTTTCTAAACATTTTTGTTTTAAAACACGGGGCTGAGAAGCATGCATAAACTGTTTTATTTAAATTGTTTACTTAAATGCTTTTATTCATTATATGTTATATATTTATGCTTGTGATACTCCTAGACTCCTGTCTAGATAATTACTATACAGATCAAATTATCAATTTAATTAAATTACTCTTATGAGTAATACTTTAACTCTAAACTTTAAACAAACCCTTAGTCCATTAAGCTCAAATTCAAGAACCTAAATTCAAAGTGAAATCAAGGAAACTAAAGATCATGTTCAAAGAAATCTAATTCAGTGTGTATCAATTATCATTGTGAAAATCATGGGAATTCTAAAGATCAAATCAAGAGACTCAAGGAATCAGAAATCATAAATGTGTATGAATCATCTAAATAATGAAATCATTAAGATCTAATGAAATCATTAATACTTGAGTTAAGGTGGATGCTAGTTGTATGGAAATCAAGACCACGTGTAACACACATAAAGTCCCGGCATAAACAGTAGACTCTTGTAGTCAAACTATATGGGCAATAACATGAACTATAAAATGAAATCAAAATCAAGAGAATCAAAGAGATGAAGAATCAAAGGATATCCGTAAAGTCTTGGCATGTACAGTAGACCATTGGGTCATGCTGATATGGGCATCATTAAAATCCCGGCACGCTCAGGTATACTCCTTGTGAGTTATGCCTGATATGGGTCACGTGTGAGAGGGTACAACTTGGACAACCACCAACAACTAAGTCTAATTGATTGAGTCAAATAAGGCCCAATCATCATGTCTTAGTTGCATGTAAATGTTTATTTATTTATTTATTTAAACATTTAACATTTTATTTCTATAATTGCTTTTGGGAAATCATGAACACATGGTGAACCCAGTAAAACAGTTTTATTTCAAATTATGGAATTCAAGTCTTTTAACATAGAAGTGGGTGTTAGGTAAGACGCATAATTATCATTAAGATCAATGTCCTATGTGGCTTAGTATGTGGTGGGACGACGTCTGGGTGGGTCGTAGGCTCGACTCAGGGATATGCCCTATATATAAGCATACCGAGCTGGATGATACAGGTGATGTTAATGAGATTAAGGTTGTTACCTAGGGGAAAAATGAACATTTTTGGGTTGATATCATAAACTGTTTAACAGAGTGCCTTAAATCTCAGATGATCATAGAAGGAAATGGTAGGTAAAATGCTTAGTTATCATTAACAACAATGTCCTATGCGACTTAGTATGTGGTGGGACGGCGTCTGGGCGGGTCGTAGGCTCGACTCTGGGGTATGCCCTATATATAATCATACCGAGTTGGATGATACAGGTGTTGATAATGAGGTTAACGTTTCACCTAAAAGGTTTGCAAAACTATTTTCAAATACCAAAATCATATGAACTCACCAACCATTGTGTTGACTTTGTTTTATTTCATGCTTTCTCTGGTGATGAACATGATTAAGCTAGGGCTTTGGATTTGCATGCTAGGATGCTCAGTTAGAGGACCTAGTAGTTTTGTAAAGCACATCTTTTGTGATCATTGTGAATTATTTTTTTGATATCTTGTACGAATACAAGATAGGGGACTCATGATTCATTTTGATATGTCTACTTGGTTAAATTATCAAACATTGATATTGTAATTTAATTTTGTAGATTTTAGTTAGATGTTTTTGTGCTTTAAATATTCTTAACATTGATGCTATGTAAACAATCTGATCATCCCGATTATCACTTACGATATCGCGCCCCGGGAACCTTCCGCCCGACGGGGTCTTCGATCCAACCCCGCCGGCTCGGGGTGTAACAGATTGGTATCAGAGCTCAAGGTTATAGAGAATAATAGGTCATTTACTTAAACGGTTTGGCCTAGACTATAACTTAGGGACCCTCATGTAGAGAACATAGGATATAAGTTTGCATCGTGTCTTCTGCATTCGGTCACTGCACTAACCAATATCTTTTGGTTATGATCAGAATGCCGCCCAGAAGACAACCGACCCCGGTACCTACACCACAGACTTCTGCACCTCACTCGTCGACACCATCACCACCAGATTCACCACCGCCTCTTCCTCCTCCACACTCTCCACCACCAGGCCCAAGCACGACCTTGGTGCTAGACCCTGCTACTATTGCTTTGGCAACACTGCTGAGTAGTCAAGTGACTAACCAGATGAAGGATATTATTCCGCAGATGATCAACAGACTTCGAGGCCACGATAACAACCCTGACCATACTACGAAGGAAGCTAGTGGAAGCACTAGGCACACTTCAGATTGCATCTACAAGTCATTCATAGGATGCAAGCCACCGAGCTTCACAGGCGTTGAAGGAGCTGTTGGACTAATCCAATGGCTGGAGAAAATGGAGAACACCCTGGACATAAGCAGTTGTCCAGAACACCACAAGTTCCGATATGCTGCAGGCTCCTTCAGCAAACGGGCTTTAACATGGTGGAACTCTCAGATCCGAACAAGACTAAGAAATGAAGAAATGACTATGCCATGGGCGGATTTCAAAATTCTTTTGAGGAACGAATTCTGCCCGAGACATGAGCTACAGAATCTTGAGGTTGAGCTCTCCAACCATGTGATGAAGGGAGCCGACCATATGACTTTCACCACCCGCTATCATGAACTGCTAGCTTTGGTGCCAGAGATGGTGCCAAGTCTGGAGAAGCTAATTGAAAGATATGTAGTAGGTTTACCTTCCTGCATTCAAAGCATTGGACTGGCTGCAAACCCTGCTACACTAGAGTCAACCATTTCTCTCTCATCCAAACACACTGATGTAATGGTGAAGTCCGGAGTATTGAAGAACGATCCAGGAAAAGCTTAGGAGGAAGAAACAAAGAAACCTGAGCACCGCCAAAAGAAGAAGCAAAAGGAAGTCGGAAACTATGCGATGGCCTCCCCTCAGGAACAAGTTATTGTAGCATCTACTCAGGTGTGACAATCCGACTTTTCGAATTAACCTCGTTAACTGAAAATAACGAAATCACAAATATGAGGCCCAAGATAGGCCCAATGAGGCCAAGGTAGGCCCAATGAGGCCCAAAGTAGGCCCAATTGTAAATATGAGGTCCAAGGTAGGCCCGATTGTATTTAGGAGGCCCAAAAGGATTAATCTAGCCCAACAATGTTTCAAGTGGCCCGATTAGTGACAATTCGGCAATTCGGATTAACTCCGTTAACTCTAGAATAAACCAAAATGTTATGAAATCGAGCAAGATCAAACCTGAGGGATTAGAATTAACAGAAATCAGTCCCAATACACTTAAATTACAAAGTTTAGACTTGTAAATGGTTTAAAAGTCCAATTTTCACCTTAGAAGTCAAAATTCGTGTGAGTTAATCAAAATAAATTCGAAATCCGCATGTAACAGTTGAAATTAATCAAATTAAACTTCCCAATTATGTATAATAATGATCCTTAACAGCAATCATGCGTTATAGGACCCAACAACTTCGAATTAAACCCATTAACGACCTTAAATGTTGAAACCGTAACCATTAACTATCAAATCCTTATAAATTGATTAAAACTCGCACAATTGAAGTTTCCAACACTCCAATCGGCCCTTTTAGAAGCTTAAGCACACAACAATTTGATCTAAGAAGCTGCGAAGAGAAGGATTCAATCTTGAAGTGGCCGAAATTAGGGTTCTAAGTGAACTACATCGAATCAGCATCAAACGAGGTAAGAATCTACTCTCATACAACCTAAACATACCGATTTAGAGAAACCCTATGTCAATTTCGATCCTTAACATCGAATTATACGAATTCGACAACTAGGGTTCTTATTAGAAACGGTTTTGGGGGTTTTTAACAAAATCAGTTCAAAAATCAAATTAATTCATACTAACAGTTTCGTGATAATGCATTCTATGAAAACCATATCATAAATTCGAATGGGAAGGTCTAATTGTATAAGATCGAGTTCTAGGGTTTATCTTAAGAAATGAATTGGGGGTTTCTGCTCAATTGAGTTTGAGAATGAAATCAAATGGTGCAGAGGGTGTCGAAACACTCTTATTATAAAAATCCCTAAGTCAATTTCATGATGTAATAGCGAATTGAATGGGAACGAATTCTAGGGTTCTTGAATGTAAACGTTTTGAGGGTTTCAATCTAAATCGATTTTATTTTCAAATTAAAAGGTGTAGGAAGCTTCGAAACTTATTGCTTAATGAAAACCCTAAGAAATTTCGGTTTAACATAATCGAATTCTTCAAATTTGAATGATAGTTCTTGTTAACCATGTTCGAACCTAAATATAACGAATTGAAACAACTGTGTGATGGTATTAAGTGAATTAGAACTATGGGTAGGCTCGATTTGATCCAAGGAACAAAAGCCCCATAGTTATCAGGTCGATCGGGGTCGGATTTGGAGCCAAATGAGATTCCAAGTGTTCGGTTATGGCTTAACAATGGGGACCGAACATCTCAATGGTTAAAACAAATTAATTTCAGATTATAATGCAAATGGATGGTTAGATCAGATGGTAGGGTGAGGGTGGTTGGTTCGGGAGGTCAAGGGTTCGACCCTTGCCTCTGCCACTTTTTGAGATTTAAAATGATTTTTAGTATTTTTATCATAATTTCTTCGTTATAACTCCTATTTGATCCATTCAAATTGCGTTGGAACCGTAACGGAATCCCGAACGTATTAGAATAATAAAAGTCACATTTTAGATCGAAAACGAAATCGCGTATAATTACGTTTATTTAAATAAAATCATATAGGATTTTATTTAAATGATTTCAAGGGCACGCGTATATACGTATGCATATTCCTAACACCTTAACATACGTGAGTTGACACGTATGTGATTTTGAGCACAAAACGACATCTTGAATAACACAACATTATTGTTTAAACACAGATCCTTCGTAAGAGGATTGTTTACGCGAGTTCACGTATTTGATCATTCTGCAACAATCAAAGGTGCGTACACGGCCCCTTTCTTATTTTAACTGTTTTGGGGGAGAAAACATGTGCAACAAACACTTTTAGATACATATCACTTGCATGAGTTAGCTGTTTACATCATGTGACAACATAGCATTTACATGTCCTTACACTTCGAACCGTTTAGTTTGCCGTAGCGCAAAGCGTGGTAGTTGGAAATAGATCTATTAGGTTTGACAAACCTCACTTGGTAGATGGGATCTACGCAAGTGTTTGACTGACCAAACACACATTACTATTGTTTGTGCTAGACAATAGTGGCAAGGCAAAACATGCGATAGCATGCACTAGTCAGCTTCGGTGTCGACCACTTATGTAAATAGTATATATGACTAGCTATCATGACTATGCATGTGTGATTATGTTATCTGCAAACTTATATTCAAACTGTTGTTTCAAACAATTGTGAATGTTAAAACTTGTGTAATGCACCAACCTTTGTGTTGACTTGATTTACATGTTTTCTCAGGACGCTAAGGTGCAGAAGAAAGCAGGCATGGAATAGGAGATTGAGTTGCATGCATGTCTTTACATTATAGTTATTTGGATTTGAACATTTGAAAACCTTGCATTGTAATTTACATTTTACAATTGTTATTGTTTTAAAACGCTTCCGCAAATTTTGAAAGCTTTGATGTTATAGTTTTAGACCAAAGTATGTTTTGAAATTCATATAGAGGTCTTCGTTATGTCTAATGATCTGAGATCCTGGTTTGTCACGTTCCCAAACGGTATGATTCCGTTAGTTGAAAATTAGGGGTGTGACAGATTGGTATCAGAGCCATTGGTTATAGCGAACTAGGTTTGCATTTGTAGACTTAGACTATAACTGTTAGACATTAGACACGCATACTCACACATATCATTTAGAAATTACATATGGCATTATGTAATAGACTTGCTTACACATTACATGGCACTGCACTTACATATGGTATTATGTAACAGGCATGGCATCTTCATCATCAGCACCATATATATACATTGATGATTCGGAGGATGAGGAGCCAGTAGTTCCAGCACCACCATCATCACCAGCACCACCTATCCCATCTCCTCCACCATCTGAGAGAGATTTTTCAGACCCGGAGGAGGATCCAGATGAGGACCCGGATGAGGATCCGGAGGTGGAGCCAGTTGAGGGTACTCAGGAGATTCCTGCTGAGGGACCTTCTACTCATCCACCACCTACATTGGATGTTCCTGAGCCTAAGAGGCAACGGACTAATTCTGAGGAGATTGCCAAACTGCGTGAGGACTTGTACTGGGCAAATGATAGGATTGAGTACAATGTTCGGGAACTCTGGGATGCTAACGAAAGACAAGATAACCTTGCTCACCTGGTTAATGCGATGCGAGATGAGATCATCCATTTGACTGACCGTCTTCAAGCTTCTGAGGACCGAGCTGAGATTTTGGAAGGCAGACTTGAAGCCTTGGAAGACTTGGTGGTCTCGGAGAGTGAAGAAGAGGATGAAGAGGATGAAGAGGAGGAAGGGGAAGAACCAGCACCAGCTGTTGATTCTGATTTCTTTATTTTGTTTAAACTTATTAGGGGCGGGTTGTGTCCCTACATTAGAAGTTTGAAAGACTTATGTTTTGATTTTGAAAGTATTGTACTCAAATCAGATTATTATCTATTGAAAGCTATTATTTACTGACAACAGTTGTGTTGATTTCTACATTACATGGTTGTTGTTTGTTGTATTCTTGACACATGTCACATTGGACTTTGATAACACTCTAACGTTTCTTTTAATTAGGAAGATAATGGCCGAGGGGAACGTACAAATGACAGTTGCTGAGCTCAATGACCTGATTACTAACAGGGTCGCGGAGGCAATCGCGAACTACGTTCAGACACACACTACATGGCCATAGGGTCCAGTAGGGGGATTGGTGAATCCACCAGTGTGCACGTTCAAGATGTTCTTGGACTGTAAACCACATAACTTCAAAGGATCAGAGGGGGCCATTGGACTCCTTCGATGGATTGAGAAGGCTGAATCAGTGTTTGAAATGTGCAACTGCCCTGAGGAGAATAAGGTAAAGTATGCCACTGGAACGTTGGAGGGTCCAGCATTGACTTGGTGGAACTCGAATGTACAAACTTTGGGATTGGGTGAGGCTAATGCCTTGACTTGGAATGGTTTCAAGTCTTTATTGCAGGAAGAGTACTGCCCTCGCAGTGAGATGCAGAAACTGGAGGAGGAGTATTGGCATCTTAAGATGGAAGGGTCAAACATTGAGGAATACACGACCCGGTCTCATGAACTGGCCAGACTTCTACCTCACATGGCTACTCTAGCCAGCAAGTGGACAGAGAGGTACATCGGGGGATTGGTGCCTCAGATCCAGGGGTTGGTTACATCTGCAAATCCCACAACAATTCAACAAGCTGTGCGACTGGCGCACCAATTAACTGATCAGGCAGTGTTGCAAGGAACTCTGCCTAAGCGAACATCAGCTACTAAGGTGGGAGACCACAAGAGGAAGTGGGAAGGTAACAACTCCAAGGGTTACAACCAACAGTCGTTTCAGCAGAACCGGAAGCAAGACTCAAACAAGTCTTATCACAACTCGAATAGTGGTCAACAATCATCATCATCAGGGGGTTATATTGGTAAACATCCAAAGTGCAACAGGTGTGGATTTCATCATGCGGGAAATCAGTGTGATAAAGTTAAGTGCCAACGGTGTGGTAAAGTTGACATGTAGCTAAGGATTGCCGTGGAGAGCTACAGAACAATTCCAACAATCAGAATAACAACCAGAACAACGCACAGAAGGGTTGTTTCGAGTGTGGTAAGATGGGGCACTTTAAAAAGGATTGCCCACAACTCAAGAAAGGCGGGGATAACAATACAAATGGAAATGGCAACGGCAACGGTAACGGCAATGGCACCAATAACAACAACAACAGCAACAATGGTGCTAGGGGCAGGGCGTTTGTGATTGGAGGACGTCAAGCACGGGAGGATCCCAACATTGTTACGGGTATGTTCCTCTTAAATAATCACTATGCCTCTATGTTATTTGACACTGGTGCCGATCGGAGTTTTGTATCTAGTTCACTTGCTAAGTTGCTAAATGTTAGTCCCACTGCCTTAGATAGTCCATACACTGTAGAATTAGCTAATGGCAAGTTAATTGTAGTGGAACATATTCTTAAGGGATGTATCCTTGATTTGATGGGTCAAACATTAGAAATTGATCTTATGCCTATTGCTTTAGGTAGTTTTGATGTAGTCATTGGCATGGACTGGTTGTCCAAACACCAGGCTGAAATAGTATGCCATGAAAAGATCGTTCGTATACCCCTTTCGCATGGAGAGACATTGTATGTACAAGGCGAGAAGAGCAGTAAGCCACTGCGTCTCATATCTTGTATGAAAGCGCATAAATGTCTGCGTAAAGGTCATACGGCAGTTACAGCACTGATAACTGAAAAGCCGGTAGCTGACAAGAAGGTTGAAGACATTCTAGTAGTTTGTGAATTTCCGGAAGTGTTTCCAGAAGACTTGCCGGGATTACCGCCTATCAGACAAGTGGAATTCCGAATCGACCTTACACCAGATGCAGCACCGATAGCAAGGGTGCCTTATCGACTTGCACCATCAGAGATGCAAGAGTTATCTACACAACTGCAAGAGTTGCTAGATAAGGGCTTCATACGACCTAGTTTTTCACCATGGGGAGCTCCAGTTCTGTTTGTTTAGAAGAAGGATGGGACTTTCCGTATGTGTATCGATTACCGGGAACTTAACAAGGTTACTATCAAAAACCGGTATCCGTTACCCAGGATTGACGATCTGTTCGATCAGTTGCAAGGTTCGAGTTATTACTCGAAGATCGATCTTAGATCGATCTTAGATCGGGTTATCATCAACTAAGAGTTCAAGAAGAAGATATTCCAAAGACACAGCATTCAGGACGCGCTATGGCCATTATGAGTTCTTGGTCATGCCATTTGGGTTGACAAACGCTCCAGCTGTATTCATGGATCTCATGAATCGTGTTTGTAAACCTTATCTTGATAAGTTTGTCATTGTTTTCATAGATGACATTCTCATCTATTCCCGAACTGAGGAGGAGCATGCTGAACATCTCCGATTGTTATTGGAGTTACTGAAACAGGAACAATTGTACGCTAAGTTCTCGAAATGTGATTTCTGGATGCGAGAAGTACAATTCTTGGGTCATATAGTCAATGAAAAGGGCATACATGTTGATCCTGCAAAGATTGAAGCGATTAAGAATTGGGAAGCACCAAAGACCCCTGCCGAGGTACGACAATTCCTTGGTTTGGCGGGTTACTACCGATGATTCATTGAGGGATTTTCAAAGATCGCTCAACCACTTACAGCTCTTACGCATAAGGGAACGAAGTATAACTGGACGGATAAACAGGAAGCTGCATTCCAGTTATTGAAACAGAAACTATGCAGTGCATCGATTCTGTCCTTACCGGAAGGGACGGAAGACTTTGTGGTGTATTGTGCTGCATCTGCACAAGGTTTGGGATGTGTGTTGATGCAACGTGATAAAGTGATTGCTTATGCTTCAAGACAGCTACGACCACACGAAAAGAATTACACTACTCATGACTTGGAGTTAGGAGCAGTGGTTTTTGCTTTGAAAATTTGGAGGCATTACCTGTATGGAACCAAGTGTACTATTTACACTGATCATAAGAGTTTGCAACATATTTTCGATCAGAAGGAACTTAACATGAGGCAACGACGATGGGTCGAGTTGTTGAACAACTACGAATGCGCGATTAAGTATCACCCGGGAAAAGCTAATGTGGTAGCTGATGCTTTAAGCAGAAAAGACACAACATCAACAAGACGGGTTCGCGCACTTATGATGACGATACAGACTGACTTACCTGACAAGGTACGCAGTGCTCAGCTCGAGGCTTTGAAAAAGGAAAACTTGGTACAGGAATCCTTACCAGGAATGGAGGAACAATTGGATGTTAAGCCTGATGGAATTCGTTATTTCATTAATCGGCTTTGGATACCATTGCATGGTGGATTAAGGGAACTCGTGATGGATGAAGCACACAAGTCTAGATATTCAGTCCATCCGGGGTCAGACAAGATGTATCATGACTTGAAGGCACTGTATTGGTGGCCTCACATGAAAGCCGACATTGCTAGGTATGTTAGCAAATGTTTGACTTGTTCGAAAGTCAAAGTTGAATATCAGAAACCATCTGGTTTGCTGCAACAACCATAAATACCAATGTGGAAATGGGAACAGATTTCAATGGATTTTATTACTAAGTTACCCCGTACACCGAGTGGTTGTGATACGATATGGGTAATTGTCGATCGATTAACAAAATCTGCACATTTCTTAGCAATAAAGGAAACAGACAAGATGGAGAAATTGACTCGTATTTACATCAAGGAAGTGGTAGCATGGCATGGCGTGCCAATCTCTATTATATCGGATCGGGATGCCCGATTTACTTCCAACTTTTGGAAATCACTCCATAAGTCATTGGGAACTCGTTTGGATATGAGTACCACCTGTCATCCACAGACCGACGGTCAGAGTGAACGTACGATTCAAACAATCGAGGATATGTTACGGGCTTGTGTAATTGACTTTGGTGATAGCTGGGAAAACCACTTACCGTTAGTGGAATTCTCTTACAACAATAGTTATCATACTAGTATTCAGGCAGCATCGTTTGAAGCCTTGTATGGTCGCAAATGTCGTTCACCAGTTTGCTGGGTTGAAATTGGTGACAGTCAGATTACAGGTCTTGAACTAGTACACGAAACGACGGAGAAGATTGTACAAATCCGGAACCGTATGGCAGCGGCTCGGGATCGACAGAAGAGTTATGCTGACAAACGTCATAAGCCGTTGGAATTCCAAGTAGGAAACAGAGTTCTTCTAAAGGTATCACCTTGGAAAGGTGTAATACGATTTGGCAAGCGCGGGAAGCTTAGTCCACGGTACGTAGGACCTTTTGAGATTCTGAAAAGGATTGGTCCGGTTGCGTATCAACTCAAATTACCGGATGAACTCAGTGGAGTTAATGATGTCTTTCACGTATTGAATTTAAAGAAATGTCTTTCTGATGAGATATTGATTGTACCATTGGAAGAAATACAAGTAGATGAACAGTTACGATTCATTGAAGAACCAGCTGAAATCATGGACCTAGAGGTCAAACAACTTAAACAAAGTAAGATTCCGATAGTCAAAGTCCGGTGGAATTCAAGACGTGGTCCTGAATTCACATGGGAACGGGAAGACCAAATGATGAAGAAGTATCCTCATCTGTTTAAAACAACAGCAACAAACACTGAGAGCGCACGTTAAATTTCGGGACGAAATTTCCTTCAACAAGGGGATGACGTGATGCTTCACACATCAACACTGCAAATTTCAAACTGTAAGCACAAACACTTTATTTAATTGGTTTTGTTACAAACATTTGTGCTACATTACATTTTATACATTTTATGTGCTACATTTCATATGTTACATGTTATGGTAGTACATGCATGATTAGTTACACACATTTTGCTATGTGCGGGGTTGCATAGTACAAACAGTTACAGACACTCACTATGTGTGAGGTTACATAGCACAACATGATCAAACACAAACAGCTGTCACAGTTAGGTGAACTAACTAGTGTACACGCAAACAGTCACATTGAACGATCACACTTAGTTGTGATGTTGCAAGCATAGATTTTGTGTGTGAGTACACACAAGCACACGGAATGATCAAATCACACTAACACGTACAATTTAAACTCGTAAGTAGTTTCCTAACTACTCCTAACATTTACTAATTTACGGGACGAAAATTCCTTCAACAAGGAGATGATGTGACAATCCGACTTTTCGAATTAACCTCGTTAACTGAAAATAACGAAATCACAAATATGAGGCCCAAGGTAGGCCCAATGAGGCCAAGGTAGGCCCAATGAGGCCCAAAGTAGGACCAATTGTAAATATGAGGTCCAAGGTAGGCCCAATTGTATTTAGGAGGCCCAAAAGGATTAATCTAGCCCAACAATGTTTCAAGTGGCCCGATTAGTGACAATTCGGCAATTCGGATTAACTCCGTTAACTCTAGAATAAACCAAAATGTTATGAAATAGAGCAAGATCAAACCTGAGGGATTAGAATTAACAGAAATCAGTCCCAATACACTTTAATTACAAAGTTTAGACTTGTAATTGGTTTAAAAGTCCAATTTTGACCTTAGAAGTCAAAATTCGTGTGAGTTAATCAAAATAAATTCGAAATCCGCATGTAACAGTTGAAATTAATCAAATTAAACTTCCCAATTATGTATAATAATGATCCTTAACAGCAATCATGCGTTATAGGACCCAACAACTTCGAATTAAACCCATTAACGACCTTAAATGTTGAAACCGTAACCATTAACTATCAAATCCTTATAAATTGATTAAAACTCGCACAATTGAAGTTTCCAACACTCCAATCGGCCCTTTTAGAAGCTTAAGCACACAACAATTTGATATAAGAAGCTGCGAAGAGAAGGATTCAATCTTGAAGTGGCCGAAATTAGGGTTCTAAGTGAACTACATCGAATCAGCATCAAACGAGGTAAGAATCTACTCTTATACAACCTAAACAAACCGATTTAGAGAAACCCTATGTCAATTGCGATCCTTAACATCGAATTATACGAATTCGACAACTAGGGTTCTTATTAGAAACGGTTTTGGGGGTTTTTAACAAAATCAGTTCAAAAATCAAATTAATACATACTAACAGTTTCGTGATAATGCATTCTATGAAAACCATATCATAAATTCGAATGGGAAGGTCTAATTGTATAAGATCGAGTTCTAGGGTTTATCTCAAGAAATGAATTGGGGGTTTCTGCTCAATTGAGTTTGAGAATGAAATCAAATGGTGCAAAGGGTGTCGAAACACTCTTATTATAAAAATCCCTAAGTCAATTTCATGATGTAATAGCGAATTGAATGGGAACGAATTCTAGGGTTCTTGAATGTAAACGTTTTGAGGGTTTCAATCTAAATCGATTTTATTTTCAAATTAAAAGGTGTAGGAAGCTTCGAAACTTATTGCTTAATGAAAACCCTAAGAAATTTCGGTTTAACATAATCGAATTCTTCAAATTTGAATGATAGTTCTTGTTAACCATGTTTGAACCTAAATATAACGAATTGAAACAACTGTGTGATGGTATTAAGTGAATTAGAACTATGGGTAGGCTTGATTTGATCCAAGGAACAAAAGCCCCATAGTTATCAGGTCGATCGGGGTCGGATTTGGAGCCAAATGAGATTCCAAGTGTTCGGTTATGGCTTAACAATGGGGACCAAACATCTCAATGGTTAAAACAAATTAATTTCAAGTTATAATGCAAATGGATGGTTAGATCAGATGGTAGGGTGAGGGTGGTTGGTTCGGGAGGTCAAGGGTTCGACCCTTGCCTCTGCCACTTTTTGAGATTTAAAATGATTTTTAGTATTTTTATCATAATTTCTTCGTTATAACTCCGATTTGATCCATTCAAATTGCGTTGGAACCGTAACGAAATCCCGAACGTATTAGAATAATAAAAGTCACATTTTAGATCGAAAACGAAATCGCGTATAATTACGTTTATTTAAATAAAATCATATACGATTTTATTTAAATGATTTCAAGGGCACGCGTATATACGTATGCATATTCCTAACACCTTAACATACGTGTGTTGACACGTATGTGATTTTGAGCACAAAAGGACATCTTGAATAACACAACGTTATTGTTTAAACATAGATCCTTCGTAAGAGGATTGTTTACGCGAGTTCACGCATTTGATCATTCTGCAACAATCAAAGGTGCGTACACGGCCCCTTTCTTATTTTAACTGTTTTGGGGGAGAAAACATGTGCAACAAACACTTTTAGATACATATCACTTGCATGAGTTAGCTGTTTACATCATGTGACAACATAGCATTTACAAGTCCTTACACTTCGAACCGTTTAGTTTGCCGTAGCGCAAAGCGTGGTAGTTGGAAATAGATCTATTAGGTTTGACAAACCTCACTTGGTAGATGGGATCTACGCAAGTGTTTGACTGACCAAACACACATTACTATTGTTTGTGCTAGACAATAGTGGCAAGACAAAACATGCGATAGCATGCACTAGTCAGCTTCGGTGTCGACCACTTATGTAAATAGTATATATGACTTGCTATCATGACTATGCATGTGTGATTATGTTATCTGCAAACTTATATTCAAACTGTTGTTTCAAACAATTGTGAATGTTAAAACCTGTGTAGTGCACCAACCTTTGTGTTGACTTGATTTACATGTTTTCTCAGGACGCTAAGGTGCACAAGAAAGCAGGCATGGACTAGGAGATTGAGTCGCATGCATGTCTTTACATTATAGTTATTTGGATTTGAACATTTGAAAACCTTGCATTCTAACTTACATTTTACAATTGTTATTGTTTTAAAACGCTTCCGCAAACTTTGAAAGCTTTGATGTTACAGTTTTAGACCAAAGTATGTTTTGAAATTCATATAGAGGTCTTCGTTATGTCTAATGATCTGAGATCCTGGTTTGTCACGTTCCCAAACGGTATGATTCCGTTAGTTGAAAATTGGGGGTGTGACATCAGGCCATTCCCCTTCGTCAAATGGCCGTCGTTTCTGAGTCAGAGGGTCGTAAGCGTTATACTGGAAAAAGCCCCCTTTGTGCTATCTGTCACTATCACCATCGTGCTGAAATCTCATGCAAACACTGCACCAGTTGTGGTGAGACGAACCATTGGGATCATCAATTCATAACTTTGATGGGATTAAGATGCAAACAGAATGCTGGAAGATTTCCTTTATGTGCCATGTGCGGTCTTCACCATGCTAAGAATAAACTGTGCAAACATTGCCTGAACTGTGGGAGAAAGGGACACTGGAGTCGTGATTGTAATAATCCCCCGACTCATAACCAAAACCCTGGAAACACTACGTATCCACTTCCTCGACAGAGCAAGGATTGTTATGTGTGCGGAATGTCTGAACACATTGCACGAGACTGCCCCGTGAGGATGTCTTCAGCAGGTGCTGCGCTTTCTGAGAAAATGGTTACTTTGCCAGCTTCGGATGCAGATTTGGGGTGGGATGACCCTACAGGTATGCATATTTCATTTTGTGCGCTAAATTATTGATGGGCACATTAATTAGAAATGCATACCCGTTGTGGCTTTAGGAACCATAAATTTAAGGTAACAGTAAGCAAACTCAGTGCCAATAAAATAATCGGAGTAGTAACCTAAGAAATCCTTAGGTCAAATAAGCATTAAATGATTAAATAAAGATAGGGTAATTCTTGATTATAGCTTAATTACTGCAATCAGAAAGAGGACCCTATCTGATTAGAACGCTGAAATCCATAGAAAGTCAAAATGCTAAAACTAACGGGTAAGCTATCATTTTCTCACCTAGACTTCATAAAACTCGAATTTCACAATTTGGAGAACTTCGGTTGTAGGATATGAAGGAAGTATGAATGTTAAGACTATGCAGAAATCAGAGTTAAACTAAATAAGTAGACCGATTGAATCAATTGCGAATACAAGACGAAGTTATGCCGAGGGTGGGTATTAGCATGTGATACGCTATAATCCATAAGTGATTCTTTCATTTTAAACTAGTATGCACAAGAAATTTATTCTATTCCTACCCGTATAACCACATAAGTATTCCATGAAAATTTAGGACTCCTTTTATCAAGATAGAAACAATGAAAGAATCCCGGTTTGATGCACATAACATATGTAGGAAACCATAGCTAACACCAAAGTTGTGTAACAACTGATGCTCATAGCATCGGTTGGTGTGAACAATAAGGTGTTAGAGTTACACAAGGATTAAGCAAGTCATAACAATAAGACGATTATGTTTAATAAGACTAGCAAAACCTTGAGGCCGTCCGTAGGAAATCCCAAACGCGACCTAAAGTTTAATCTGGGAGCGTCAGGATATCACACTGACCAAAGCTTTCCAATTTTTATAGAGAAAGTAGTACCCAACAGTAACATTTAAATTTCGGGACGAAATTTCTTTAACAAGGGGAGACTGTAACATCTGTGCCGGAATCGTTACCGGTATAGTAAACTGTACAGTAGCTTGTACAGTAACTCAGGGGCAAACTAGGAGAAATACATAGAAGCTATTAACATCTGATGCTAAACATAAACTATCACACGATGTTTCTGAAATCCTGATTTAAACCTTATGGTTTGAACAGTCAGAAAAGCATCAGCCAACAATGAACAGATACAGACATGCTTGATTTTAAACTATTAGGTGTAAACGTATGTGAGGATAAACAGAACAAAACTTTAACAGTTGTTATTACAGAATGCTAAACCGACGAATTAATCGTATAGGTGACGATCTGTACGAATAAATCTGAAAGTTTAACGATCTGAAATGATGATTGAGCAGTAGAAAACAAAATCAGAAAGTGAAACATACGATCGTGTTTGTACAGTTAGCGCTCTTTACGAAAACGCGCGTAAGTGAAGTTTTCTGACGAAATGAAACGAAAATGATTCGAACGATATTAAATTTGAGGAAGTCAAATATTTCCTGTTTTACAATTTTGAAACTCATCAGAAATAAATTAAAAGAAACTATTTTAACTTTAAAATACGTAAATTCGCGAAACAATTATCGTAACGTGTAAAAATAATAAATTCGATAAATAACTCAAGAATAATAATATTTAAAATATTTAATATGAAATAACCGTCTCTCAAATATTTAAAACAAAGCCTTTTATTTAAATTAATAAAAACGCGCGTTACGATCCGGAAACGCAACGGAGACGAAAACCGAGCAACCGAAACGAAACCGAATACCCTCGGGGTATATAAACTTTGAAAGAACACATTTCTTTCATTTTTACACATCTCTCTCTCTCTAGCTCTCACTCCCGTCACCTCTCTCTCACTATAATTTCTCATCTTCAAGCTTCAAGATCGAGCTCAAATCTCTACGAAATTTGGTGTTTTTGGTGTCCACGCGAAGCTCTCAATGTCCTCTATCAAGAAGTACAGCAGATCGGAGGTTTACTCCAGCCATTTTCGGGGTATTGAAGCTTTAACATTCGAAAAACTAGGGTTTTTATTCCTTGGCCGCATCTAGGTTATACCCGGTTATGGTAGCCACCATTTAAGATGGTTTGACCCATTCTACGTCTAAGATCGAGCTGTTTAGTGAGTAGAGAAGCCATGGTTAAACTTACAGGTTGCAGGGAATTGATGGTGACGATGTACAGCAAGGTTCGCATAAAGAAAGGTTGACCGAACCCTGTTAAGGGTGGCCGAACCTTCGATCTAAACAGCCGAACCTGGGCGGTGAAACCAGGTGGTTGGGCGAACCATGTGGTCTCCCGAACCTTTCACCATGGACAACGAACCTTGGGCGGCGAACCCACATGCACAGCGAACCTTAAAGAGTGCCGAACCTTCCCCCTTGACCGAGTCTTCACCGAACCTTTCATCCTTTTGTTGTCGAACCCAGGTGCAGTAACCTCACAGCCGAACCCTTGGGAATACCGAACCCTTGCATGGCTGCGAACCTTTCTAAGGTGGACTAACCCATAGGCCGACGAACATGCATGAATACCACACCTATAGCTGAACTTATCTTATTCCGAACCTCAGAGGAAGTCACGAACCCTGGATGCAATGTGCTAGCCAAACCTTATCATTCTCAAATGAACCCTTATGAGCTGGAAGAGACATGAACGAACCTTGATAAGCATCGGCGAGCCTTGATGACAGCCGAGCCACCACCATTGCGAAGGGGCCGAACCTAGGACAGTATCGGCCGAACTATATGTTGAACGAACCCTATAAGAAGCAATAAGGTTCGCTTATCAAGGAAAATCGATAGCAACCTTGTTAACCCATTTTATTCCATGAGCAGCCCACTTCCGTACGGCCCAATAGTAGCCCGACACATTCATCTTTTCGGCCCAAGTCCATTAGGCAGTTAGTTTCAATCGGCCCAAGTAAATTCATTTGGCCCAACCGATTGGCCCAAGGCCATGCCCTATTCGGCCCAAGGATTTCAGGATTTAGCCCACACGATTTAGTTCGGCCCAATAAACCCCATTACGCCACACACCTAGTCTTTTGCTCAAGACCTTAGTTGGACTCGAACCTAAAAATCATTCGGCCCAATTGAGAAACTCAAACCCGTTGTTCTAGCCCAATGGACTTTTCGGCCCATGAACTTGTTTATGGCCATGTACATTTAGCTCATTTGATTAAGGATACGACCTAATACATTCATAACACCTAAAACACTATGTTTTACTAGAATAATATAACGGTTACTTATTAACAGTGAAACAATCTACTCAAAAATCTTATAAAGTGTTAAAGATTTATAAGTTTAAGCTAAAACATAAGTTGGTTATTAGTAAACAACAATAAATTCTATGGTGTTACAACATTAACTGGATTTATGTTGAGTTAAACATAAAATCATGATAACATGACAAGTTAGGTAACCAAAGTGTTTAAATACTAGTATGATTAATAACAAGAGACTCGAGGCCGAATGGAGACCGAGACCGTGACTCACAAGTGTTAGCCACTTTAGGGCTAACACTTACACATACACGAATGTCTATAACTTATACTTATAAGATACAACAACTTGAAACTAATACAGGATTGTGAACGCAACAAATACTACAACGAGTGTGCGTATTCTTGTTTTCACATAGTCAACCACTTCAATCACCAGGTGAGTTCATTGCCTCATTTCTAAACATTTTTGTTTTAAAACGTGGAGCTGAGAAGCATGCATAAACTGTTTTATTTAAATTGTTTACTTAAATTCTTTTATTCATTATATGTTATATATTTATGCTTGTGATACTCCTAGACTCCTGTCTAGGTAATTACTATACAGATCAAATTATCAAGTTAATTAAATTACTCTTATGAGTAATACTTTAACTCTAAACTTTAAACGAACCCTTAGTCCATTAAGCTCAAATTCAAGAACCTAAATTCAAAGTGAAATCAAGGAAACTAAAGATCATGTTCAAAGAAATCTAATTCAGTGTGTATCAATTATCATTGTGAAAATTATGGGCATTCTAAAGATCAAATCAAGAGACTCAAGGAATCAGAAATTATAAATGTGTGTGAATCATCTAAATAATGAAATCATTAAGATCTAATGAAATCATTAATACTTGAGTTAAGGTGGATATCAGTTGTATGGAAATCAAGACCACGTGTAACACACATAAAGTTCCGGCATAAACAGTAGACTCTTGTAGTCAAACTATATGGGCAATAACGTGAACTATCAAATGAAATCAAAATCAAGAGAATCAAAGAGATCAAGAATCAAAGGATATCCGTAAAGTCCCGGCATGTACAGTAGACCATTGGGTCAAGCTGATATGGGCATCATTAAAATCCCGGCACGCTCAGGTATACTCCTTGTGAGTTATGCCTGATATGGGTCACGTGTGAGAGGGTACAGCTTGGACAACCACCAACAACTAAGTCTAATTGATTGAGTCAAATAAGGCCCAATCATCATGTCTTAGTTGCATGTAAATGTTTATTTATTTATTTATTTAAACATTTAACATTTTATTTCTATAATTTCTTTTAGGAAATCATGAACACATGGTGAACCCAGTAAAACAGTTTTATTTCAAATTATGGAAATCAAGTCTTTTAACATAGAAGTGGGTGTTAGGTAAGACGCATAATTATCATTAAGATCAATGTCCTATGCGGCTTAGTATGTGGTGGGACGACGTCTGGGCGGGTCGTAGGCTCGACTCAGGGGTATGCCCTGTATATAAGCATACCGAGCTGGATGATACAGGTGATGTTAATGAGGTTAAGGTTGTTACCTAGGGGGAAACATGAACATTTTTGGGTTGATATCATAAACTTTTAACATAGTGCTTTAAATCTCGGATGATCATAGAAGGAAATGGTAGGTAAAATGCTTAATTATCATTAACAACAATGTCCTATGCAACTTAGTATGTGGTGGGACGGCGTCTGGGCGGGTCGTAGGCTCGACTCAGTGGTATGCCCTATATATAAGAATACCGAGTTGGATGATACAGGTGTTGATAATGAGGTTAAGGTTTTACCTAAAAGGCTTGCAAAACTATTTTCAAATACCAAAATCATATGAACTTACCAACCATTGTGTTGACTTTGTTTTATTTCATGCTTTTTCAGGTGATGAACTGGATTAAGCTAGGGCTTTGGATTTGCATGCTAGGATACTTAGTTAGAGGACCTAGTAGTTTTGGAAAGCACATCTTTTGTGATCATTGTGAATTATTTTTTTGATATCTTGTACGAATACAAGATAGGGGACTCATGATTCATTTTGATATGTCTACTTGGTTAAATTATCAAAAAATGATATTGTAATTTAACTTTGTAGATTTTAGTTAGATGTTTTTGTGCTTTAAATATTCTTAACATTGATGCTATGTAAACAATCTGATCATCCCGATTATCACTTACTATATCACGCCTCGGGAACCTTCTGCCCGACGGGGACTTCGATCCAACCTCGCAGCTCGGGGTGTGACAAGGTTATGCAAGAAGAATTGAATCGATTTCGCAAGATGGGAGTTTGGAATTTGGTAGATTTGTCAAAAGGAGAGAAAAAGATTGGCACTAGAAGTGTGTTGAGATGTAAACGAGATGACAGAGGCGTAATTGTCAGAAATAAAGCTCGTTTAGTGGTTCATGGTTTTAGACAAGTTGAAGGAATTGATTATGATGAGGTTTTTGCACCTGTGGCGCGATTAGAAGCAATTCGTCTTTTTCTTGCTGTTGATGCCCACAAGAAGTTCAAAGTCTTTCAGTTGCATGTAAAATCTACTTTTATGTATGGCTCGTTGAAGGATACAATATATGTTTGTTAGCCACCAAGCTTTGAGGATCCTATCCATCGGGATCAAGTTTATCTCTTGGACAAAGCATTGTATGGTCGTCATCAGGCTCCGCGTGCCTGGTATGCGACGTTATCGACTCATCTTATTGAACACGGGTTCAATAGGGGTCAGATTGACAAAACTTTGTTCTTTCGAGAAAAGGACAAGGACATTCTCCTTATTCAGATCTATGTAGATGATATCATTTTTGGATCTACCGATGAACAAATGTGCTTGGAATTCAAAGAGGTGATGACTGATAAATTTGAGATGAGTGTTATGGCATGTGACAACTAGTACCAGATCGTCCGGCAAATCCGTACGGTACGTGTACTTTCATTATTCTCTGGGTGTAATTACGATGTGTAAACAGTTTTGTGACAATAGGACTATGAAAACAATTAACAGTTGAGTGTATTTCAGTGAAAATTGAAATAGATATATACAACAACTTACGAGAATTAAAAACGGGGAAAACAAATGACAAAGACATATCGGTTGTGATCTGATGTCCACAAATAACAGGAATCAGATAGCCGACAATTTCATGATAAAACAATGTGAAAACAGTTATAAAAATGTGAAAATAGGTAAGTGTAGTTGAGTCCGTCAGTGAGGAAATAAAATTCAAAACAAAAACTCGGTACCGTTTATGAATAATAAACTGACAGTGTGTTTGTCTGGGTGACGATTCGCTCAAACATACTTGTGATTTTAACGTTCTGAATGATACCCTAAAAGTAGAAACAAAGTCAGAAAGTAAAGCTGTTGTCGTGTTCGTTCGAGTGACGATTCGAACGAATACGCGCGGTGGCGATACGACCTGACGAAACGTAATTTATAAATGATTTCGAAATAATAAAATAAGAAAAATTAACAGAAAGATTTACTAGGAATAACCACTTTAAAAATGTAAAAATAGAACCATTTTCATTAAACCCTTAACTATGCGTTTTACCATTCGTAACTGTATCGAAATGAAAAACCGAGCAACCGAAATGAACCCGAACCCACCAGAGGTATACAAACCCTAAATGAGCATATTCTCTTCACTTATTATTTACCCACTCTCTCTCTAACCTCCAATTCCGGTTTTGTTTCTCACACTAGAAACCCAATACAAAAACCTCAAGATGTTCCCCATTTCTTAGCCAAATTTTGCAAATAAGCTATCAAATCGAAGCTCTCAACATCCTCTACGTGAAAGTACAACAGATTGGAAGCGAAATCCATCAAATCAAAGGTAAATCGAGCTGGAAGTCTCGGATTTTTAGGGTGTCAAGGAACCGAACACCCCTAGGGTGTTAATCGGTGCTAAACCCTAAAAATATCCATGGTAATGCGATGTAGTAGAATCATAAGCACGAGGAACATCTTGAATGGGGGTCTACAACTTGAAATGAGCTCCATGATGGTGCCTGACTAACAGCTCAGCCGAAGGAGCCAATCGGCCGAATGAGCCTAGGGACGAAGGGAGGCCTTCATTCGCGAGACTTACTGACCGAATGGGTGGGCGACCGAATGGCCTGTTCGGAGGACTTCCATTCGCATGACTAGCCTAGTTTGCATGGGTTCTCTTCGCATGGCTCCCTTCGCATGACTAGCTTCGTTCGTGTGTACCCCATTCGCAGAGACAGTTCCCATTCGTTTTATACATGTCCTTACACCCTAGAATCCGTAGATAAAACCTTGAACCAATTCCATAGACATTGTGTGAAGGTGTTATCTAGTTACTACAAAGTTGACAAAGTGAATCACTTGGTGAAATCAATACTATCTAAACTTTTTGTAAGGGATTAATTAGTAGGGTTGGGAACTACTATCATATTAAAACTTTCAAAGAAAGATAAATTTTTGGTTAACACCCAAGTGACATTCTAAGTGTCACACCCCGAGCCGGCGGGGTTGGATCGGATTCCCCATCGGGCTGAAGGTTCCCGGGGCGCGATATCATAAGTGATAATCGAAATGATCAGATTGTTTACATTGCACATGATATAAATGAGAAATGCTAAATATAATAGAATTACAAAGTTAAATTACATACGTATCGTTCATAATTTAACAATGTAAATCTATCATAAACATCATAAGATTTCTATCTTGTAACTGCACAAGATATACAAAATAATTGTATAATGATGTTCCAAAAGTATGCAGGTTCAAAAATACTAAGTCTTCTATCTGATGTCCTAGTCCAAAAGCATAAGCTTCATAATTGACTTGTTCGTCACCTGAGAAGTCATGCAAAAATAAAATCAACACATGGTTGGTAAGTTCATTAAGTTTTATAAAAATGAGTTTGAACAACCTGAATGACAACCTTAACCTCACCATTAACCACTTATACCATCCAGTTCAGTATGCTTGTATATAGGGCATATGTAAGGTCGAACTTACCGTCCGCCCAACCACCGTCCCATCACATACTAAACCACATGATATATTGTTCCTGGTGATAATTAAGCATTTCATCCCACATCTTTCATTTCATAACTTTTGATCCATAGATTTTGATTACCCTGAAAATGTTTACTTTGATCCCCCGAAATGACAATCTTAACCTTACCAACAACACCTATACTATCCAATCAAGTATGCTTATATATAGGGCATATGTAGGGTCGAGCTTACCGCCCGCCCAGCCACCGTCCCACCACATACCGGACTGCTTAGCATATTGTTGTTAATGATAATTAAGCATTTCACTCCTACCATTTACCCATTAGTTCTTCAGTTCTTTGTTCCTGTAAATACAACAATTTAGAATCTCTATTGATTCCTTAAGTTCATCACACAATTATGATCAACCACAACGATTGTAGAAACAGTTAAATAAATGCTTAATTAAATAATTAAATAATTAAATAAACATTTAATAAAATCTAAGTCCTAATGATTGGGCCTTGATCAACTCGAGTGGACTAGTCTAACAATCAGGTACTTAGTAGTAAAGGAGATCTGTAAACCTCATCAAACATGTGACCTATAATCAATTAGTCTAGCTAGGACATCTTTTGATATATAGGCTTTTATAGTTCTTTAGACCATCCATAGTTCGTATAGTTCTTTAGTTCTTTGGCACATGTTATCTTGGAGCATTTCCCTGATGTTCCTCAAAACAGTTAGGGAATACTGTAAATATCATCAAACATGCGTCTCATATTCGATCAGTATAGCTAGGACATCTTTCAAACCTGAGAATGGCGCATGCTATCTTTGATATTTCCCAGTTAGACCCTTGAAAGAGTTCTTTGTACTTAGTTCTTTGAAATAGATCGTTAGTTCTTCGACAACACACCCTTGAAATAGTTCTTTGAAAATAGATCGTTAGTTCTTTGAAATAGACCTTTGAAAATAGTTCTTTGATTTAGATCTTTAGTTCTTTGAAAATAGTTCTTTGAAAATAGTTCTTTGATTTGAAACAGTTCACCTAGACAGGAGTCTAGAATAACAGTTATACATGTAAAACATATACAAAGTAATAGCATTTAAGTAAACAATTAAAATAAACAGTTTGCGCATGCTTCTCAGCCCCGCATTTTAAAACAAAAATGTTAGAAAAGGGGCTATGAACTCACCTGTGCTGCTATGCAAATGTCTTATCTCAAAATGCGCACTCTTTGTTGTAGCTTAAGTTTCTTCAGTTTCCTGAGTTATTTTATAAGAGTTCGAATACGATGAGTATACGTATTAGTCGGCGTATCTTAGGTTTGGTCTCGGTGTGCAAGTAAGTGTCCTAAGTACTAGTGTATTTCTATTACTCAATCTAATGGTCTAGTTCAATTACCCATTTGTAACCCAAATCCCATGATTAGTTATAACAACTTAATCTTAAATTTTCACAAAATTCAGACAAAGTTTCCTTTGTTTTTAGTTCAAATCCGGACAACTTATATTGTCAATTTAAAACAATTTCCCAAACAATTCGATCATAATAAGCCTTTAACTAAAACCTTTATATTTAATTTTCATTTAAGTTTAGTATAATTTATAAAGTCATTTAATTTAGTTAAAACTAAGTTTACAATTCATTTTATTTTGTCAAACATTATTACATTAACTTGAACTGTTAGTTAATCTTTGATGGCTTAACTACACCCATTGGGCCCACTTAGGCCCAATTGATGATCATTTATTCCAAATGATTACAACTCACGTCTTTGAATAATCCTATATAGATAATTACACCATCTAAGTTAATTATCCGTGTTAGGGCTTTTCCTAGATTAGTGTTAATAATCAAATTAACACTTTATTCCTTAGACTTTGTTTTGATCCTTATGAACTATATGAATTTTCCCAATTGTTAAATAATTTGAATCCCTTATTATAAGAAAATAACCAATCCAAAATCACCCTTTCTTGCTCTTAAGCGTTTCGATTACAAACATAACCTTAGAAACCCACGTTTCCTGAAAACCTTAGTCATTTGTTATTTAATTGACCTCATGCCAACACATACATGAAAATTTCCATGCACACACATCCATGAGGAATATCCATGCACTTGGGAAAACTTGAAGGTTTTTGTAATACTTAAGTGTGTTACCCCTTAGGGCAGCGAACCTTTTGGGAAATACCCAAAGGTTCGGCTGGTTTGGACAGCTTCGGTCTTCATTAATTCGTGGCCTCTATAGGTTCGGCTAACACCCTAACTCCAACGAACCTTTAAGGTTCGGCCAAGAAGGGTTTGCTGGTCATGGAGCTTGGTTCTTGGGTTCTTAAGTTCGCGGATAGTAGATTTGGCCAACTAAAGGTTCGTGGCTATCTGATTCTGGTTCGTTGGGATGGTTCGGCTGAGATGAGACCTTAGGTTCGTTTGGAACTAAGGTTCGTCTGTGTAGGGTTCATGATGGTTCGTGGTCTTGTGGGTTCGTTCGAGGGTTCGTGATCCTAGAGTGTGCATGGAAATGGTTCGGGTAGATGAGGGTTCGGCTGAGCTTTTGGTTGGCAGCACATAGGTTCGTGAAGAAAAGGGTTCGGCCACCAAAGAGGAAGGTTTGGCTGGTCCTTAGCCAGCTCAAAAGGTTCGGCCATCTGGGTCTTCTTCTTGAACAGGGTTCGGCCGACTGAAGCCCTCCACGAACCTGTATTATCACTTCTATCTTCGACCTTAACCTGTATAAATCAGTTCCTACGGCTTCCTAATTGCTATCCATGGTCTAATTCCAGATTATTGAGTGTTTTAAAACCGACTATAACTACCATAATTACTAGGGTCGTGAAACACACACTAAACCGAAATAAAACTAGAGTTTTACCTCGAAATTGACGGATGAAAACTTAAACTCCTTGTACTTCTGTGATCTACGCAATGAGAGGATCGTTTTGGCTCCAAGAACACTTGAATCCGTTGAGAGACGGGTGAGATCTTCTAGAGAGAAGGTAGAGAGATGGGTTTTTAGAGAGAGGGGTCAAGAACAAAATTGAGAGGAAGAGATGGGTTGGTAGAGGTTGGTGGTGACATTAAAGACTTAGAAAATAACCGGTTGTTCGGTCTCGTTCAGTTTCGCGTACAATATCGTTTGTCGTGGTTTTCGTCACGAAACCACACGAATTATAAAATAGAATTTATAAAATTAATTTACGTTGTGATTCCTAATAAATTAACTAATTATCTTTCGTTTATTTTTAAAAATTTATTAATTTACTCAATTTAAAGTGAGTAAACAAAATTCCATACTCGATTTCATAGATACATATAGAATTCTGCGGAAAGCCGTATTTGATGAAAGTTGTATGTACCATATGATTAATCATCTACTTCTCACGTTCCGTGAATAGTCGGGACATTGAGGAATATCCAGAAAGGCATTTCGAGAATCGGTTTGATTCTATCTCTGTTCCTTCCGTTTGAAGAAAGGAAGGATCCCAAAGAATCGATCTTTCTTTTAGTTGTTGAATCTCTCTTTGAAGCATGGCTAAGCGATCCGACTCACATTGGGCCTAGTGCTCAGGTGGTTTGGCCGATAGTGGGCCAAGAAATATTGAATGGTGATGTGGGCGGGGGCTTCCAACTGCCCGTCCTACCTCCTTTACATTCTTGACAGCCCATCTTTGTCTCAGTAGAGTCTTTCAGGTAATATTCTTTGTTTCTCTCTTCATCTTTGGATTCCTATCCAATGATCCAGGACGTAATCCTGGACGTGAAGAATAAAATAAAATTTTCGTTTGATTTAATCCTTACTACATACTACATCAACATTTCAGAATAGAAATAAATCATTTTCTTAGCTTTTCATTATTTCATTATTTATTAGTATTAGAATATTTAGTGATTCAATTTTTATTTACAACGTTTCATAACGAATCATTCATGATTGGCCAAATCATTGATACAAAAAATATCCAAATACCAAATCCTTCGAGAAAAAAAAAGAAGAGGATCGAACCATCCCTTCTGACTCTTTTTCAAATTCGATAAATGTTGGTTGATCGTTTATTTCATTAGAGTTCTATGATTCAGAGTATCCATTCTTAAAATAAATAGGAGTCTGGAAGCGTATTTATCCCGCATCTATTCTTCTTACGATTGTCGGAACAAAAATATTGGATGCAACGAAATGGAAATTTTTGGTACATCAAGCCGCGATCTGATAGCTATAAATCTAAATAGAAATATTATATTATATAGATATAAATTAATCTTGATCCTGTAATCAAAGAAAGATAGTAAATTCTTATATTGTGACTTAGAATAAATGGTTCTCTATGAAGGAACGAAATGACAATTTACTTGTTTAAATCTAATCGTACAGTCATCGCGCGTATTTGTTTCAATCGTCACCCGTACGAATACGACGATAACTATATTTTTCAATATTGTTTTCTAATTATCGAATATTATTCAGAACGTTAAACTTTCAGATATATTCTTACAGATCGTCACCTATACGAATAATCCGTTGGTTTAGCATTCACGTAACAACATCCGTGTGTTTTGTTCTATTAAGCCTCACATATGTTTATACGTAATAAATCCTAACAAATAATCACATAATGGTTCTATGTTTCCAGATAATTATCTGACATATAAACCATAGTTATGAACTTTGTTTCTCTGAAATAGTTCTGAGTTTGCTATATGATAACATCAAATGATAATGATAATTGATATGAATATAAAATGCACTGAAATGTATATAGTTCGTACCTGTTTACTGTTCATGTTACTCTTTAAGACCACTGTTCCGGTACATTTCCGGCATTGATGTTACACTAAGTTTTACACTTAGAAAACAAGTTGATTTCAAAATAACACTATATGTCAAAACTATGATTCAAGAGTAAACATTAACAACAAGCACTTAAATATATTAACATTTAACCTTAAACGGGTTAAGTGTTAGTATATATATAAGACCATAAGGGTTAACCAACTGTAGGGTTAACACACACACATATCCATAACTTATACTTATAAGTACACGCAATTGAAATCAATACAGGATCTTGAAAACAACCTCAAGAACAACAATGAGTGTGTGCATCCCTTTAACACTTAGTCAACCACATCAACTACCAGTTGAGTTCATACGTCCCTTTTCTAATCTTTTGATTTTAAATTGCGGGGCTGAGAAACATGCTAAAACCTTTAATTACTTAAAAGTTTTAGTACAATATTTCAATCATTCTATGATTTAGATAATATTGAGTTATCTTTATTATCATACTTTATTCAAGATCAATGTGTATCCTTGTGTGTGCATTAACAACTATGACAATTAAGGGTGTTTCATGATAATATAACTTCCTGAATTCATCCAAACTTCTAAATAAATTAAGTGAGATAAGATTTGATCTTATAACACTTCGTTATTTACAATGAGATAACAACGTGGGAACATGAGACAGTTACAAGTGATAACAGGAATGATAATAATGATAACATCATTTCATGATGATAATATCATTCACCACATTTGTTAACATTGTGTAATAAGACAAGTTCTTATAACGTATTGTTAAAACTATGAGATCATATAAAACTGAGAACATGTAACATTGAGACAATAACATTGGAGAACACCATCAATAATTAGTGTTAAGACTGTTTGTATTATATCACAACAATCATGTGTTCATGAGATCATGTCCAGTCATAAGTACCTTACAAGAGAATCGTTTACCATTGATTTAGTGCGACTAAACCGACGATAGCGTAGTGGTACCATAGGTTTGACAAACCGTCGACGAGTGAGGTCGGTACGTTGATCATAACATTTTCATTGGCCGGTAACGTATGACTGGTAACAGGGAGCATCAGTCAGGTTTGGTAAATGACACATGGTGATATTAATCTACGGAAACTAATTGTAATTAAATCCTTCAATGCTATTAACTGGTAGACTGAGGAAATTTATTTTCTCTCATGTCATATTACTGGTAATAGTTTCGTTGAAGGCACTGAGATTACAAATGGGATAGTGGTAAAGTCAGATGCATTGTGGTCTGATTACGTGAGGACTACAATGGATCTCATTTAGGCTCTATACATTCACGATTGAGAACAACATAAATAGGTTAACTGTCACTCCTATTATTAGAAGTGAATTACCATTAACTCTACAATTGAGAGGAAAATAATAAGGATAAGATTTGATAAATCTATTTTCCTTAAAACATTAAGGGCTTATCACTACTTAGGTTTTGATAACTTACTTTCCTCATACTCTTTTATTCTATACGTATAATACTACGGGTGATGAACACTATTTATGGGTGAATATCAAATGGGGTGAACACACATGAGATAGAAATGGGTATACATAGTTGTATTACAAGTGATGTTGAATTTTGTTAAGTATGTGGTGGTGGGATGTCGACTGGGGCTTGTTCCCCTACGTATGCCCTATATATAAGCATACTTGATTTGGATGAAATACTATTTGTAAGTATAACTATGGAGAGGATATTAAGTGAGACAAATGAGACAATTATCAATGAGAATTATGTATGACATTGTGATTGTGAATGACAATAAATCAATTGTTTTTAATTACTAAACTTATGAACTCACCAACCTAGTGTTGACTTTGTTTAAATGCATGTTTTTCTCAGGTGACGAACATGTTTAGTCACCAAGCATTTAGGACATAAACTAGAGGACTTTTAGAAGACCTAGCTTCATTTTGTGTTGTGCATATTTTTGAATGACAAAACTGTGAATCATCTTTTGTAAATCTTGTGCAGATACAAGATAAAAAACTCAATGATACTTTTGGGCAGAATTACTTAGTTAAATTATGAACATTAAAATGCAATTTAACTTTGTAATTCTATATCAATGTAGTATTAACATTTTTGATTTATATATCATGTGCATTGTGAACAAGGCCGAAAGGCTCTATTCGC
This sequence comes from Mikania micrantha, assembly GCA_009363875.1. Classification (NCBI taxonomy): domain Eukaryota; kingdom Viridiplantae; phylum Streptophyta; class Magnoliopsida; order Asterales; family Asteraceae; genus Mikania; species Mikania micrantha. The sequence goes on along the minus strand of CM018694.1, from coordinate 19,747,467 downwards.
CGGCCAACCACCTTCTTCGGTCGGTGCTCATTAGATGGGGCCACCCATTCGGTCGGGTCCAAGCCATTCGCAGGCCAGTTTGACATTCGGCTCAGCTCACCACCTTCGGCCTATCCCCCAATTCGATCAGCCAAGTCCATTGCATGGGCCATGTCCCATTCGGCCTAACATCATACGACCCATGGTTTACTTGTTCGGCCCATGTTCATTGGTTCGACCCACATGACTAAAGTTGCAACAAACACTTGAATCAATTTAATCTTTGTGCAACATGCATAAATATGGATATTCAAAAGAGCTTTACTACAAAGGTGGTGAGATGGGTTGGGTAAATCAAGTTAATACCCAAAAGCCTTTAACATACAAAGCCTAATACCAATGAAATTAAGTTAATATCTAGGAACCGTATGGGCTTTCAAACTCACAAAGTTCTAAACCTAAATCTATATTCTGATAATGTTAGATTTATAAAATTGGGTTATGATTTATGAAGACTATTTGGGCTAAACATTCAACAAAACGAACACGATATGCTAAGTTTGACCTAGTTGCTTAAGTGTCAGCATATACCATCAGAAGTGAATTAGAATCAAAGAACAATAAAGACTTCCAAGTGTTAGCAAACTTTAGGGCTAACACACACACACACACAAACATTTATGACTTAAACTTATAAGTTACAAACAACGTGAAATCAATACAGGATCGTTAAAACAACATCAAGAACAACAACGAGCGCGTGCATTTCTTGTTTATACTTAGTCAACCACATCAACTACAAGGTGAGTTCATACGCCCCTTTTCTAATCTTAACTGATTTCAAAACTCGGGGCTGAGAAACATGCTGAATCTTTTATTTACTTAAAAGTTTTAGTAAAACATATTGATTATACTATGATTTAGATAATATTGTTTGACTTTATTATCGCTTATCATTATATGCATGCTTGTGTGATCATAACATAACTGAGATATCTAGGATGAAACATGATAATGTAGCTTCATGAATCATCAACACAATAGAATAACACAAGATGTAGATTATATCTTACAACACGGTATGATTCTTACTTGAATGAACAATGGGATAATCAAGAGATAACACGAACAACTAACAAGAATGATATGATGATTATATAACTTCACATTATCATTCACCACCAGAGTTAGCCAAGTGTATTAAGACACGTTCTTATAACACTATGCTTACAACTCGGTGAAGACTATGGGATAACACGAAACAAAAACTAATGAGAATAGGAATGATGATCATGTCCACATGACTTCATGACATCATTCGCCACCTGAGCTAACTAAGTGTGGTAAGACTAGTTCTTACAACACTACAGTTACAGCTTGGTGAAGGCTATGGGATAATCAGAATGATAATCATGATAACGTAACTTCATGGTAACAACATCATTCACAAAAACTGCTAACATCGTATAATAAGACAAGTTCTTATAAAACTATGTTAAAGAATACAGACACAGAGAACAAACAACACTGAGATGATGACTATGGTGAACACGACAACAATTGATTACTATTAAACTGTTTGTATTACATCACAACAATCATGTGCCATGTATTCAAGTTCCATTGTAAGTACCTCATCAACGAATCGTTTACCAGTGAATTTAGTGGGACTAAATCGACGATAACGTAGTGGTACCATAGGTTTGACAAACCGCCGGCGAGGGAGGTCGGTACGTTGATCGTAACATCATCATTGGCCTGTAATGTATGACCGGTGACAAGGCAACATCAGTCAGGTTTGGTAAACCACACATGGTGATATTAATCTATAGTGATAATTGTAATTAATCCTTCGATTCTATTGACTAGTAGGCTAAGGAATTGATTTTCTCTCATGTCGCATTACTGGTAGTAGTTTCATTGAAGGCTATGAGAACCCAAAAGTGAAAGAGGTAAATCGGATGCATTGTGATTGGATTACGTGAGGATCACAATGGATTCCTTTTAGGCTCTATGCACTTCAAGAGGACAACAAAAGCAACAGGTTAACTAACACTTCTAGTTTTAGGAGTGACTAACAGTTAACTCCACAAGCGAGAGAATAATAGCAAGGATAAGATTTAATAAATAAATTTTCCTTAAAACATTGAGGGTTCATCAACGCTTCGGTTTTGATAACTTTAAATCCTCACATTTTATTATTCTACATATAACACACTGGGTGATGAACATAAACAGATGGGTGAAAATCAAACGGGTGGAACGTATGTGAGATGAAAATAGCTATTCATAGCTGTATTGCAAGTGGTGTTGAGTTATATTAGGTATGTGGTGCGATGTCGGCTGGGGCTTGTTCTCGTACGTATGCCCTATATATAAGCATAACTGATATGAAGAGATACTACTTGTAAATATAACTATGGAAAGGCCATTGTGTGAGACGGATGAATCAAACAGGAACATGACTCTTGTATGACATTATGATTGTGAATGTTAACAAATCAATGGTTTTCAATTACTAAACTTATGAACTCACCAACCTAGTGTGGGCTATGTTTAAATGCATGTTTTCTCAAGTGACGAATAGGTTTAGTCATCAGCATTCAGGGATTTAGCTATAGGACTTTTAGAAGACCTAGCTTCATTTTGTGTTGAGCATGCTTTTGAATGACAAAAACAGTGAATCATCTTTTGTAGATCTTGTGCAGTTACAAGATAGAAAACACAACGATTCTTTTTGGTTGAATTACTTAGTTAAATTATGAACAAGACTATGTAATTTAACTTTATAATTCTGTATCAATGTCATTTTAGCATTTCACATTTATATCTCATGTGCTATGCAAACAATCTGATCATTTTGATTATCAAACGATATCGCGCCCAAAGAACCTTCCGCCCGACAGGAAAGTCGATCCAGCCCGCGGGCTCGGGTGTGACAGATTGGTATCAGATCCATGGTTATAGAGAAATATAGGTCATATTACTTAAACGATTTGGCCTAGACTATAACCTAGGGACCCTCATGTAGAGAACATAAGACGTAGGATTCTATGTGCATATGTCTTTTACATTCAATCACTGCACTAACCGATTCTCTTTCGGTTTTGATCAGAATGCCGCCCAAAAGACAACCTCCTTTGCTACCACCACCACCGCATTCACCTCACTCCTCAACACCTACACCACCTACATCTCCTCATCTACCTCCTCCTCCTCCACCACCACCCAACCATGAGTTGGATCCCGCTAGTATTTCACTGGCCACATTGCTGACCAGTCAACTGAGGGAAGTAATTCCCGACATGATGAATAGGATCAACTCTAGTAACAATCACACTGGCAACTCATCTGGTGAAGGTAGCGGCAACACCAGACATCAGCAAGATTACTCCTACAAGAACTTTGTAGGATGTAAGCCACCCGCATTCAGTGGCAACGATGGAGCTGTTGGATTGTTCCAGTGGATCGAGAAGATGGAAACGACCCTTGATATCGGTGGATGTCCTTATCAGTACAAAGTAAAGTATGTTGCTGGCTCGTTCAACAAGCGAGCACGGACTTGGTGGCACGCTCAATTACAAGTCAGGGGAAGATATGTGTCACACCCCGAGCCGGCGGGATAGGATCGGTTGTCCCGTCGGGCGGAAGGTTCCCGGGGCGCGATATCGTGAGTGATAATCGGATTGATCAGATTGTTATATGGCACATGATACATAAATGAGAAATGCTAAATATGATAGAATTACAAAGTTAAATTACATCAGTATAGTTTATAATTTAACAATGTAAATCTACTGTTAACATCATAGGTTTCTATCTTGTATCTACACAAGATATACAAACTGATACATGTAATGATGTCTTCAAAATATGCAAGTCCAAAATACTAGGTATTCTATTTGAAGTCCTAGTCCAGAAGTAATGACTCCCTAATTGACCTGTTCGTCACCTGAGAAGTCATGCAAAAAGATCAAGTCAACACATGGTTGGTGAGTTCATATAGTTTTGAAATTTTGAAAATGTTTTGAACCCTTCTTTCGGTAAAGACCCTAACCTCATTAACACCACATGTATCATCCAGATCGGTATGCTTATATATAGGGCATACCCCTGGGTCAAGGCTACAACCCCGCCCAGACGACGTCCCACCACATACTAATCCGCATAGGACATTGTTGTTAATGATAATTAAGCGTTTTTACCTACCATACACTTTTAAACACCCATGATTCCTCTGTTCTCTGTCCCTGTAATTGCAATCATTTGAAATCTCTCTTGATTTCATATGTTCATCATACAAATATGATTAAAACAGCAATTGTCGAATTAGTTATAAATGCTTAATTTAAATAAATAAGTAAACATTCAATAAAATCTAAGTCCTAATGATTGGGGCCTATGGTCAACTCGAGTAGACTAGTCTGTCAATCAAGGTACTTAGTAGTGAAGGAGAGCTGTAAATCTCATCAAACATGTGACCTATAATCAATCAGTCTAGCTAGGACATCTTTTGATATATAGGCTTTCATAGTTCTTTAGACCGTCCATAGTTCTTTAGTTCTTTAGTTCTTTGGCACATGTTATCTTTGAGCATTTCCCAGATTTCCCCTTAAAATAGTTCTTTGTACTTAGTTCTTTGAAATAGACCGTAAGTTCTTTGACATCCCACTCTTGGAAATAGTTCTTTAAAAATAGATCGTTAGTTCTTTGAGAATAGACCCTTAGTTCTTTGACATCCCACTCTTGGAAATAGTTCTTTGAAAATAGATCGTTAGTTCTTTGAGAATAGACCGTTAGTTCTTTGACATTACACACCCTTGAAATAGTTCTTTGAAAATAGACCGTTAGTTCTTTGACATCACACACCCTTAAAATAGTTCTTTGAAAATAGACCGTTAGTTCTTTGAAATAGACCTTTGAAAATAGTTCTTTGTTGAGATCTTTAGTTCTTTGAAAATAGTTCTTCGAAAATAGTTCTTTAATTGAAACAGTTTACCTAAACAGGAGTCTAGGATAACAGTTATACAAGTAAAACATATAAAAGCATTCAAGTAAACAATTTACATAAAACAGTTTACGCATGCTTCTCAGCCCCGCGTTTTAAAACAAAAATGTTAGAAAAGGGGCAATGAACTCACCTGTGTTGCTTTGTAATGAATTACCACAAAATGCGCGCTCGTTGTTGTATGTAGTTGTAATATTCACGATCCTGTATTGATTTCACGTCGTTTGCATCTTGTTAGTACAAGTTTATAAAGTTTGATGTGCCTATGTGTGGGTTTTAGTCCTAAGGTCGACTAACACACGTAAGACTTAGTCATGATCACCGTTCGGTCCTTTACATAAGTTTTAAGTTAATAACATTGTAAGTTATTACTTTGTAACTTTGAAATTGACTCATTCTTGCACTTGTACACTTTGATCTTATGAAATGTGTTAACCCATATGGTTTGAAATGAAGTGTGGACCGAACTATGTGACCAAGTCAAGTATTGGGCCTCTAAATAACTAGTTGGGCCCTAGGCCCAAACCTATGGGCCTCGGACTGTTCTTGAACAACTGAAAGTGTTAGGTCATGATAGAACATGTGGATCAATGATAGGTGTTGTAGAAAGACAAAGGCCCGGTCAATGTTGCAAGGCCTAGTGACTAGGTGGTCTGGTGGCCTTGATTGGGCCCCGAGGGCCTTGTTGGGCCAGGGGTAGGCTCAGCCAAGAATTGTTGGGCCTGAGGTCCAAATGGGCTGTAGGATGCATGTTTGGACCATAATGAGGTTGTTGGCCAAGTGAATTACAAGGTGGCCTCAAAGTTAGGACATGGCCTTAAGAGTGGCCTTGTATCAAGCTCTGTGTGGGCCTCGGGCTGATTTTGCTGGGCCCAATGAGTTTTGTCTCAGGCCTTCACTAAGATAGTTCATAGGCCAAGTTGGGCCTTGCTTACAATGGGCTGAACAACTATGGGCCTAAGAATTTGGGCTATTGGCCGGTTGAGGCACAATTTGGGCCTAATGATCCCATGGTTCAACTAAGTAACTATTGGGCCTATACATGGGCCAGACTGTTAGACTAAGTGAATTGGGAGGTTATTGGGCCTTAAGATCTTATTGGGCCTTGATTACTATATGGGCCCAAATGGGTGGCAAAGGCCTAGTTTACTTGGCCTTTGGGCCCATGTACAGGTTACTTGGGCCATGATGGGTCAAAGGCTATATTTTGGCTTAAATTGAGTCTGGGCCTACTGGGCTAAGCTGGGCCTGGTCATTCCCTGTTGGGCCAAGGAAGTTCTTGGCTTAGGCCACCTTGGCCTTATGGTGGCCAAGGGCTGTTGCTGTGGTCCTTATGGCCGAATGAGTAGTGCTGGTTGCTTGGGCGAATGAGGTTCACCGAATGAAGGGGAGGCCCGAATGGAAACTGGTTTGGCCGCATGTGGTCTGAGGTTGGCCGCATGGGAGGCCATTCGGCTAAGGGATGGCCGAAGGTGGCCTGGGGTTGGCCGAATGTGATAACACTCGAATGGGGGTAGGGCCTGGCGAAGGAATACTCCGAATGATTGGTGGCTGCATGAGGCCATTCGGCTAGTGAGTGGCCGCGAATGAGGCCATGCGGTTGGCCATTCGGCCAAGTCACTCGGCTGGCCATGCGGCTGGTCAAGGGCCTTTCGGCCGAATAGGAGCAGAATGAAGGGCTTCGAATGAGGCCTTGGGGCCATTCGGCCGAATGAAGCTCCAAATGGTTGAGGGCCCGAATAGGAAATGGCGAATGGGGCTTGGCGAAGGGGTGGCCAGTCGGCCTTGGCCATTCGACCTTGGCCATTCGACCTGGCCCTCATTCGGCCAGCTGGTGGTTGGTTCGGCCGAGACTAGGCCAAGAAATAGCATCTTCCATTTCAAGGGTTTTTCAAGTGTTTTGAGGTTTGAGGGTTCTAAGGTTAGTCCTTGTGGTCATGTGGCTCGAGTTTGAAGGCCTTTGGCCGGCTAGAGAGATGGGGTGACCAAGAGGTTAGAAAACCCTAATTTTCGCAACTTTGAACACGATTTTTACCTCGATTCAGTGGGTTTCAGGGCAGATCCTTTGTACTTTCGTGTAGAGGGTGATGAGAGCTTCAAATAGGTTCAAAGATGGGGTGATTTGGTGAAGAAATGAAGAAGTTATGAAGGTTTGAAGTTTGAAATGTGTGGGGTTTTATCAAAACCGGGATTTTGAGATTTGGGGGAAGAAGATGAAGTGAAAAGTGAGAATTTTGACTCACTTGTGGTATTTATACTACGAGTGAGTTCGGGTTCGTTTTCGTTGCTCGGTTCGCGTTTTCGTTACGTTTCCGGAACGTAACGCGCGTATTTATGGACTTAAATTAAACAGTTTTAATTAATCAATTTTGATGAGTTTCAAAATTGTAAAATATTATTTATTTAGTTTTAATAATTTAAAGTCGTTCGTGTCGTGCTTTCGTTTTCGTTTCGTCAGAACGCGTCGCCATCGCGCGTATTCGTTTGAATCGTCATTCAAACGAACACGACAATGGTTTTGCTTTCAGACTCTTGTTTTCTACTTTTCAGTTATTATTTCAGAACGTTAAACTATTAGAATCATTCGTACAGATCGTCACCTATATGAATAATTCGTCGGTTTAACTTTCTAGAACAATAACTATTAGAATTTTGTTTCATTTCACCTCACATACGTTTATACATAATAAAATCCTAACAATTAATCATATGATGGTTCTGTATTGCCAGATGGTTATCTGACTCTAGAACCATTGTTCTGAGCTTGTTTCTCTGAAATAACTATGACTTTACTGTTTTGATAACATGAAATGATACTGATCTTAACATGAATATGAAATACACTGAATTATATAAAGTTCGTACCTGATTACTGTTCACGTACTGTTACGATCACTGTTCCGGTGACGGTTCCGGCACTGATGTTACAGTCTCCCCTTGTTAGAGAAATTTCGTCCCGAAATTTAAGAGTTGTTATCGGGTACGGCTTCCTCTTCAAACAGTTGGGGATACTTTAACTTCATGTGATCTTCACGTTCCCAAGTAAACTCGGGTCCGCGCCTTGAGTTCCAACGAACCTTTACTATCGGAATACGGCTTCGCCTCAGTTGCTTGACCTTGCGATCCATAATCTCTAAAGGTTCCTCAATAAAGTGTAACCGATCATCAACTTGAATTTCTACGATTGGGATGACGAGTGATTCGTCAGCAAGGCATTTCTTTAAGTTAGAGACGTGAAACACGTCATGCACACCAATGAGTTCATCCGGTAATCTCAGTCTATATGCTACAGGACCAATACGTTCGATGATTTCGAACGGTCCAACATATCGTGGTGCTAACTTGCCTTTATTCCCAAAACGTACTACGCCTTTCCATGGGGAAACCTTTAACATGACACGGTCTCCCACTTGGAATTTCCAACGGCTTGCGCCGTTTGTCAGCGTAACTCTTTTGTCTACTCCTTGTTGCTTGTAGCCTTCTCTGAATCTGAGCTATCTTGTCAGTGGTTTCTTGAATAAGTTCTGGCCCAGTGATTCGATTGTCTCCAACTTCAGTCCAACATATCGGTGATCGACATTTCCGGCCATAGAGAGCCTCGAATGGTGCACATCCAATACTGCTGTGATAACTGTTATTGTAGGAGAACTCAATCAGTGGCAAATGGGAATCCCAATTTCCACCAAAATCCAAAATGCAGGTTCTTAACATGTCCTCTAGGGTTTGAATCGTACGTTCACTTTGACCATCCGTTTGTGGGTGGTAAGCTGTACTCAGATTCAACTGCGTCCCTAGAGATTTCTGCAAGGATTGCCAGAACCTTGATGTAAATCTGCTGTCTCTATCAGAAATAATTGACAATGGCACACCATAGCGTACCACTATCTCGTTGATGTACAATCTTGCCAGTTTATCCATCGTGAAGGTTTCACGCATCGGCAAGAAGTGAGCAGATTTTGTTAAACGGTCGATGATCACCCAGATTGTATCATGACCACTGGAAGTGCGGGGTAACTTGGTAATGAAGTCCATAGCTATTTGTTCCCACTTCCAGAGTGGAATCTCAGGCTGTTCCGGTAAATCAGACGGTTTCTGGTGTTCCGCTTTTACTCTTGCACACGCAAGACATCTGCCGACGTATTCAGCTATGTCTTTCTTCATTCCCGGCCACCAATAAAATCTCTGAAATTCTCAGTACATTTTATCGGCGTCCGAATGCACTAATTTTCTGGTTCGTGTGCTTTCTCAAGAGTAATTCTTCTGGATTGACCTATTACCGCAATCCACCATTTTGGCGGTAGGCATTTCATCCAGTTTATTTCAACTTGTCTTTCTGTTCTATCACCTGACACACTCCTTAAAGCTTTCATAAGTGACTCTGACAACTCTGAATCTTGATCGTCTGGTTAAGATTCTCACGTCACATGGTGAATTCTTAGGTTATTTGATATAACCGTATACATACTTCACCATTTGTTTAATCTGTTCTCAACTTTGAAAGTGGACTTATATATCGGGAAGGTCTACTTAAGATATGGTATTACTATTGGAATAAAGATAATGGTCTATCCCTTCTAAGTAATACTATACTCACTGTGAGGTGATGTATATTTATCTTACTTTTACCCGGAAGTCATGTGTCTTTCGGAACTCATTGTAACTGTTGTTCCAACTGTTACTTATTCTCATCCTAATTTCCAAATGAAAGAAATCAGGATAGGGTTGTCATTCCTTTAACAGCTCCAGAATATACCTGAGATGTCTTTCGCGTTCTGTCTTTCTATTAAAATGATTTAGTAAGTCATTCCAAACGATAATGATAAACTAATCCAGATACAGTTTGCATACTCAGTTCATGAAACCCATGAAAATCATATATGCATTCTTCTATCCGAAAGGCATTATTGTAACTTGAAATGCCCATATTTCATTCGGAATGTTGTCTCTTGTCATATCCTCGTCCTGCACTCACAACTGGTTTCTCCTGATCCACTTATCTTGTTTTAAATAAGACTCAGCATTTTCCTAACATTCATGCTTTACTAACGCCATTGAACCATAGTTCTCTAATTAAAGTAACTCAAAATTTTAAGAGGTTCAGGTGGAAGGTGGAAGCTGGAAGCTGACACACTAACTTGGACATTTTGAACTCCTATGAGTTTTAGTGTTCTATTTAACCTAAGTTCTCTTCTTAAATACTGTATTTAAAATGTAATTGTGGATTTCTCTATCTTTATTTAATCTTTTAATGCTTACTTAACCTAAAGGTTCCTTAAGTTATTATTACGACTATCTTTTGACACTAACTTTGTTTACGACTATCATAATTTATTGTTTCTAAAATTACCACAGACCATGCAGTTCTAATTAATACACCAATAAATAACTTTATTGCACTAAGATGAAATTTGCATACCTATGGAGTCATCGGACTCCGAGTGTTCCCCAGGAGCTGGTAAAGCGAGTAGTTCCTCAGTGACTGCTGGGTCTGCTGGATGCATTTTCCTAGAGCAGTCCCTTGCGAAATGTCCATGCATTCCGCACGTGTAGCAGTTGTTGTTGTGTTGAGAGGAAGTAGAGGTGCTCGCTTTTTGTTTCTGTTCCCTGGTTAAATTTAACCGACACTTTTGAATCCAATGTTCGTATTTTCCACAAAACGTACATGATACACATGAGAGTTCAGCTCGATGATGGTGGTGACAAACTGAACAAAGGAGATCTTTTCCCGTAGAATGTACAGGACTTGTGGAAGATATCCTCACAGGGCAGTCCCGTGAAATGTGTTCGGATAATCCGCACACATAGCAATCCTTTCTGTATCGAGGAAGAGGATATGTAGTGTTTCCGGGATTCTGGTTATGAGTCGGGGGATTATTACAATCACGACTCCAGTGTCCCTTTTTCCCACAGTTCAGACAATGTTTGCACAGTTTGCCCTTAGCATGGTGTAGACCGCATGTGGTACATAAAGGAAATTTGTCAGCACGAAGCTTATGACCCTCTGACTCCGGAGCAACGGCCATCTGACGAAGAGGAATGGCTTCAGTGTAGATTACAAGGTCTCTTGATTCTTCAGGATGACACCTTTTTCGCTTCTTGCTTGACTCTCCTGTTTCCGATTTCTTCTGCTCTGTAGAAAGTAGTGGGAAGATTTTAGCAAACTCCTCACTATTCCTGATCCGGGCAATGATTCCAGGGAGAACTGCCATCAACTGTTCAGTGATCAAAGTTGCAAGTGCCTCGACTGCTGGGTCCGTCTCCTGCGAAGGTGGAGGCGGTGATGGTTGTCTTCTTGGTGACATTCTAATCATAACCAATAGAACATTGGTTAGTGCAATGATCGAATGCAGAAGACACAATGCACATAATTTCCTAATTTCTATGTTCTCTACATGTAGGGTCCCTAGGTTATAGTCTAGGCCAAACCGTTTAAATAAATGACCTATATTTCTCTATAACCATGGCTCTGATACCAATCTGTCACACCCCGAGCCGGCGGGATAGGATCGGTTGTCCCGTCGGGCGGAAGGTTCCCGGGGCGCGATATCGTGAGTGATAATCGGATTGATCAGATTGTTATATGGCACATGATACATAAATGAGAAATGCTAAATATGATAGAATTACAAAGTTAAATTACATCAGTATAGTTTATAATTTAACAATGTAAATCTACTGTTAACATCATAGGTTTCTATCTTGTATCTACACAAGATATACAAACTGATACATGTAATGATGTCTTCAAAATATGCAAGTCCAAAATACTAGGTATTCTATTTGAAGTCCTAGTCCAGAAGTAATGACTCCCTAATTGACCTGTTCGTCACCTGAGAAGTCATGCAAAAAGATCAAGTCAACACATGGTTGGTGAGTTCATATAGTTTTGAAATTTTGAAAATGTTTTGAACCCTTCTTTCGGTAAAGACCCTAACCTCATTAACACCACATGTATCATCCAGATCGGTATGCTTATATATAGGGCATACCCCTGGGTCAAGGCTACAACCCCGCCCAGACGACGTCCCACCACATACTAATCCGCATAGGACATTGTTGTTAATGATAATTAAGCGTTTTTACCTACCATACACTTTTAAACACCCATGATTCCTCTGTTCTCTGTCCCTGTAATTGCAATCATTTGAAATCTCTCTTGATTTCATATGTTCATCATACAAATATGATTAAAACAGCAATTGTAGAATTAGTTATAAATGCTTAATTTAAATAAATAAGTAAACATTCAATAAAATCTAAGTCCTAATGATTGGGGCCTATGGTCAACTCGAGTAGACTAGTCTGTCAATCAAGGTACTTAGTAGTGAAGGAGAGCTGTAAATCTCATCAAACATGTGACCTATAATCAATCAGTCTAGCTAGGACATCTTTTGATATATAGGCTTTCATAGTTCTTTAGACCGTCCATAGTTCTTTAGTTCTTTAGTTCTTTGGCACATGTTATCTTTGAGCATTTCCCAGATTTCCCCTTAAAATAGTTCTTTGTACTTAGTTCTTTGAAATAGACCGTAAGTTCTTTGACATCCCACTCTTGGAAATAGTTCTTTGAAAATAGATCGTTAGTTCTTTGAGAATAGACCCTTAGTTCTTTGACATCCCACTCTTGAAATAGTTCTTTGAAAATAGATCGTTAGTTCTTTGAGAATAGACCGTTAGTTCTTTGACATTACACACCCTTGAAATAGTTCTTTGAAAATAGACCGTTAGTTCTTTGACATCACACACCCTTGAAATAGTTCTTTGAAAATAGATCGTTAGTTCTTTGAAATAGACCTTTGAAAATAGTTCTTTGTTGAGATCTTTAGTTCTTTGAAAATAGTTCTTCGAAAATAGTTCTTTAATTGAAACAGTTTACCTAAACAGGAGTCTAGGATAACAGTTATACAAGTAAAACATATAAAAGCATTCAAGTAAACAATTTACATAAAACAGTTTACGCATGCTTCTCAGCCCCGCGTTTTAAAACAAAAATGTTAGAAAAGGGGCAATGAACTCACCTGTGTTGCTTTGTAATGAATTACCACAAAATGCGCGCTCGTTGTTGTATGTAGTTGTAATATTCACGATCCTGTATTGATTTCACGTCGTTTGCATCTTGTTAGTACAAGTTTATAAAGTTTGATGTGCCTATGTGTGGGTTTTAGTCCTAAGGTCGACTAACACACGTAAGACTTAGTCATGATCACCGTTCGGTCCTTTACATAAGTTTTAAGTTAATAACATTGTAAGTTATTACTTTGTAACTTTGAAATTGACTCATTCTTGCACTTGTACACTTTGATCTTATGAAATGTGTTAACCCATATGGTTTGAAATGAAGTGTGGACCGAACTATGTGACCAAGTCAAGTATTGGGCCTCTAAATAACTAGTTGGGCCCTAGGCCCAAACCTATGGGCCTCGGACTGTTCTTGAACAACTGAAAGTGTTAGGTCATGATAGAACATGTGGATCAATGATAGGTGTTGTAGAAAGACAAAGGCCCGGTCAATGTTGCAAGGCCTAGTGACTAGGTGGTCTGGTGGCCTTGATTGGGCCCCGAGGGCCTTGTTGGGCCAGGGGTAGGCTCAGCCAAGAATTGTTGGGCCTGAGGTCCAAATGGGCTGTAGGATGCATGTTTGGACCATAATGAGGTTGTTGGCCAAGTGAATTACAAGGTGGCCTCAAAGTTAGGACATGGCCTTAAGAGTGGCCTTGTATCAAGCTCTGTGTGGGCCTCGGGCTGATTTTGCTGGGCCCAATGAGTTTTGTCTCAGGCCTTCACTAAGATAGTTCATAGGCCAAGTTGGGCCTTGCTTACAATGGGCTGAACAACTATGGGCCTAAGAATTTGGGCTATTGGCCGGTTGAGGCACAATTTGGGCCTAATGATCCCATGGTTCAACTAAGTAACTATTGGGCCTATACATGGGCCAGACTGTTAGACTAAGTGAATTGGGAGGTTATTGGGCCTTAAGATCTTATTGGGCCTTGATTACTATATGGGCCCAAATGGGTGGCAAAGGCCTAGTTTACTTGGCCTTTGGGCCCATGTACAGGTTACTTGGGCCATGATGGGTCAAAGGCTATATTTTGGCTTAAATTGAGTCTGGGCCTACTGGGCTAAGCTGGGCCTGGTCATTCCCTGTTGGGCCAAGGAAGTTCTTGGCTTAGGCCACCTTGGCCTTATGGTGGCCAAGGGCTGTTGCTGTGGTCCTTATGGCCGAATGAGTAGTGCTGGTTGCTTGGGCGAATGAGGTTCACCGAATGAAGGGGAGGCCCGAATGGAAACTGGTTTGGCCGCATGTGGTCTGAGGTTGGCCGCATGGGAGGCCATTCGGCTAAGGGATGGCCGAAGGTGGCCTGGGGTTGGCTGAATGTGATAACACTCGAATGGGGGTAGGGCCTGGCGAAGGAATACTCCGAATGATTGGTGGCCGCATGAGGCCATTCGGCTAGTGAGTGGCCGCGAATGAGGCCATGCGGTTGGCCATTCGGCCAAGTCACTCGGCTGGCCTTGCGGCTGGTCAAGGGCCTTTCGGCCGAATAGGAGCAGAATGAAGGGCTTCGAATGAGGCCTTGGGGCCATTCGGCCGAATGAAGCTCCAAATGGTTGAGGGCCCGAATAGGAAATGGCGAATGGGGCTTGGCGAAGGGGTGGCCAGTCGGCCTTGGCCATTCGACCTTGGCCATTCGACCTGGCCCTCATTCGGCCAGCTGGTGGTTGGTTCGGCCGAGACTAGGCCAAGAAATGGCATCTTCCATTTCAAGGGTTTTTCAAGTGTTTTGAGGTTTGAGGGTTCTAAGGTTAGTCCTTGTGGTCATGTGGCTCGAGTTTGAAGGCCTTTGGCCGGCTAGAGAGATGGGGTGACCAAGAGGTTAGAAAACCCTAATTTTCGCAACTTTGAACACGATTTTTACCTCGATTCAGTGGGTTTCAGGGCAGATCCTTTGTACTTTCGTGTAGAGGGTGATGAGAGCTTCAAATAGGTTCAAAGATGGGGTGATTTGGTGAAGAAATGAAGAAGTTATGAAGGTTTGAAGTTTGAAATGTGTGGGGTTTTATCAAAACCGGGATTTTGAGATTTGGGGGAAGAAGATGAAGTGAAAAGTGAGAATTTTGACTCACTTGTGGTATTTATACTACGAGTGAGTTCGGGTTCGTTTTCGTTGCTCGGTTCGCGTTTTCGTTACGTTTCCGGAACGTAACGCGCGTATTTATGGACTTAAATTAAACAGTTTTAATTAATCAATTTTGATGAGTTTCAAAATTGTAAAATATTATTTATTTAGTTTTAATAATTTAAAGTCGTTCGTGTCGTGCTTTCGTTTTCGTTTCGTCAGAACGCGTCGCCATCGCGCGTATTCGTTTGAATCGTCATTCAAACGAACACGACAATGGTTTTGCTTTCAGACTCTTGTTTTCTACTTTTCAGTTATTATTTCAGAACGTTAAACTATTAGAATCATTCGTACAGATCGTCACCTATATGAATAATTCGTCGGTTTAACTTTCTAGAACAATAACTATTAGAATTTTGTTTCATTTCACCTCACATACGTTTATACATAATAAAATCCTAACAATTAATCATATGATGGTTCTGTATTGCCAGATGGTTATCTGACTCTAGAACCATTGTTCTGAGCTTGTTTCTCTGAAATAACTATGACTTTACTGTTTTGATAACATGAAATGATACTGATCTTAACATGAATATGAAATACACTGAATTATATAAAGTTCGTACCTGATTACTGTTCACGTACTGTTACGATCACTGTTCCGGTGACGGTTCCGGCACTGATGTTACAATATGAGGCATTGTCTATGCCTTGGGAGGATTTCAAGACTATGCTGAGGGCAGAGTTTTGCCCAAGGAACGAACTGTAGAAGGTTGAAACTGAACTACTCAACATTGTCATGATTGGTGCTAGGCATCTGGCCTACATCACCAGATTACACGAGTTGGCTACCTTGGCACCGGATATAGTGCCAACACTGGAGAAGCATATTGAGCGGTATGTAGGTGGACTAATGGAATGTATTCAAGGGCACGTGATTGCTGCTCACCCTACTACTCTAGAGATGGCTGTCACTCTGTCATCAACACTGACAGATGTGATGGTTGCCTCTGGGGCACTGAAGAAAGAAGCTGAAGCAACATAGGTTGGAAGCTCAAGAAAGCTGGATAAACCCCCGGCTAAGAAACAAAAGGTGGTCAAGAACTTTCCTTCGACCACTCAAACACCGATGGCTAACCAACCACCACCGCTACAGGTCAAGCGGCCGTACACTGGCACATCACCTTGGTGCAACAGCTGTCAGTATCATCATCCACCAACTTCCCAGTGCAGGCAATGCAACAACTGTGGGAATCTTGGTCATTGGGCCACTCAATGCAGAAGCACAGGGACCCATAACAGGAACAACAATGCTGCTACTATTGCGGCTACTGACAACAGGTCTTGCTACAATTGTGGCGAGCCTGGACATTTTTCGGGGGATTGTCCCAAGAGAAACCAACCAAGGGCTCAAGTAGCTAGAGGGCGAGCCTTTCAGATTGGAGCTGCTGCTGCTCGACAAAAGCCGAATGTGGTCATGGGTACATTTCTCCTATCTGAGTTTTATGCATCTATATTATTAGACACTGGTGCGGATCAGAGTTTTATCTCATCCGATTTTTCATTCCATCATAATCATGTGGTGGAATCCTTGGACTCCCCTTATACTATTGAGATAGCAAATGATAAACTAGATAACAGTTAGCACAGTACTTAGGAATTGCCCACTAACAGTTGGTGATCACATATTTCCCATCGATTTGATACCGATGGACCTGGACAGTTTTGATATCATCATCGGAAAGGACTTGTTATCTCTTAACAGAGCAGAAGTCGTCGGTTCCAAAAAGCTACTACGTATTCCAGTGGAGAACAATTAGATCTTAGAAATTCATGGAGATCAAGCAAATCGCAGTGTCAAGATAATATCATGCATGAAGGCACGCAAGTGTCTAATAAAACAGTGCATCGCATTTCTAGCTCACGTCATGGAGAAAGACAAGAAAGCAATCAACATTCAAGATGTACCGGTTGTGAAAGACTACGCGGACGTGTTTCCGGATGATTTGCCGGGATTGCCTCTGGAGAGATGTGCGCAATTCCGAATTGATTTAATTCCGGGAGCGGTTCCTGTAGCTGAGTCTCCTTACAGACTTGCACCATCAGAAATGCACGAACTGTCCAATCAACTACAAGAACTACTAGACAAGGGATTCATTCGACCGAGTTTCTCACCATGGGGAGCTCTGGTCTGTTAGTCAAGAAAAAGGATGGATCCTTCATAATGTGTATTGACTACAGAGAAATCAACAAACTCACCATCAAGAATCAATACCCGTTACCGAGGATTCATGATTTGTTTAATCAGTTGCAGGGAGCTCAGTACTTCTCAAAGATAGACCTGCGTTCAGGTTATCACCAGCTCCGGATTCAAGAGGAAGACATACCCAGACGGCTTTTCGTACCCGATACGGTCACTACGAAGTCATGGTGATGCCATTCGGACTGACGAATGACTGGCAGTGTTCAAGGATCTAATGAACCGGGTATGCAAGCCGTATTTAGATCAGTTCGTTATTGTTTTTATTGATGATATATTGATCTACTCAAGAAGCGAGAAGGAACATGAACAACATCTCAAGACAATCTTGGAACTTCTGAAGAACGAACAACTCTATGCCAAATTCTCCAAGTGTGAATTCTGGTTAAGAGAAGTTCAGTCCTTGGGTCACGTGATTAACAGTAATGTTATTCATGTGGATCCTGCCAAGATTTAAGCAATCAAGAACTGGGTTGTGCCCACAACACCAATAGAGATCCGATCATTTCTTGGATTAGCGGGTTAATACAGGAGATTCATTTCGAATTTCTCTAAGATAGCCTTGACTCTCAGAAAGCTAACACAGAAGAGTGAACCATTCGTGTGGACACAGAAACAGGAAGAAGCATTCCAAACACTGAAACAAAGATTGTGCAATGCTCCAAACTTAACACTTCCAGACGGCAATGATGACTTTGTAGTTTATTGTGATGCTTCCTATTAGGGACTCGGTTTTGTTTTAATGCAAAAAGACAAAGTTATTGCTTACGCCTCACGACAGCTGAAGATATACACGTGAAGAACTACACAACATATGACTTAGAACAGGGAGCTGTTGTCTTTGTTCTAAAGATTTGGAGACATTACCTGTATGGTACCAAATGCACTATCTTCACATATCACAAGAGCCTACAGCACATATTTGATCAAAAGGAGCTTAACATGCGATAGAGACATTGGGTCGAGCTCGTGAGCGATTACGATTGTGTGATCAAATATCATCCGGGCAAAGTTAATGTTGTTGCAGATGCTTTGAGGCGGAAGGAAAGAGTCAAACCTTTGCGCGTTAGAGCAATGGGAATGAATGTGCAAACAAGTCTGAGAGATCAAATCATACAAGCACAACAAGAGGCAATGATAAGAAACAACTTTAGAAACAAGCTCGATGGTGGAGCCGAGCAACATTTTGAGACAAAACAAGATGGATTCATCTACTTCCAGGATCGTGTATGGATCCCGACTGTAGATGAACTTCGAACACTCATCCTTGATGACGCGTACAAGACACGTTATTCTGTTCATCCTGGTGCCGATAAGATGTACCAAGATCTTAGGTCGTTTTATCGGTGGCCGGGTATGAAGAAACATGTGGCTACTTATGTTGGTAAGTGCCTCATATGTGCCAAAGTCAAAGTTGAACACCAGAAGCCGTCAGGTTTGCTGGAACAACAAGATACCACAATGGAAGCAGGAACAAATAACTATAGATTTTATTACCAAGCTACCCCGTACTTTCAGCGGACATGATTCCATATGTGTCATCACTGATCGATTGACCAAGTCTACTCACTTCTTACCGATAAGAGAAAACTGCAAGATGGAGAAACTAGCAAGACTTTATGTCGATTAAATAGTTGAACGGCATGGTGTGCCATGGTCTATTATTTCAGACCAGGACAGTCGATTTAAATCGCGGTTCTAGCAATCATTGGAACAATCCTTACGGACAAGTGTCAACTTGAGCACCGCTTATCATCCGCAAACGGATGGACAAATTGAGCGAACGATTCAAACTCTAGAGGATATGTTTAGAACATGCATCCTGGACTTCGGTGGAAGTTGGGATAAACATTTACCACTCATTGAGTTCTCCCACAACAATAGCTACTACATCAGTATCGGATGTACTCCGTTTGAAGCACTCTATGGTAGAAAATGTCGATCTCCAATTTGTTGGACCAAAGTGGGAGACAACAAAATCACTGGACCAGAACTTATTCAGGAAACTGCTGATAAGAATGTCCAGATTCAACAGAGATTACAAGCAACACGTAGCCGCCAAAAGAGTTACGCACACAAACGGCGAAAGCCTTTGGAATTCCAAGCGGGTGACTGAGTCTTGTTGAAAGTGTCTCCATGGAAAGGCGTGGTTCGTTTTGAGGCTAAAGGCAAACTAGAACCAAGGTATATGGGACAGTTCGACATAACTCAACGGATTGGTCCTGTGGCATACAGACTCAGCCTTCCTGATGAACTCGCAGATGAATCATTAATCATACCTCTGGAAGAGATACAAGGGGATGAACAACTACATTTCATTGAAGAACCTGTAGAGATTATGGATCATGAAGTCAAGAGACTGAAACAAAGCCGTATCCCTATTGTGAAGGTTCGTTGGAACTCCAAGCGCGGAACAGAATTTACCTGGGAGCGTGAGGATCACATGAAGACAAAGTATCCCCACCTGTTTGAAGAAGTCGTGCCCGACAATGATGCGTAAATTTCGGGAAGAAATTTCTTTAACAAGGGGAGACTGTGACAACCAGTACCTGATTGTCCGGCAAGTCCGTACGGTATGTGTACTTTCACTATTTACTATGTGTAAATACGATGTGCAAACAGTGTGTGACAACTAGAATCAGAAAACAAACAATTGTTGTATGTGTTTAAGTGAAAACTTAAATACAGTAAATACAACAACTCATAACAAACAACAGTTGTATGTGTTAAAGTGAAAACTTAAATACAGGAAATACAACAACTCATGAGAAACAACAAGGTGTAAACAAATGACGAAAAACATATCGGTTGCGATCTGATGTCCACAGATGACAGGAATCATATGGCTGACAACTCAGTGTCAAAACAAAGTAATTCAATGGGAACAAAGTGAAAACAGGCAAGTTTAGTTGAGTCCGTTTGTGAGGAGGTACAATCGAAAACATAAGTTCGGTACTGTTTCAGAATAACAAGATGACAGTGTGTTTGCATGGGTGACGATTCACACAAACATATATGTAGGTTTAAAGTTCTGAAATGACGACTGAAAAGTAGAAAACAAAAATCAAAAAGGGAAACCGTAGTCGGATTCGTTCGGGTGACGATTCAAACGAATACGTGCGATGGCGGAACGATCTGACGAAACGAAATGACGAAACGAAATGAAGAAACGATTAAATAATAATAAAATAAAATAATTACAAAGATTTACCACCTTAAATACCTATAAATAAATCCTTTTATTTAAATTCATAAAATACGCGCGTTACGTGCCGGAAACGTAAAGAAAACTAAAACTGAGCAACCGAAACGAACCCGAACTCACCCGGGGTATAAATACCCTAAATGAGGCCAACTACCTCATTTATTTCATTCTCTCTCTCTCTAAAACCAAAAACCTGGATCTCTCTTGTAGGAAGTTCAAGCTTCAAACCTCCATAACTTCTCTGTCTCTTGACCAAATCACCCCATCTTGGTGCCATATCGAAGCCCTTGATCCCCTCTATATGAAAGTACAAAGGATCTGAAGTAAAACCCACTGAATCTGAGGTAATCCGAGCTTAAAAATCACGAAAAATTAGGGTCGAAAACAAGGGTCTACCACCCAAACTCTTAGTAATGAAACCTAAACTAGTTTAGGATGGTATGGGGACTTGGAGAATGTCTTACTCTAGCCCTAAGGTCGAAAACAAGGGTCTGCACACCCCTTGGTTTGAACGGCCGAAAGAAAGAAGCCCAGCTAGGCCGCATGGCCAAGGCCGAATGGCCCAATGCCGAAAGGCTCCATTCGCCGGCAAACCACCTTCTTCGATCGGTGCTCATTCATTGGGGCCACCCATTCGGTCGGGTCCATGCCATTCACAGGCCAGTTTCTCATTCGGCTCAGCTCACCACCTTCGGCCTATCCCACTATTCGATCGGCCAAGTCCATTGCATGGGCTATGTCCCATTCGGCCTAACATCATATGGCCCATGGTTTACTGGTTCGGCCCATGTTCATTGGTTCGGCCCACATGACTAAAGTCGCAACAAACACTTGAATAAATTTAATCTTTGTACAACATGCATAAATATAGATATTCACAAGAGCTTTACTGCAAAGGTGGTGAGATGGGTTGGGTAAATCAAGTTAATACCCAAAAACCTTTAACATGCAAAGCCTAATATCAATGAACTTAAGTTAATACCTAGGAATCGTATGTGCTTTCAAACTCACAAAGTTCTAAACCTAAATCTATATTCTGATAATGTTAGATTTATAAAATTGGGCTATGATTTATGAAGGCAATTTGGGCTAAACATTCAACAAAACAAACACGATATGCTAAGTTTGACCTAGTTGGTTAAGTGTCAGCATATACCATCACAAGTGAATTAGAATCAAAGAACAATAAAGACTTCCAAGTGTTAGCCAACTTTAGGGCTAACACACACACACACAAACATTTATCACTTAAACTTATAAGTTACAAACAACGTGAAATCAATACAGGATCGTTAAAATAACATCAAGAACAACAATGAGCGCGTGCATTTCTTGTTTATAGTTAGTCAACCACATCAACTACAAGGTGAGTTCATACGCCCCTTTTCTAATCTTAACTGATTTCAAAACTCGGGGCTGAGAAACATGCTAAATCTTTTATTTACTTAAAAGTTTTAGTACAACATATTTATTATACTATGATTTAGATAATATTGTTTGACTTTACTATCGCTTATCATTGTATACATGCTTGTGTGATCATAACATAACTGAGATATCTAGGTTGAAACATGATAATGTAGCTTCATGAATCATCAACACAATAGAATAATACAAGTTGTAGATATATCTTACAACACCGTATGATCATTACTTGAATGAACAATGGGATAATCAAGAGATAACACGAACAACTAACAAGAATGATATGATGATAATATAACTTCACATTATCATTCACCACCGGAGTTAGCTAAGTGTATTAAGACAAGTTCTTATAACACTATGCTTACAACTCGGTGAAGACTATGGGATAACACGAAACAAACACTAATGAGAACAGTAATGATGATCATGTCCACATGACTTCATGACATCATTCACCACCTGAGCTAACTAAGTGTGGTAAGACTAGTTAATACAACACTGCCAGGTAGAATTTGGTGCAGGCTATGGGATAATCAGAATGATAATGATGATAACGTAACTTCATGGTAACAACATCATTCACACAACTGCTAACATCGTATAATAAGACAAGTTCTTATAAAACTATGTTAAAGACCACAGAAACATATAATGCAGAGAACAAACAAGACTGAGATGATGACTATGGTGAACGCAACAACAATTGACTACTATTAAACTGTTTGTATTATATCACAACAATCATGTGCCATGTATTCAAGTTCCATTGTAGGTCCCTCATCAATGAATCGTTTTCCAGTTAATTTAGTGGGACTAAACCAACGATAACGTAGTGGTACCATAGGTTTGACAAACAGCTAGCGAGTGAGGTCGGTACGTTGATCGTAACATCATCGTTGCCATGTAACGTATGACCGGTGACAGGGCAACATCAGTCAGGTTTGGTAAACGACACTTGGTGATAGTAATCTAAATTGATAATTGTGATTAATCCTTCGATTCATTTGACTAGTAGACTGAGGAATTGATTTTTTTTCATGTCACATTACTGGTAGTAGTTTCGTAGAAGGCTATGAGAACACAAAAGCGATAGAGGTAAATCAGATGCATTGTGATCTAATTACGTGAGGATCACAATGGATTCCTTTTAGGCTCTATGCACTTCAAGAGTAGAACAAAAGCAATAGGTTAACTAACATTTCTATTTTTAGCAGTGACTGACCGTTAACTCCTCAAGCGATAGAATAATAACAAGGACAAGATTTAATAAATCTATTTTCCATTAAACATTGAGGGTTCATCAACACTTCAGTTTTGATAACTTTAAACCCTCACATTTTATTATTCTACATATAACACACTGGGTGATGAACACAAACAGATGGGTGAATATCAAACGGGTTGAACACATGTGAGATGAAAATGGCTATTCTTAGTTGTATTGCAAGTGGTGTTGAGTTCTATTAGGTATGTGGTGGGATGTCGGCTGGGGCTTGTTCCCCTACGTATGCCCTATATATAAGCATAACTGATAGGATGAGATACTACTTGTAAATATAACTATGGAGAGGCCATTGTGTGAGACGGATGAATCAAACAGGAACATGACTCTTGTATGACATTACGATTGTGAATGTTATCAAATCAATGGTTTTCAATTACTAAACTTATGAACTCACCAACCTAGTGTTGACTTTGTTTAAATGCATGTTTTCTCAGGTGACGAACATGTTTAGTCACTAGCATTTAGGGATTTAGCTAGAGGACTTTTAGAAGACCTAGCTTCATTTTGTGTTGAGCATACTTTTGAATGACAAAACAGTGAATCATCTTTTGTAGATCTTGTACAGTTACAAGATAGAAAACACAATGATTCTTTTTGGTAGAATTACTTAGTTAAATTATGAACATGACTATGTAATTTAACTTTGTAATTCTATATCAATGTCATTTTAGCATTTCTCATTTATATCTCATGTGCTATGTAAACAATCTGATCATTTTGATTATCAAACGATATCGCGCCCCGAGAACCTTCCGCCCGATGGGAAAGTCGATCCAGCCTGCCGGCTTGGAGTGTGATAAGTTGATTGATCCTACACTTTATCATGGAATTATTGGAAGTTTGATGTATCTGACTACCTCAAGACCATATATTGTTTTTGCTACAAGTATTTGTGGAAGATATCAATCTAAACCTAAAGGGTCACATCTGATAGCAGTCAAGAGAATTCTTAGTTATCTGAAGGGTACACCAGACACCGGTCTGTGGTGTCCTAAGGATGATAACTTTTCCTTCAATGCCTATAGTGACTCTGATTATGGAGGATGTAAGACAGATGCAAAGTCCAAAACTGATGGTGCACAATTTTTGGGGCAACGATTGGTTCCTTGGCAATGTAAAAAGCAAACAATTGTGGCTATTTCAACTTGTGAAGCTGAGTATGTCGCTGCTGCCAGTTGTTCACAAGTTGATAATGATGCTGGTATTACTATTACTAAAAATCCAGTGTATCATTTGCGTTCCAAACACATTGATATTCGTTTTCATTTCATACGTGATTGCTATGAAAAGAAACTTATTGATGTGGTGAAGATACACACAAATGAGCAATGTGCGGACCTTCTCACCAAGGATTTTGATAAAACTTCTTTTGAGTATTTACTCAAATTAAATGGAATTCGGGTCATGGGTGAGGTCATTTCAAATCAACTTTCTTCATAACCAACTTTTATTGACTTGACATTAGATATTTTTATTTGTTTTTTGTTGTTTTTTAGTTTTTAGGGGGAGAAAATTTGAAAAATCAAAAACATTTGAATAATCAAAAACACAAAAACATTAAAAAAATAATAAAAATTTGAGAAATTGATTCGACCTAGTGAGAGATGATAGTACATTGTAGCAATCGGAAGCACATCTATATCTTTCTAGAACTTAAACATAAACAACATTTACAATTACTTAGTATGATATGTTGGTAGGTTTATAACTTAGTTGAGATAACATTTGACAAAATTATGATTATACTATGTGGGAGACAGTTGCTTAGAATACAGTGCTTAGCTTTGTCCTGAATGCGTGGTTGTTAATCTTACAATATTTTCTTGAATTAAAATTGCTTAATTGCTAGTTTTTGGTCACGTATTCAATTTTTAAAAGAAATTCTAAATTGTTGTTTCTTCTTTTATTTTAGTTTAAAGCTGAAACGTTCTCTGCGTATACTTACGTATCAACCTGATTTTACGAGCTTTAAATAATTCAAATTTGTTTTCTTGGTTTGATTAAGTTTTGGACAATCTCTACGTATATGAGAATATCGATCTTATTGTTAAAATCTTAATCTTAAATTATTGTATCGTTCATTATCTGGATCGTTTGAGAATACAAAAGTATCAACCTTGATTTCAAGATTTTGAACAAATTCAAATTGTTTTACATTTTTTATTTTTAAAAAGAAATTCTATTTTGTTTTTGCATGATCAAACTAGTTACATTGGAATTAAATTGTTTCAAGAACATTATTGTTTGATTAATTATTCACAAAAACGGGGATGTGTTTAAGTAAATGAGGAACATAAAGTATTTGATGGTTTTGATTTTATTTGAAATCTTAACTAAGTAATTAAATTTAAATTGGATTCATATACTGACAATCATCTTTGAATTGTAATTTGCTAATTAACATGCTCATTAACTCAATCAGTTTGTGCAGATGATTGTAATGCAATATGATCTCATGTCTGGATCTTTGTCACCAAAAATATGTGTTTGTTTCTTTTATTTTTATATTTCATTTTAGGTTTATTATAGAATTAAAACTTTGGTGTCTTTTCATATAAAATTATAAAAATCCAAAAAGATTTTCGATATATTTGATGTTAAATCAACAATTATTGATTATTTGTTTAAACTCTGAAACACCAAATTTTGTTTTGTTTGAAAATTTTGAATAAATTTGAAAAATTAAAATTGTCAAAAGATTTGTGAAAATGTGGATTTGTTGAAACGAATCTTTGATAGGTTTGCTTAGAGGTTAGTTTATCAGGTTTGGTGAGAGGTTCATTTGATAGGATTGGGGAGAGGTTCATTCATCAGGTTCTGTAGAAGGTTCGTTTGTAGGTTTGCTGAGAGGATCGTTCAACTGGTTTGTTGAAAGGTTCGTGGGATAGCTTTGTCACTTTCCTCATTCTATCTCAGATACAAACCTTATTGTTTTGATATTGATTTTTTGATTTTGTGATAATTAGTGTGATTGCCTAATATCATTAGACTCGTATATGTGTTGTGATTCTAAATAGGTAAATAGATTCAATTTTCATTGGCTAGATTTGTAAAAATTTGAGTTTTTAAGTCCAGATAGTCGAACCTAATTTTCTTTGAATAATTCTGTTTAAATTAAAGTTTAATGAAAAAAGTCTTTATTAAAGTTGTTAATCAGTTAATGGCGAATCTATGGGTATGATTATTTTAGTCTAATTCGTAGATTTGAATTTAAATCTGGATTTGAAAAGGTTCGTTTTAATTCAAATAGGTTTGTTGAATTGTTCAGGTTCGTTTGAATTGAAAAAGGTTCGGCCGAACCTTTTCAAGTCTATGACTGAATCTTTGTTGGTCAAAGGTTTGTCTGACCATGAGGTTTGCATTAGATTTATAGGTTCGTTCATTTGTGAGGTTTGTGAACTTTTAACAGGTTTGTCTGGGTCTTAGGTTCGTCTAGGAATAAAGGTTCGGCACAGGGGGTTTACTGGACTTAGGACTTAGAAATTTTTTTAATTTTTTAATTTTGAATTAATTTTGTTTCTAATTTTTGTTTTTTTTATTGTAGATATGGAAAATCTAGCATTTGGTAATAAAAACAGTCTATGTGCTTATCAGGATCCCACTACAAAGAATGGCATGGAATTCAGACCGATGATTGAGTTTTTGAGACAATCAAGGATCTACTATGCTATTTCCAATTCATGTCACATTTATAGATCTCATATTCAGAGCTTCTGGGAGTCTACAAGGCTTAATACTGTTGATGATGCATTTGTGATTGAGGCAATTGTTTTGGGGCAAATGATCAGAATAAGTGAAGCTGATGTTAGAAGAGTGTTGTAGTTTGGTGGAGAACCTGAAGGAACGACATTAATTCCTGAAAGGTGTATTAAAGGATGCTTTTTGAGGATCAAGTATTTTGGTGTCTACAGTGAATATTCGATCAAGAAGGGGAAGTCGCCTCTACAATACAAGTTTCTTGCACATGTACTTTTACATTGACTTAGTATGAGGAAAGGCACTGTTGGAAAATAAGGACTGATAAGCAAAACCACTAAAGCCAGAAAATTGAGTAAATCGCTGATTAACCAGCCGTAAATGCTTCTCTTCGGATTGAAGAACTCCTTCAGCATCGGAAGGTCAACAACGGAAGATTCACCAAAAAGAACTGCCGCTGAACCTATCTACCTCAGAAGACACCAGCTGAGTATGACAACTTCGGAAGACATCCATTGCATCGAAAGACATCAAATGATTCGGAAGACAATCTCATATTCCAAAATAACGGATTGTTTAATCAGCTTCTGATGATCATCTTCTGACAGAATAACCACTGAACCTCAGTACAACCACTTCAACCTCAGAAGACCTGAAGACTTCTGAAGACTCTTGTTTCCGTAGTTGTTGACTTTGTATTTGTACTAGCCTGTTGTTTCAGTGTCTGTAATAATGTCAGCTATTTGTCTTATTATTTCTTGTCTTGTATCTCAGAATGTTGGGTATTTAAGTCCCAACATTCTCTGAGTAAATTGAATAACTTCCCCAAAAATTCCTTGTGCTTTCTATATGTTCTTTTCTCTCTTTCTAAGAAAGAAAACTAAAGAACAAAATTAATTTTGTACAAAACTTTAGAGGGAGCTAAAACCAAAGCTTTGACTAAGTGTCTAAAGCCTTGTTCCTGGTAAAACAGTTTCTCTTCGAGGTTTCCGCATTTCAACAATTGGTATCAGAGCCTTGTCCTTAGTCTTGGTTTAACCATCATGATTAAAACTCAAAGCTCTCACTGATATATTGTTGTTTAGTTTTATGTGTTATGTCTCTTCTGTCTTTCTATTTTCTCTAACTCTGCAGGAGTTTGATTTTTGAACTAAACCATGTTCAAAAAATCATTCTAACAAACCACTTTGAGGACTAATCACTTGTTGATTTACTCATAACTGTTTGTGAGCCCATGGCAGAAAAATTCACCTTAGACCTCATAACACCGGTTCTGCAACAAAGCCACTAATCTTGTTTAGGCACCAATATAACATTTGGCAGAGAGGGATGTTACATTTCCTGTCCAATAATCATACAGGATGTTGGAAGTCTGTCATGCTCGGACCACATAAACCAATGGTCCTAGACACGGAGACTGGAGACCATGTCCCTAAGGTTCCTCGGAATTATACCGAAGAAGACTACCAGAAGTTAGAGCTTGATGCAAAGGCTCATGCTCAACTGGCTATGGCCCTTCCTAATGAAATATGCTCTGGTCTTCTTCCCCACGAGTCTGCCAAAGACTGGTGGGATGCTCTAAAAGATCAATTCGATGGTACCGAAAATGTTGTGGCTAATACAAGGGAGATATTAGCTCAACAATACGAGATATTCTCCCAACTAAATAATGAGTCACTGACTCAGCATTTTGAATGGTTCACTTCTATCTTAAGTGAACTAAAATTAGTTGGTCAAGTGTACCCCTGTCTCAGTTCTAAATCGCTTCTTGAGATCTCTGCCTGAAAAATGGGAAACTTATTCCACTGTCAAGAGATCTTCTGCAAACTTCGGCAAACTCTCACTTACCTAACTCCATGGTAAGTTTCTCACCTTTGAACGAGAGATTGACCAGAAACGAAAACTAATAAAGTCTAGTAAATCAAATGAAGAGTATGTTCAAGGGAACACAACTGTTCTCAGTCATAACTCTGAAACAAATGATCAGAGTTATGATGATTACATATACATAACTACCGGTATCACCTCTTCTTCTTCTTGTGATGACCACTCTCCTATTTTTGATCATCTGTGCTTTATCATGGAGGATCTCCATCATATTCCAAGTGATGACTTGGAAAAGATGGAAAACCAGGTTTGGCCTAAATAAGGCTAAGGTCCAATGCTATAGATGTCATGGCACTAGACACTTTGCCAGGGAATGCAAAAATTCTCCCAACTCTAATTCTTCACCGTATGTGACTTTTCCAAACTCACAATCACATACTTCTTCGGCACGTTTCTCTTCTTCTTCTTCCTCATCCTTTAGAAGGCACAACAATTCTTAGGAGTCAGCACACATTGTACAGAAGTCTCCTTCTACCAATTTAAAATATTTACAAGTGCCAATGGTAGCATGTATCATCTCACTCCTTCCCCTCTTCAAATTGTTGCACCACTCCCTTCACAAATAAATACACCAGGCCCTGCTGTCCAGTCCTCTTCTTCTAGTCAACCGGCTCTTTTTACCCAAGAGTACGTAGACTGGAGCAGTCTGCTTGAAGATGTAGGCTATTCCCTCATCACCTCTGAACCAACATAATTTGCTCTGATGGTTGTTTGTGACGATCCCACTCCTTCTGATCAACCTGTAGCAGACACTCCTGGTGCGCAGGTATCTTCTTCTACTTTGGAAAGACTATGCATCGATGCATTCATTGAGGCTTTTGCAAAAATAAACAAAGCCAACATGTTGCTTCAACAACAAAATCAGGCGTTAGAGCAACTGCTAGACAATAAAAATTCTGAAGTTGAAAAATTAATAGAAAATAAAGACAGTCAAATCCCTATATTAAAGACTGAAAAATCCAACCTACAAGCTCTATTTGATTTTCAAAATGAAAAATATGCAGCTTGTAGAGATGAACTGTCTCAGACCAAAGTCAGCTGTGACAAGTGGGTTGAATCCTGCAAAGGATTCAAAATACTTCTAAGTAAGCAAGTTCATAGTAAGGCCAAATTTGGAATCGGGTATAATCACACTAGTCCTCCAGAGGACTATACCTTGATTGACAATGAAATAAATAAGACTGATTCTGAACCCATCTCCCCTACCTTTCTTCTGGATGAAATTCCAGCCATAAAAATCACACCTCCAAGAGTGTACCAACCTAGACAGTTTCCTACGTTTGTTTATCCCACAGAAACTAACGTTGAAAAACTGGAAGAAACACACTTGGAAAGTGATCAGAATAATAATTCTTCTGAAAAACCTGAGATTGCTCCAAACATGAACTCTACTCGAAGTTCGGTAGGTACAATTCTTCTTGAAACGTCTGGAAATAATGATGCTCGCCTTGACAAAGGAAAGAGGCCTATGGTTGATATCAGATTCCCTCCTTCTCATCTTCACCCACCTTATCCAATTATGAAGGCAAATCAGGAGTTCATTCCCAACTATTCTTCTCTATCTCCTGCTTGTCTAAAGTGTTTCAAGTACAATCACACTTGTAGGACCTATTCGGAGATCGGATACAATCCGGTTCCAATGGATATCTACCCGACAGCCTCTAGAATAGTGCGGAATCCTATTCCAGGATTTTCCAATCGAAACCAATAGCAACCGTGGTGATCCGAAGGTTTAGGATGGACGTTTGATCGAGAATCGAACACCACGGGTTGAGAATCGAATTTGGACAGACAAAGGCCGCTCAGATCTTCTAGGGTTTGACGCTAGGTGCTCTGGGAAGAAGGAGGGCTCTCAGAAGTTAGGTTTGAAATGATTTGGACATGTATTTATAGGGTGTCTTCATTCGGCCGAATGGACATGTCAGTCGAAAGAGTCATTTGGCGAATGACTCATTCGCTTGCCTATGTCATTCGCTAGGGCGTTCATTCGGCGAATGACTTCATTAGTAGAGTCATTCGCCCGAATGGGTCTTTAACCATATCACTTCCACATTAAACGTAATCAATCACTTATAATCAATATTAAACATTAAGAACAATATAGAAAGACAACTTCCATTAATGTAATAAACTTTATACATCAAGAACAGTACATAAATAGAACTAGGGACATTTAATGCATCTACAAACTCCCCCTTGCACTTAGTTCAATCCTTTGAAGTGTCTTTCTTGAAAAGCTTGTCTAAGATAGCTTTCCGGTCTGCTCCGGCATGAATCTTGAGCACCATACAGGTACGAATGACTCTCATGAACTGCATGGCCTGCTCTATATCAGCAACATCGAAAAACATCTGATGAAAGTACAAGGTCTTGACATCATTGATCGACAGATTTGTCAACCACATTGGCTCAAAAATACGTTCGGTCTCCCACTTCCTCTCTTTGCACATCACTATAACAGCTTCTCCAGTACGCCCATCATAATACCACCATCGGAAGCCCTCTATAAAGTCTTGACGCATCTTCCTTAACGGAATCTTCTTCATGACTTTAGGAGGAAGCCACTTCAGGATAACTTTGTGCTTCCGGGTATCACCATCAATCTTTGGTAAGTAATACCGTTCAGGTTGTTGAGGCTTGAAGTTCACCCACCTCTTTCTGTACTCGTACTGGATCTGTCTGGAGAACCAAGCTGACATCCCAGAGCTATCGCTGTATAACATCTTCAAGCGCGCAATCTGATTAACTTCAAATCCTGGCAACGTCTTGAAGTCATGAGTATTCTTGAAGTAATCAATTCCTCTTTCCCTCTTCACAGCATAACATCACAGATCATGAAAGTATGCCCAGCTGAGAATCTGACCTCTAGCTTTGCAGCCTTTGGTCCTATACAACTTGGTGTGCGTAGTTGGCATCTTTACATTGACTTCCTTCTTCAAAGCTTCCCAATAAGCTTTCCATTCCTCTTTCCTTCTTTGAATATCATCAGCTTCAGACATACTCTTTTCAACTTGTTCTTCCAAATATCTGCTCGGCATCTCCTTAGTGGCTTGATCAAATAAATCAGTAAGGGTTGGTAGTTCGTCTTCAGCTGATGTATACTTGGGATATTTCTCTTCTGTGATGTCTTCCAGAATGACCTTATCAATGTCATCCAAAATCTCTGGAGACGGCTCATCACCAACCGGAGCTGAGGTGTCATAAATCACTACCTCGTCAGGATTCAACCTGAACAGCTCGGCTATTTGCTCCTTTGATAAGCAATGAATGATCTCTCCCTCCTCTTTTTCGTAGCTTACCGAGTGTTGTATGATGCCCTGAGCGTCCAATATCATCATCAAAGTCTGATCTAAACGACGTCTCAAAGGCACAGCTTTGACTTCCTTAGCAGCTGTGGGTTCTTCTGTCTGAGCAGGAGGAGGAGAGGGAGCTTTAGTACTTTTTTCGTGCTTTGTCGTTGTTCGAATCTCAGGAGGAGGAGGGGCTTGATCATCATCATCATCAGAACTTGATGACCCAGAAGACCCATTCCCTGATTCATCCTGATCACCATCATCTGAGTCGTCATCTTTCTCTAACTTATCATAATCAACTTTTTCCTCCTCGGACTCTTCATATTCTTCTTCTTCTTCCTCTTTCTCTTGCTCGTCTGATTCATCGGAAATTGCTGCAGAATCCTCAATTCTTGGAATGCCTTCCTTGTAACTTTCAACCAGTTCAGCAAGGCTGGCGTTCTCAGCTCTAAGAGCAGGATTCTCTCATTGAAGCCAGTGGCAGTCAGGGCCAACTGATTATGCTCATCAATATATTTCAGAAGCCGCTTCTTTTGTTGAGCAGAACGAGCTCTCAGATCAGCTCGTTGATCAGCAGCCTTTAGTAATAAGGCATCCTGATCATTTACCCGCTGGGTGAGCTGGGCATTAACCAATTCCTGCTCTTTGCTCTTCTTTTCTTGCTCCAGGTTCCTTTCCATCAGTCTCAGAACCATACTGTTCAATGTACTCAACTGCTCGATGACTGAAACAGTAGGTATAATAACATCAGAACGAATGATGGAAGGACCAGCAGATGCAACAGTGTAGATGGGAGCCTGAACAATAGAGGTGGTTAGAGGGCCAACAGTGGAACATGTCAGAACTGCCCTTGACCTGGCAAGTGAAGAAACTGAGACAGCTGCTACTGATGTAACAGTCGTTGCAGCAGCTGTCGATAGTTCTGACCTCCTCTGAAAGAGAAACCTAGCTCTCTTTCTCCTGCCTGCAGGAGATGATGTGGAATGAACTGCAGCAGCAACAGAATCGGCTGCTTTAGATGTAGATGTAGAAGTATGAGGAGGAGGAGACACATCAAACTCTGGAATAAATGAAGGATCAGTGATATCTTCATGCTCAGCTTCGCTCCTTTTCTTTCTCTTCTTCATCAGTCTCCCTCCAATCCAAACACTCTCAAATTCATCATCAGGTGTGTCTTCTGACTCTGACTTATCACCACCCTCTGCAACAGCTTCACCACCTTCATCACCTGAGTCATCTGACTCATCTCTGTCTTCAGCAGATGTGGTGCCTGTCATATCAATTGGAGCAGTCACTATGGAGGTAGTAGTAGCCATGAAGTCCAACTCCAACAGTGAATCAATATCCACATCCTCATCAACAGCTACCGAAGTACTAACACTTAAACCAGCAGATTCAACCATGATCACATCAGCAGTAGAGATAACCTCATCAACAATAGCACTCACACCAACAATGCTTGCAGCTACAGTGCTCATAACAACTGTACTCACACTAATACCAGCACCAGCAACACTATCACCTGCACCATCATCACCATCTACACCACCATCATCAGGAACAATAATGTCCTCCACCTCAGAATCTGAATCATTGTGTCTCCATCTCCGACCAACTGGAGCTATGTAATCAGGTCTCAAAATATGACCAAACAATGAGCGAACGGTAGGCTTCTTATCCTTGCCTCTGTATGACATTACTCTGTTAAGAGTTATGTCATTAATGTGCTCCAATCGTATACTATCAGCATTGATCTTTGGCAAATCTGGCAACTGAGCATCGATCAACTGCTGTAGAAACCGAGGATACATCAGGAATTTCTTGCCTCCCTTGAGTGTCACATTCTCCTTCATGTGCGAGAAGACCATCTTTGAGAAATCGAATGGTCGGTTCAGCACCAGGGCGACGAAGGCACACTGTATAGTCTCTCTCATATCATCGAAGCCACCCCTCCTAGACCCAAGGCAGCAGATAAGCACATGAACTAATACTTGAATTGCGGAGACATATACGCCTTGTTGAGGATTCCTGCTCCAAGATCACCTTCATACTTGCACCTCATGAAGCAGCCACGAACTAAATAACGATCAAGCAGATAAGGCTGATCAGGTGTATCCTGGAATCCACATACTCTCCTGATGTGCTCAGCTAATATGATAACATCATGTCCAAGTACTTTGCCTCGAATGATAGGAGGCTCAGCTTCACAATCAATATCAGCAGACCCCAGAAGTCCTGTTGGTGTGACTGATATGGCACATGCATGGTCGAAATAGCAGTAAAAATCCTGAAACGCCTAAAAAATGTAATAATCTCGGTGAAATGTCGGGCATTCGGAGTGTTGAGATCCAGATGAGCACATATGTTGTTCTTTGTCACTGATTTGTATCCAGCCATGCTGAAAAACAGAGAAAATACATGTCTGTACAATTCAGTTGAATCAAAAGATTGAAATTAGAACAAAGAATCATTTCGAACACTTTGGCCGAATGAAATTGATTGGGACGAATGAGCTCATTTGCCGAATGAGTCATTCGCCGAATGAGTAATTCTTCAAATGAGCTTCATTCGCCGAATGAATCATTCTATCGAATGAGTTTTATTAGTCGAATGAGACATTCACCGAATGAGCCTCATTCGCCGAATGGCGTCATTCGGCTGTCAGTTCAAATTCAAACTCCATTTGAAAAGATGTTCAAATCAGTTCATAAAAACCATATCAACACATTCAGAGACCACCGATTAGGCCTTTTATTAAAGACATTAGATGATTTAGAGTTCTATTTAGTCATCTATTTAAAGGGCGATTCTAAAACCCTAAAACCCCAAATTTTGAATGGTTTTTGTCACACCCCAACCCGAGGGGATAAAGGCATGACGATTGATTTCAAATCATTTAACTAACTTTGCGGAAGCATAGTTTAAATAATCCATAGCCCAAAGCAGACTAAAGCAAATAAAGTATCAAACACACCACAAATTGTCTAAATTTGCCACGCAGGGCCCAATTAAAACATAATTCAATAATCATAAAATTGTTCTTAAATCAACTCCATTCTAAGCCATCACTATTCCTCTAGGAGCTCATCCGGTTCTCCTACTCTTACCAATTCAACCTGAAAGACATGCTAAAATACGTCAACTAAATAGTTGGTGAGAACATGAGTTTAATAATATGACACAATTAGTAATAATATAACATGTGATAATTCAATAACAATACAACCAACCCTGTTCCATGCTCGGGCGTTTGCCTCATACACTGTTAGCCCACAACATGGTCAAACCAAATATACTTCCCAATTCCGAGACCCGTTCCTGCTCTCGGTCATTTATGTATCATAAGAATATATGCCACAACGGTTGACAATAACCTCAGTGGGGTTTCAACCTTACTTTTACAAGGCCACCCTTTCGGGCCACTGTGCGTGGGGATTCCCCAAGTAGTACTACCCATATACTCACCGGCTCTACTTATGAGTTAATGGTTGTAAATTAAGTTTAATGTCTAGGGGAAGCAATTTTATTGAAACGGACGTTCATTATCACATAAATAAAATTTTATAAACAATTTATGGAGCATGCTTTCAGTATCCCAAAACAGTAAAAGAAAAGGGATCACATGAACTCACCTGTTACTGATGTTTGGTTATCTGTCGAATGAAGGGATTGATGGTAAATCTTGATTGGTTCACTTGCCTAATGTATGTTTAGATTTTAGTAAATATTCATGCCATAAACATTGATGTGATATTGTTTCTCATTTAACCTTATTTTTAAGTATTCAAAACCTTTCGGGTTTAATAATTACACATGGATATAGGTTTACATATTTATATGTTTTTCCTCATTGCTTATTATCAGTAAAGGGTCTGGGTAAAATTTTATTTACTCATTCCCTATTATTTTTATATTAACCACTTGTATCAAAAATTGTTTTTTAAAATCCTCAAAAATTCCCAGATAATGATTCTGATCACTAAAAATTCCGAAAATATTTATATAGTCTCATACTGATGTTATTTAACTCCTGTAAAAATTTCAGAATTTTTAAAGCTCGTTTACTATTTTAAACAGTTTTAAACATTTTAAATCCCATTAATATTATAATAAATATTTCCCGATACGTAAAAATTACAAAACTTTTTATACAGTGAACAACTTATGTTTTAAGGCTACTGTAGAACTTTCATAAATTTAGGAGGTCATTAACTATAAAAAATGATTTTTGCACTATTTATTATATTAAATAACAAATAAATACTTAACAGTCACTAAAAATTACCATATTTTTACTGAGACCTCCCAGTATTATTAGAATACTGGGAAAAATATTTACTGCATATTTTGAACAGTAACCAATTTAATTCGTATTTTTAGCCTTTGCAAACATTTTAAATGGCAAATAATTAGTTTAAACTATAAATTTTTAGTTTCAATATTTTTCCCAGGTCTTCTAACTATATTCATACCGAAATAAATTATACTTCGGATTTTTATCACTCAGGAGCTATTTTTGATGATTTTATTAAGATTTATAGGAATTTTAATAAATCCATAACTTATTCTAGACATAACAATAAATACTCAAACTTTTTGAGTGTTATCCCAACATTATTATGAGTCCATTTTGGTTATACATTCTGTCCAGAAAACTGTTAACATAATTTTTGATATTTTAAATACTTATAAGCCTTAGAAGTTGGGTTTTTGGGGCAAAATTAACAATATAACATTCCTATCATCAAAACCCAATCTTTTATAAAATATTTCCAACAATAAAATCATATCTAGACCTGATCAAAATTTCGAGACATACATATAAGCATTATAAAGTTGTAGTTTTCATTTTTACATACATGCATGCACATATAACTATTTGTTAAGGGGTGTGGTTCTTACACTTGAGCTTATCACTTGTGTGCAACGTTTCCAAGGTGATTGTGGGCTGTTAAGAAATGTAGAAAGCATAGAATGGATTTAGAGTTCATGCTACATACGAGAATGGAAGTTATGGGTTTCCAAGATCATGATATTACACATGCAAGACTTGCATGTGTATCCATGATTTTAAGTACTCGTCCCCCATGGGTTTTAAGGTTCATATTAGAATAAAACTCGTTTCTTTTGAATGGGTATGGGTTATAGTATCAAAATCAAAGCTTTAGTTTAAGAAATGTCAAATTTTTACACATGCATATACATGCATGTGTGTTCTTGCGATTTAGCCGTATAACACTCCCATTTTATAGTTCAAAAACGATGAGAATGGGTGTTTAGGGGCTGTTAAGAATGGTGACGAGTAGAAAGAGTAGATAGAATAAGGTTTTCAAGTTTTAGAAGCTCACTATCTAACCTTTGTGTCGAACGAAACCCTTGAACTCGAGATGTTCTTGTGTTGAGACCTCAAAACCGTCGATCTCTTGGGGAAGAGGGGCTGGAACTCGTCGAAGCTTGAGAGGGAATAGAGAGTGAAGTTAGAGTATTGTGTGGTAAATGAAATGTGGGTGGTGATGCCGATTAAAAGAGAGAGAGATAGATGGGTATTTTTCGGTCAAAGGAAAAGAAAAAGGGAAGGGAGTGAATGGGTGATGTGTGTGGGGAAGAGAGGGAGAGTGTGGATTGGTGGTTGAGGGTGGTGGTGTAAGTGATAATTTGTTTTCTTGTGTATGCATGTTACCGTGTATATGGGTGTGTATATATGTGATGGTGTATGATACGTATATATGCATGCATATATATATATATGTATCGTGTATATGCATGTATATATAGGATGGTGATGTGTGTGGAAAAGAGTAGAGGATATTGTTATTGGTGGTGATAGGAGGGGTGTTAAGAGGATAATTTTTAATTATATATATGTGTATCCGTGTATGTGTATTTATATACACATATATGTGTGTCTTGTATTTATATAGTATATGTAGATAGTGTAAAAGGATTGTATTTGATTTATCTAAATAATCTATGCATGTATGGATATATGGGTGTGTCGCATTTATGCATGTATGTGTAAACATATATTAGGTTTTGATTTGTTGAGTTATAACATTTTTAATACCCCTATGCATGTATGTATGTATAAGCGAAATGTGAACATATATATATTACTGTGTGTGTGTATGTCGTGACATACATATAAATTTTTAATATGATAATTATTTATTAGAAGGAATTTAGCATTAGATATTGTAATTATCATATTTTCAAGCATGCTTATAAATATATATATACATATATGAATATGTGAAATTATTGTTTCGCTTTATTTTCACTCGTTGTGTCACAAGGATATTTTATGTTTCATAGAAGGATTCTTGTTTCTAAACTTTATGGCATGGATGTTCTATTGTTCTCAACTAATGACATAATTTCTCCACTTAATGTTTCTAAGAAGTGTGTTTATCTAAACATATTAACAAAATGCATCGTAATTTAAAGTTTTAATATAAACCTGATTCGCGTGTTGTCACAGTTTTCGATGATTCCATGGTCAAAAATCAACGATAATGGATCCAATTATACCTGAGACAATAAGAAGCAAAGATATCACTAGTTGGATCAAAAGAAATCACGAGAAAAAGGTGGACCGAAGAGAGAAGGTATTTCGGGCGAATGACACACACACAGAATTGGTGAATGAGACTTTTGGAGAATGAGGTAGTTCGGGCGATTGAATGTTTATATAGGGTTAATCATTCGCCGAATGAAACTGGCGAATGAGTGTTTTGCCCCAAAGTCATTCGCAGAATGAAATTCAAATTTAAGAGTCATTCCCCGAATGAAACAAGCGAATGTACTCATTCGGTCTTGAAATCGATGATCATTTGTTAGATTCAGATGAAGGAAGAACTTCATCCTTTTGAAAAACACCATTAGCCGATAACATATATAAAAATCTGGGTTTATCAAAAGCTTTTGCAAAAAGATCTGCTTTCTGGTAATTGGTGTGTATTTTAACAACACCAATGAGTTTCTTTTCAAAACAATCACGTATGAAGTGATATTTAATATCGATGTGTTTGGTTTTCGAGTGCTGGACTGGATTCTTAGTGACGGCTATGGCGGCAGTATTATCAACATAGATAGGGGTGTTAGAAAAATGTAACCCGTAGTCCCTGAGTTGCTGTTGTATCCAGATGATTTGAGAACAGCAATTTGCAGCAGCAATGTGTTCAGCTTCATAGGTTGAAGTAGACACCGATGTACTGCTTCTTGCACTGCCAGGTAACCAATCGGGTTCCAAAGAACTGACATCCTGCAGATGTTGACTTGAAATCTCTCTTGCATCCACCATAGTCTGAATCACTGTATGCAGTAAGTTCAAAA
Organism: Mikania micrantha; assembly: GCA_009363875.1. NCBI lineage: Eukaryota > Viridiplantae > Streptophyta > Magnoliopsida > Asterales > Asteraceae > Mikania > Mikania micrantha. Next base: position 19,707,970 of record CM018694.1, on the reverse strand, counting down.
TTATCATCATTAGGGTACCATAAGCCAAGATACAGTGTACCCTTCAGATAACTCATAATCCTCTTCACAGCAATGAGATGTGATACTCTTGGTTTTGATTGATAACGAGCACACAAGCATTTGGCGAACATGATGTCTGGCCGAGAAGCAGTGAGATACATCAGAGATCCAATCATTCCTCGGTACAGAGTGGCATCGATTAACTCCCCTTTTTTCGTCTGGTGTAATCCGTGATTGACAGCCAGCGGGGTCCCAGCAGGTTTTGCATCCAACATACTGAACTGGCTCAGAATGTCACCAACGTATTTGGTTTGATGAATGAAAATCCCTGCCTCAGACTGATCCACTTGCAACCCAAGAAAAAATTGCATCTCTCCCATTGAGCTCCTTTCGAACTTCTCCTTCATAATTATTTCAAACTCTTTGCACAGACCATCGTTGGTAGAACCGAAAATGATATTGTCCACATAAACTTGTACCAAGAGTAGATCACCATCCTTCTCTCGAATAAACAGTGTACAGTCAATGACACCTCTTCTGAACCCGTTGTTCAGAAGGTGAGTAGATAGTGTCTCATACCATGCTCGCGGTGCTTGATGTAATCCATATAAGGCCTTGTCTAGTTTGTAGACTTGGTCACGGTGTAATGGATCCTCAAACTCGGGAGGTTGACTGACATACACTGTTTCACTTATCACACCATGAAGGAATGCACTCTTGACATCCATTTGATAGACTTTAAACTTCTTGAAGGATGCATATGCCAAGAAAATTCGAATTGCTTCTAGTCTAGCAGCCGGTCCTAACACTTCATTATAGTCCAATCCTTCAATCTGTCTGAATCCTTGAACCACTAGATGTGCCTTGTTTCGTAAAATGATCCCGTGATCATCTTTCTTGCAAAGAAGAACCCATCTAGTGCCTATAACTTTTGCACCTTTTGGTCTGTCAACAAGTTGCTAGACACCTAATTTCTTGAATTGCAGGAGTTCTTCTTGCATGGCATCAACCCAAGATTCTTCCTTAAAGCTTCAGTGATTGTTCGCGGTTCAACTTGGGAGATAAAACATGAATGGGCACAAACGCTTACATCTGCAAAATCAAGAATGTCTGCAAGTCCCCCTGAAAAAAGTTGGTTTCTTGTCTTAACCCCATCCAATGGACTTCCAATGATGTTTTCTTGAGGATGAATACGATTAATTCTCCCGACAGGATGAGGTGGAACTTCAACCTGTGGAGCTAAATTGTTCAGATTCAAGTCCTCAAGATTCGGTACAAGATTATCAACATCTGGTTCGTGGGCAGTAGGCTGAATGAGATTGTCATCTGTGTCTGAGTTATCGTCATTTGTCTGTACTGTGGGAATTGAAGTGGATGAAGGTTGCACTAGTTCATCAGGTGCATTTTGTGCATCATACATCATTTGACCAGCCACATCTTCATCTGAGTACATGGGAGACATATTGAATGAGTCGAAAAGGTCGAAATAGTCAAACATCCAGTAAGGACCTTTTCCATTTGGGGGCATAGTGTGTCTCTAAACATCAACATGGTACCACTCCTCCACGTTCTGAGTTGATCTGTTGTAAACTCTTTTATTAGGAGTGTTGTACCCAAGAAAATACCCTTCTTCCACCTTCTCATTGAACTTGCCCTGCTCCTGTTTCTTAAGCATCGTGCACGGTGCATCGAAAGGTTCAAGATACTTAAGATTAGGTTTTCTGTTATGGAGCAGTTCAAAGCAGGTCTTCCCATGTCCTTTCACTATCAAAACCCGGTTCAGTGTGTAGCAAGCATTAGCTACAGCTTCATTCCATAACTGAACTGGAAGAGATGAATCAGCAAGCATCGTTCTAGCAGCCTCAATAAATGTCATGTTTTTCCTCTCAGCAACACCGTTCATTTGAGGGACTTATGGAGCACTAAATTGTTGAACAATGCCTCGTGCATTACAAAAGTTCTCCATGTTGTGTTTCTTGAAATCCGTCCCATTGTCAGTTCTGAGCATTCGAATCTTGAGCTTGTAAAGTGACTAAAGTTTGGTAACCAACACTTGAATGCACTCAAACATTTCAGATTTCTCCTTTAGAAAGAAAACCCAAGAGTATCTTGAATATTCATCAGTGATGACTAAACAATATTGATCTCCAGCTATACTCTTGCGGTTTACACGACCAAATAAATCCATATGGAGAAGCTCAAGAGGAACATTGATTGAATGAAACTTCTTCAGTTTGTGAGGCTGTTTAGTTTGTTTTCCTTTCTTGCATGATACACAACATCAGATAGCTTAAAGTTCTTCAGACTGACTCCCTCAACCAAATTGTTGTGTACCAGGTGATTCATCTTGCGTAGACTCAAATGACCCATCCTCTTATGCCAAAGAATAGAATCTTTCTCAGTTGCCTTTGACACAAAACATGAAGCTGTGGAGGACGTAGTTGAAGCTGCGGCCATGTTGAGTACATACAAGTCCAGCTTTCTGGGAGCTGACATTAAAATCCAATCTTCAGGGATAATCATACCTTGCTTGAGTATGTAGCAGTTGGTGTCATCAAATAGAACTTTGTATTGCTTGTCACAGATCTGTGACCCTGACAAAAGATTATTCTCCAACTGCTTGACATATCTGACTTTGTGGAATGAAACTTGGCCATTTGAAAGAATACCCTCTCCTGTTATGAACCCGCCTTTTTCACCAGCAAACACTACATAACCACCTCGAACATAATTAATGTTGGTGAGCAGCGAAATATCACCAGTCATGTGCCTGGAATCCCCACTATCAACAATCCAAGAGCTGTTAAGAGCAGCTGTTGAGGCAACCTGCACAAACACAAACAATTAGTTTGTTTTGGGAACCCAAGCCTTTACGGTCTTGGGTTGACCCTAAGAGTCACGGATCCAAACATCGATCCATTTACCTTCAGGGTCAGCCTTATCTGGAATAGGTGAAACAGAAATCTCAGAAGACTAAACTCTCCAGACAATGTTTTTGTTGAAAGAGTTTTTCAGGTAAATGGATGATGACTTTGCTTGTTTGACATTAACCACTTTGGGAACATTCAAGTTCACCAGTTTCCCTTTACCCTTGTCCAAAAGTTTAGTCAGATTTGGTTGTTTGGGTTTTGCTTGAGTTGACTTTGATTCAAATTTAACAGCTTTGATAAAAGTTTGATTTAGTTTTCTCCGTGGTGCAACCTTCGGTCTGATCAACTGTGGACAAAATCTGACTATGTGTCCAGGTGAACCACACTCAAAACAAACTTTGTCACCCTTTTAATGAAAATGTTTTAATTCAGAAAAGGACTGCCTTTGTGGTTTATAAACATTTGTTTTAGGCTTGTTCTGATTAAAACCCAATCCCTTTTTCCCATCAGTCACAAGATTGTCAATCTTGTTATATGCACAAGCTTCATTTTCTTTTGAAGCTTTCACAAAGTTTAAAGCTTGATAAATTTTAGAAGATAAGATTGGGTCACCTTTCATGACTACAGGTGTGTGATTCTGAGCAACAACACAGTTAGATGAATTGTCAGATTCATCTTCAGAATCTGAGACCCAGTCTTCAACAATTCCTCCCACAAAAGATTCCTCTAAGAAGGAGGAACCCTCATCAATAATCATTCCAATTGGATCAATTACTAACGAAGTTTTAACTTGCAAATCTTTAATATATTTGTCATCTGGTGAATTGACAAAGCTGTTTAAGATTGGATGATGACATTGTTGATAACTCACCTTTCCCTTACCCCTCTACTGATCGTGTGCGCAATGATACAAGAAGAGCTTTCATAGCTCTTGAGCTTTTGACCTAAAGTCTCATAGTCACACTCGACTATAGCTAACTTCTTCTTTATCTCATTGATGGTTTTGAGGTAAGAGGTAATAACATCTTGCTTGTTCAGAATAGCAATCTCAGCCTCATGCAATTGTCTGTATAAAAGTTCAATTTTAGCTTGAAAATCTTTTTCATTATATTTTAAAACTTTGGTTGCCTCAATGCACTGGTTGAGATCACTGATCAAATCAGCATTGTGTTTTTGATAAGCAAGGACTTTGCTGTCAAGATCAACACATTTAAAACAATTAGAGTGAAAAGATGAACATTCATCAGATACCTGTTCTGACTATGAAGATGCAATAGGAGTAGCATTTGAGTTCACCATCAAAGCAAACTGAGTAGCAGATTCCTCAAGATCAGCACCATGATCAGCTTGAATGTCTGAGTCTGACAAGCTATCTTACTCTGAATCAGATGTTTCTTCTATCTTGATCTGTGATTCCTCAGAAGTGCTTTCCACACATGAATCATCTATCTTCTGAATCTCAGCAACACATGCTTTATCATGTTTTCGCTGTTCAGAATTGAATCTGAAATCCCAATTTTCACCTTCATCCTGCTGGACCATCAAAGCCTTACCTGCATTTGAAGAACTTGTTTGTGCAGGAGAATCAATAGGAACAAGTCTTCTTTCTGGATTAGCTATAGAAGACTTCTGATGCTGAAAAGGGTTCTTGTTTCCTACTTTCCTTGGGTGCTTGCACTGTCTGGCAAAATGACCTTTCTCCCCACAATTGTAGCAGGTAACAGATGCCATATCAAATCCAACCTTAGACTCCTTGTTTAGATTGATGTCCTTTCTTGTTCTTTTCACAAACTCCTTTGCCCTTTTCGCAGCACTGGCAAGAGCCCACATGATATCTATTCTCTCCATATCACCTGGATCTATCTGAGAATAATCATCATTAGTCAGATATGGATTGCCAATATGTCCAGCTACTAAACCATCATAGGAACTGACAAGAGTAGATAAAAGACCCATGTGCTCCTTGGCCATCTCTACAGTCACTTTATCAAAATTCTCTATTTTCAGACTAGTAACTGGTTGATGATGTTCTTTCTAAGAACATGATGAGGAAGATGACTGACTGAAAAGAATCTGATTGGAAGATGGAGCTTTAGTAGTTTGAGAAACAAAAGCAGTCTTCAGTGGAGCATGAGAAGATGCTTTCCCTACAATCGGAGTAGAATAGTACAAAGAGGGATCCTGGACTTGAGCGACTCTCTTAGTCTTGCACTTGTTCTCTATTTCTTGCTCTTTCAGCTTCTGGATGATATCATTTATGTGCATATGTGCCATCATCTCATTCTGCTTAAGTACCATTAAAAATGATTCCCACTTTGGAGGTAGAGCATCTGCCAAACACTGGATCTTCTCCTGAGTAGTAGTCTTGACTTCATGATTGAGCAACTCACTTAAAAGATGGTAGAATATGGCAATCAAATCATCCAATGATTCATTTCCCACATACAAGAAGCTGTTGAATTCCTTCCTTAATGCTTTTGACTTGATGTTCTTCAGTGCATCATTCCTCTCATACCTCTGCTGCAAAGCATCCCACATATACTTAGAAGATGTAAGCTGTCTAAACTGATGGAAGATATCAGTAGAAATGGACTAAGACAGCATAGCATAAGCTTTCTTCTCATAATCATAAATCTTCCACTGAGGTTCAGTCTTCCGTGTGACTAGCATAGGTGTTCCATCTTCATTCAGAGGCCTCAGATAACCACCTTCAATCATCATCCATAACTTAGTATCCACTCCATTGATGTGAATCTCAAATCTGTATTTCCAGTGCCGATAATCATCTAAGGATAGCAACTTGGGAGCTTTATTGGAGTTCCCTGTCTCAGTTTTAGTCAGCAGCAACGTCTGAATACGATGGTTCTGGTTCGCCATCAGTGCTAAGTCTTCCATAGAGTCAAGAAAAAAAGTGTCCAACACTTAGAAAAATTCAAATCACAGGGCCGAATGAGTATGCTAATCCTGAATGTCGGGGATCGAATGTGATAAACCAGGCGAATGAACAAAGTCTGGCGAATGAGAATGAGTATGACAGTTTGGGCGAATGAGCAGGGCGATTGAACCTATTCGGCGAATGAAAGGATCGAATGAGGCTATTCACCGAATCAGAGATCGAATGAAGGTTATTCGCCGAATGAATGTGTCGAATGGAGCTATTTGGTACAGAACACCATAACAAGATTACCATCTAACTGGAATGAATGTTTTGACAAAAACACCACAAAAACCAATTGATTTTGAATGAAACTGTGACTTGTAGACCAAGGAATTCAGGGTTTTTGCAAGTTACAAAAATCCAATCTTAGATTTGATGATTTTGAATGGAAATCGAGTAGAATCAAGAGCCAAAGCTCTGATACCACTTTGTAGGACCTATTCAGAGCTCGAATACAATTCGGATCCAATGGATATCTACCCGACAGCCTCTGGAATAGTGCGGAATCCTATTCTATGTGTTTCCAATCGAAACCAACAACAACCGTGGTGATCCGAAGGTGTAGGATGGACATTTGATCGAGAATCGAACACCATGAGTTGAGAATCGAACTTTGACAGACAAAGGCCGCTCATATCTTCTAGGGTTTGACACTAGGTGCTCTGGGAGGAAGGAGGGCTCTCAGAAGTTAGGTTTGAAATGATTTGGACATGTATTTATAGGCTGTCTTCATTCGGCCGAATGAGAGGCCGAAGCAACTCATTCGGCGAAAGCCTTGGCCGAATGGACATGTCAGTCGAAAGAGTCATTCGGTGAATGACTCATTCGCTTGCCTATTTCCTTCGCTAGGGCGTTCATTCGGCGAATGACTTCATTAGTAGAGTCATTCGCCTGAATGGGTCTTTAACCATATCACTTCAACTTTAAACATAATCAATCACTTATAATCAATATTAAACATTAAGAAGAATATAGAAAGACAACTTCCATTAATGTAATAAACTTTATACATCAAGAACAGTACATAAATAGAATTAGGGATTTAATGCCTCTACAATCACACTACTGAAAACTGCTAGACAAAAACTCCTTTGGAGAAAGCTAGAGACAAACTGAATGCTGAAAAATTGAAAGCTGAACAGGCTTCTTCATCAAAAGGAAATCTTCCCAATAATATGAAGAAATCAAAGAAGGTAAATAGATCTTCAGCTAACAGTTCAATAAGATGTAACTCACATCCATCTCTTCGCTTGTCTTCACCTCTATTTGCTTCTCCCTGACCATCCGTTCTTGGTACACCACCTTCTTATTCCGTGGTGACATCTGCTTCCTATTCTCCTGCTGATGTGAACCCTTCTTCTGTTGATTCACAAATCAATATTTTGCATCAAAATCAGCAACAGCTGATACAAATGATGCAGAAACTGATGAATAAAACTTAGCAATATAAATAAGCATAAAAAATATCTTCTCTTTTTCTAAAATAAAGTATGACCCATATCTAACCGATTGCATTTGATCCTTATGTGCAGAGACCATTTTCAAACCAAAATCATATATGGTATGTGGACAGTGGAGGCTCTAGGCACATGACAGGATGCAAATCCATCTTAAAAATCTTCATTCCATAGAATGGAGAATATGTTTCCTTTGGAAATAATGCAAAAGGTTGGATAGTAGGGTCTGGTTCCGTCCTGAGTGGAAAACTACACTTCAAAGATGTAAGCTTAGTTGAAAACCTCAAGTTTAATCTCTTGAGCGTTTCTCAACTAGCTGACAAGAACTTTAATTCATTATTCACCAAGGACAGTTGCACAATTCTTTCCCCTGAAATAAATTCAAAAATAAAGGTCTTAATTGATCAACACACCTTGCTAACGGCAAAAAGAAGTGAAAATGTCTACGTTGTAGACAAGACCACTGATTCTCAAACATCCTCTCCGACTTGTTTGATAGCCAAAGCATCATCGTCTGAACCCACCCTTTGGCACAGAAGATTCAGTCATCTTAGCCACCAATCTCTTCATAAGCTTTCTACCCTTTCTTTAGTAAGAGGATTGCCTTCCAAAGAATTTCACTTTGAAGATCAACGTGAATCTTGCTTAAAGGGAAAGCAACAAAAAACATCACATAAGTCTATTGAGGAATCCAAAACAACTAACTGTCTCAATCTGCTTCATATGGATCTGTTTGGTCCAGTGAAGGTACCCAGTTTGGCAATAAAAAAATATTGTTTAGTTGTTGTCGATGATTACTCAAGATTTTGTTGGACCTTCTTCCTTTTCAGCAAAGATGAGACTTCTGATAAACTAATTGCCCTTATCACTCATCTTGAAAGACAATTTAGTCTTCATGTCAAGAAAATAAGGAGTGATAACAGCACTGAATTCAAGAATCAAGTTCTTGATAAGTTCCGCATCTCTAAAGGAATCCTCAGACAATATAGTGTTCCTAGAACTCCTGCTCAAAATGGAGTTATGGAAAGAAAGAATAGGACACTTATTGAAGCTGCAAGAACTATGCTTGCAGACTCAGGATTACCTTTATCCATCTAGGCTGAGGTAGTAAACACTGCTTTCTATGTCTTAAACAGAGTTCACATTGTGAAGAGACATAACAAGACAGCCTATGAAGTCCTTTATAACATAAAGCCTCTCATTTCTTTCTTCGAAGTTTTTGGGTGTCCATGTTTCATTTTGAACTTAAAAGACTCTTCGTCCAAGTTTGCTACTAAAGTTGACTCTGGATATTTTGTTGGGTACTATTAGACCCCTAAGGCTTACCGAGCTTTCAATCTCAGGACCAAAATTGTTGAGGAAACTATTGATGTTAAATTTAAGAATCCGCATCAACTTCCTCTTTCCCATCTGCTCCTGATGATCTCTTTGATCTTGAAAGTTTCACCTACATTTCTTCTAATCCTACTTCTTCTCATTCTTCAGAATCATGTCAAACCTCTGAAGATTTATCCTCTCTTGAGGAATGTTCCGTATCTAAATTCTCTACTCCTACTTCTTCTCAAGAGATGAACAAATATCTACTCCTTTATCCCCAGTTTTCGATAATGTAGATATTCCTTAACATGTTCATACTTCCCCATCAACAAACTCCCCTGGCCCCTCTGAAAACTCATCTTCTTCCGATGCTGCCTCTAGAAATAACTGTTTGGACATAATTCCCTTCAACAGAAATCATCCTCTAGAATATATCTTAGGTGATTTAAATAAAGGTGTTCAAACTAGGAGCCAGATTTCAAACTTCTGCCTTCATGCAGCCTTTTTGTCCCAAATTGAGCCTTCCAAATATCAGGAAGATCTTAAAGATAATAATTGGGTTGAGGCTATGCAAGATGAACTATTACAGTTCAAAAAGCAAAATGTTTGAATTCTCTGCCCCTTGCCAGCAGGAAAATACCCTATCGAAACTAGATGGGTATTCAGAAAAAAACAGATGACAGAGGCATCGTGATAAAAAAATAAAGCCAGATTGGTAGTGCAAGGGTACTGCCAAGAGGAAGGCATCGATTATGATGAAACCTTTGCTCCCGTGGCTAGACTAGAAGCCATTAGACTCTTTCTATCATTTGCTATTTCCCATAATATAAAGGTATATCAAATGGATATAAAAAGTGCATTCCTGTATGGGACTATAAAGGAGGAAGTCTATGTGTGTCAACCTCCAGGATTTGACGATGTACATCATCCTGATTGTGTGTACAGACTAGACAAAGCACTTTATGGTATGAAACAGGAACCCAGAGCATGGTATGACACTCTTTCTCAATTTCTTCTTTCTAATAAATTTTCTCGGTGAACCATTGATAAGACTTTCTTAATCAAGAGGGTAGACAAGGAACTTTTGCTTGTCCAAATTTATGTCGATGACATTATTTTTGGATCAACAAAACCTTCCTTGTGTGAACAATTTTCTAAATTAATGTCTTCTGAGTTTGAAATGAGTGCTTTAAGTGAACTAAAAACATTTTTAGGACTCCAAGTCAAACAAACCCACAATGGTACTTTCATTCATGAATCTAAATATGTACAGGATCTTCTAAACTAATTTGATATGAATGATTGCAAAATAATCTCTACCCCCATGGCAACAAGTCCAGGAACAAGTCCAGATGAAAATGGTGAACCTGTAGATCAAACCCTCTACAGGTGCATGATTGGATCTTTGATATATCCTACTGCATCAAGGCGATACATCATGTATGCAACATGCGTCTGTGCAAGATACCAGTCAGCCCCCAAACAATCCCATTTGTCATTTGTGAAAAGGATACTCAGATATCTTAAAAGCAATCCTATGCTAGGTATCTGGTATCCTACTAATCAGACTTGTAAGCTTGTTGGTTTTTCATAAATTGATTATGCTGGATGCTCGCTCACCATAAAGTCTACTTCGGGAGGATATTAGTTCTTTGCAAATTGCTTAGTGTCATGGTAAAGCAAGTGTAACACCCCGACCGATGGTGGAAACTTCGGGATCCACGAGGGATGTGTATATTGTTCATAAGCTCGTGGGTATCTAAATAAATCATCACATATCAATTAAGTCAACCAAAGTAATTACACAAAAATCATGTTCGTCATGATTTAATTACAACAATTTACACAAAAGATTAGCTAAATTAACTAAACACTAGTCTTCAGTAATCCAGTTAATTTTAGCTAAGTCCAAGATCCTAACTGATGATGTCCAAAAGTGTGAGACCATCCTTCTCAACCTACTTTTCTTCATTCCTTGAAAACATGTAGAAAATCAAGTGTCAACTACGAAGTAGTTGGTGAGAAATCATAAGTTTTTATTTTTCAAAAATGTTTACAATTGATTCTAAAAATTTATATTTTTTAAGAAAATACACATGTGAACCTGTGTGATAATCCAGCTCTGCCAATACACAACAAACACCAAATCAAGTAATTCAAGTAATCACAGTTACTCATCCAAGTATAAACAATCAATCATAAGCAAACACAACAATTAAGTAAATTAAGAGAAAATACACATTCATCATCAACAATCATCATTCACCATAATTATCTCAATATAACGTACCGCAGAGGACCTTAGTCGACTCAAAAAAGGGTAAATGGAATCATCACGGAGGAACGAAGTCAACTCGATCAACGACATTCCTAATAATCATAAGTGTCAATACAATGCACTAGGGAGGACCGTAGTCAACTCAACGAATAACAACTCATGGAGTTGTGATAATACATGTCAATCCACAATCAATAATAATTCAGTGGTATGAATATCATATTGATAATCCAGGTGTCATCCATGTCTTATCAAAATAATATTAATCTAGTATACATGTTCCACCCCCGAGTTTAAAAGCAAAATGATTTAAAAGGGGGTTATGAGATGTCACACCCCGAGCCGGCGGGGTTGGATCGGAGTCCCCGCCGGGCGGAAGGTTCCCGGGGCGTGATATCGTGGATGATAATCATGATGATCAGATTGTTTACATAGCATCAACGTTTAAGAATATCTAAAGCACAATCAAATGATATGTAGGATTACAAAGTTAAATTACAATAGCAATGTTCTGCAATTTAACTAAGTAAACCTAACCAAAAGAATAATGTATATATCTTGTATATGTACAAGATATCAAAAGTAACATGTGTCATCAACAAAAGTTGTGCTTCCCAAAAGTCTACTAGGTCCTCTAACTGAGCAGCCTAGTATGCATATCCCAAAAGCTTAAGATTAAACCTGTTCTTCACCTGAGAAAGCATGTGAAAAGATCAAGTCAACACAACGGTTGGTGAGTTCATATAGTTTATAAATTTAAAAATAGTTTCACAAACCTCCTTCGGTAAAACCTTAACCTCATTAACTCCACCTGTAATATCCAAGTCGGTATGCTTATATATAGGGCATATGTAAGGGAACAAGCCCTAGCCAACATCCCACCACATACTAACCCGGATATGACATTGTTGTTAATAATAATTAAGCAATTTTACCTACCACACAACTCAATCCTCATCAAGCCTTTGTTATCTGTTTCAATGCTTTCATGTCTAATGTATTCGTACGTGTTAGTTTCTCATCATGTTTATCAAGCATCATAGATTCACACACACATAGTTTAGCATTTACATATCTCCTATAAGCAGACAAAAGCTCTGGAATACCAGTAGTTTAGCAATTACATGTCTCTTATATAGATAACAGCTTAGCATTCAACAAGTTCATGTTTAGCCTTTACATACCTCTTATAAGCGGACAAAAGCTCTGGAATACCAGACGTTCAGCAATTACATGTCCCTTATAACCAGGTAATAGCTCCGTAACGTTACGTTTATGTTTAGCCTTTACATACCTCATATAAGCCGACACAAGCTCTGGAATACCAGTAGTTTAGCAATTACGTGTCCCTTATAACCAGGTAATAGCTTAGAATCGATACTTTCATGTTTAGCCTTTACATACCTCATATAAGCCGACAAAAGCTCTGGATTACCAGTAGTTTAGCAATTACATGTCCCTTATAACCAGGTAATAGCTGAGTATCATTACGTTTATGTTATTACATGTATCTCACCCCATAGGTACAAGCTCTGGAATACCAGACGTTCAGCAATTACGTAGTCTATGGTTAGATACATGTATGATGGCCTAGTAGCATGTAATAGTATCAAGTCTCATGTAATTGAATCAAGTATCATGTATTTGTATCATATCTCATGTAATTGAATCACATCTCATGTAATTGAATCAAATCTCATGTAATTGTATCAAGTATCATGTAATCGTATCCAGTATCATGTATTTGTATCATGTCTCATGTAATTGAATCACATCGCATGTAATTGAATCAAGTATCATGTATTTGTATCATGTCTCATGTATTTGAATCACATCTCATGTAATTGAATCAAGTCTCATGTAATTGAATCAAGTCTCATGTAATTGAATCAAGTATCATGTAATCGTATCAAGTAATCAACAATTGATTTTAAGCATCAAGCTTAAAGTAAAGGTTTCAATCATAAGCATTCATGTTTATGTTTAAAGCATTAAATAACATTTAAATAAAATGTTTAACATGCTTCTCAGTCCCGAATTTAAAACAAATAAGTTTGAAAGGGGACAATGAACTCACCTTATGTCCGAAGTGATTGACTATGTAGAATAAAGATGCACGCGCTCTTTGTTTGCTCTTGTTATGATGTTCTAACTCCTGTATTAATTTCATAATGTTTGAAATTTATAAGTATAAGTTTGTAGGGATTTGTTGTGCGTGTAAGTGTTAGTCCTAAAGTTGACTAACACTCGCGAGTCTCGTTCGTTATCCGGCCCTAATTCTTTATTGTTCAAGATTCCATTGTTGCTCATTAATTATAAGTTATCAATCGTATGATAGGCTTTCAAGCCCTTATGTAGTTTGTTTACGACTTGTTATTACCTTATAACAACCAAATGAGATCCCATAAGTATCTTTATTCATTGTTTTGATCTTTTCAAACATTCATTCACACGTTTGCCATTTACTTAGAATCCTTTGGGCCGGATAACATTTTTTTGAACTTATTTACGTGTAGTTGGGCCTAGCGTTTGTGTATGTGTGCCATAAGATAGATTGGACCGATAAAGTTTCATGGCCAAAGGCCTATTGGGCTGATGCACTTTCTATGGGCTTATTCACAAGATGGGCCGATTTAAACCAAAGTTTTGGGCCTGTTAAACCTTTCTGGCCAAAGCAATTTATTTGGGCCAAGGAACCATTGGGCCAATTGGGAAACGCTTGGGCCTTGTTACGCCCTAATTGGGCCTAAGGGTTAGAGTTGGGCCTGGTCAATTTTCATTGGGCCAATGTTAAAGAGGTGGCCCAAGCAAAAAGAAACAATGGGCCGATGAACATTTGTTTAAATTTTTTTTTTTTTCTCTTGGTCGTGAAGGGTACTGCCGAACCATCATCTCCTCCAACCTATCAGCAAGAAACCAGCGAACCTGTGCAAGTTTCGGCTCTAGGGTTCGGTGACTATGCAAGGTTCGCCGGGAAAAGCTCGTAGCTAGGAAAGTTCGTGATGTTTGAAAGAGGTTCACTTATGATGGTTCGGTGCAGGTTTGGCTACAACCGGATGAAGGGTTCGTTCCTCTTAAGGCTCAGGTAAGGTTCGCTACTCCTCATGGTTCGGCTGTGATGGCTCGTCTTCATGGGGTTCGTCGGCATGCAGGTTCGTGTTCAGCTCGAAGGTTCGTTGAGAACTAGAGTTCGGTGGCTGGTTGGTTTGCAGATGGCATGAAGAGGGTTCGTAGCCTCCATGAGGGTTCGTGCCTGGTTCGGTGGAGCAGGGTTCGTTGCCTATACTCAGTTGAAGGTTCGGCATCTGAAAGGGTGGGTTCGTGGACCTGCAAAGGGTTCGGCCAATCCTCTTTCCTGCCACTGGTTCGTCACCCTTAAACTCACGAACCTGTTAGCTGTATCATCGTCTTCTACACCAAGCTAAGTGGTTCCAGATGCCTTCCAAGATCATGGTTGCTCTACTATGGGTTTAGAGAGACGAGGTGTTCGAAGAAGGGTATCCTAGAACCGGTTTTTATATGGGTGGTTCAAACAATAACATAAAAACCCTAATTTCAGCAACTTTCCACGCATCATACCTCAAAATCAGTCGGCCAAAATCTCCGATCAGTTGTACTTCCTTGTAGAGGGCTTCAAGATGAACGTTTAGGCGCAAGAATCACGAAAATCGGTGGAGTTTTGAGCAAGTTATGAAGCTTCAAAGGTTGTTTATGGTGATTTTTGGTGCTAGAGAGAGAAACGAACGGGAGAGTGTTTTTGAGAGAGAAAGGGTTGGTATTAAATGAGATAAATCATCTCATTTGATGTTTAAATACCCCGTGGGTATTCGGGTTCGTTTCGGTTGCTCGGTTCACGGTTTCGTCGCGTATCCGGCACGTTACGCGCGTTTTTCGTAATTAAATTAAAAAGAATTATTTTAGGATGAACAGATTATAAATATCCTTATAAATTTATATAAAATATCATTGCGTATACTTTAATATCGGATTTTAGTATTTTACGCGTTTTATTAAATTTTCAGCGTTTAGATAATTTGTTCGCGATTTAAATTAAGATAGTTAAAGTTAAATTATTTTATGATGAGTTTCAAAATTGTAAAATAAGAAATATAATATTTCTTTAAATTTATGATCGTTCGAATCGTTATTCGTTTCATCAGATCGCGTCACCATCTCGCGTATTCGTTCGAATCGTCATTCGAACGAACACGTCGATGGTTTGGCTTTCTGATTCTTGTTTTCTACTGTTAAGTCATTATTTCAGAACGTTAAACTATCAGAATTATTCGTACAGATCGTCACCTATACGAACAACTCGTCGGTTTAGCATTCTGCAACAATAACCATTAAGGTTTTGTTTTGTTAAACCTCACATACGTTTATACAACTAATATCACATCATGTATTCGTGTTTCAACACCGTGTTGTCTGACATGTTTTCTGACTGTTAAACCCTAAGGTTTAAGTCAGATTCAGACAATCGTTAAATAGTTTCATGATAATCAAATGTATAATTAGTCTAAACATAGTTTAATGAAATGTGTACCTGAATCACTGTACATGTTTACTGTTACGATCACTGTTCCGGCACGCGTCCGGCACTGATGTTACAGTCTCCCCTTGTTAGAGGAATTTCGTCCCGAAATTTAAGACTCGTTATTTCGGTACGACTTCCTCGGCAAAGAGTTGGGGATACTTGTTTCTCATGTGATCTTCACGTTCCCAAGTAAACTCAGGTCCGCGCTTTGAGTTCCAACGAACTTTAACGATAGGAATACGACTTCGTCTCAGTTGCTTGACTTTACGATCCATAATCTCCAATGGTTCTTCAACAAAACGTAAGTTTTCATCCAATTGAATTTCTTCAATTGGTATGATAAGAGTTTCATCAGCAAGGCATTTCTTCAAGTTTGAGACGTGAAACACGTCATGTACACCACTAAGTTCATCCGGTAATTTCAATCTGTATGCTACAGGACCAATACGTTCGATGATTTCGAACGGTCCTACGTATCGTGGTGTTAGTTTGCCTTTCTTTGCAAAACGGACTACGCCTTTCCAAGGAGAAACCTTAAGCATAACACGATCTCCCACTTGGAATTCCAACGGCTTACGCCGTTTATCAGCATAGCTCTTTTGTCTGCTTCGTGTCGCTTGTAGTCTTTGTTGTATCTGAGCAATCTTGTCTGTAGTTTCTTGAATAAGTTCTGGCCCGGTGATACGATTGTCTCCCACTTCTGACCAACAGATCGGTGACCGACATTTGCGACCATAAAGAGCCTCGAATGGGGCACAACCGATACTGCTGTGATAACTGTTGTTGTAGGAGAACTCGATTAGTGGCAAGTGGGAATCCCAATTACCACCGAAGTCTAGAACACAAGTTCTTAACATATCCTCCAGGGTTTGGATAGTACGTTCGCTTTGTCCATCCGTTTGTGGATGATAAGCCGTACTCAAGTTTAATTGTGTCCCTAGAGATTTCTGCAATGACTGCCAGAACCTTGATGTAAATCTGCTATCACGATCTGAAATGATAGACAATGGCACACCATGGCGTACCACTATCTCGTTGATGTAAAGCTTTGCTAGTTTATCCATCGTGTACGTTTCTCGCATCGGCAAGAAGTGAGCAGATTTGGTCAATCGATCAACGATAACCCAAATGGTATCATGTCCACTGGAAGTGCGGGGTAGCTTGGTAATAAAGTCCATAGCTATTTGTTCCCACTTCCATAGTGGTATTTCAGGCTGTTCCAGCAAACCAGATGGTTTCTGGTGTTCCGCCTTCACCTTAGCACACGTAAGGCATCTACCAACATACTCAGCGATGTCTTTCTTCATACCCGGCCACCAATAGAATGCACGTAAGTCTTGGTACATTTTATCAGCACCGGGATGCACAGAGTACTTGGTCTTGTGTGCTTCATCAAAAATAAGTTTCCTTAACTCATATACTGCAGGAATCCAGATACGATCCTTGAAGTAAACAAGTCCATCGGGTTTTGTTCCCAATTGTTTCTCCACACCGCAATCTAAGTCTTTCTTCAAGTTTCCTCGTTCAATTGCTTCCTGTTGTGCTTGACTAATGTGATCGTGTAAACTTGTCTGCACAGTCATTCCCATTGCTCTGACGCGCAAGGGTTTGACCCGTTCCTTCCGGCTCAAGGCATCAGCAACAACGTTTGCCTTGCCCGGATGGTACTTAATCACACAGTCATAGTCATTCAGAAGCTCAACCCAACGTCGCTGTCGCATATTGAGTTCCTTCTGATCGAATATATGTTGTAGACTTTTGTGATCTGTAAATATGGTACACTTGGTTCCATATAAGTAATGCCTCCAGATCTTCAGTGCAAACACCACTGCTCCCAATTCCAGATCATGAGTTGTGTAGTTCTTCTCATGAATCTTTAATTGTCTCGAAGCATAGGCAATGACTTTGTCCCGCTGCATAAGTACACAGCCAAGTCCCTGATGGGATGCATCACAATAAACAACAAAGTCATCACAACCATCTGGGAGTGATAAGATCGGAGCATCACATAGCTTTTGTTTCAATGTCTGAAAGGCTTCTTCTTGTTTTTGCTCCCAAATAAACGGCTCGCTTTTCTGTGTTAGCTTCGTGAGTGGCAGAGCTATCTTAGAAAAGTTTGAAATAAACCTTCTGTAATAGCCTGCTAAGCCTAGAAAAGAACGTATCTCCGTCGGTGTCTTCGGAGTGTCCCAATCTTTAATTGCTTCAATCTTGGCAGGATCAACATGTATTCCCTCACTGTTAACAACATGGCCTAGGAATTGAACCTCTTTTAACCAAAACTCACACTTAGAGAATTTGGCATAGAGTTTCTCTTCCTTTAACAGTTCCAAGATCGTTCTCAGATGTTGCTCGTGTTCTGCCTTGCTTTTAGAATAAATCAATATGTCATCAATGAAAACAATAACAAATTGATCTAAGTACGGCTTACACACACGGTTCATGAGGTCCATGAAAACCGCAGGTGCATTCGTCAAACCAAAAGGCATTACCATGAACTCGTAATGCCCATACCTGGTACGAAACGCCGTCTTGGGTATGTCTTCGTCTTGTACTCTAAGCTGATGGTATCCGGAACGTAGATCGATTTTTGAAAAATACTGAGCTCCTTGCAACTGATCAAACAAATCATCAATCCTCGGTAATGGATACCGATTCTTGATGGTCAGTTTGTTTAGCTCCCTGTAGTCTATGCACATGCGAAAAGATCCATCCTTCTTTTTCACGAACAGAACCGGAGCTCCCCAAGGTGAGTAGCTCGGTCGGATGAAACCTTTATCAAGTAGCTCCTGTAATTGGTTAGATAATTCCTGCATCTCCGAAGGTGCTAACCTATAAGGAGATTTAGCAACAGGCGTTGCTCCAGGAATCAGATCGATACGAAACTCTACCGGTCGCACAGGAGGCAAACCAGGTAGATCGTCAGGAAACACCTCAGGATATTCTCTCACTATCGGTACGTCTTGTAATGTTTTCTTGTCTTTGTCTTTCTCCACCACATGAGCCAAGAATGCTATGCACTTCTTTTGCAGACACTTACGCGCTTTTATACATGATATAATCTTTACGTTTCTCTTGGCTTGATCCCCACGAACTTCCAATACACGATCATCCGTTACTGGAATCCGAAGTAGCTTCTCGGAACAGATGACTTCAACTCGATTGAGTGAGAGCCAATCCATTCCCACAATGATATCGAAACTGCCCAACTCCATCGGCAACAAGTCGATGGAAAATGTATGATCTATAAGTGTAAGTGGGCAGTTCCTAAGTATAGTGCTAACTGTAACTTGTTTCCCATTAGCTACTTCAATAATGTAAGGGGAGTCTAAAGTATCCTCAATAAGACTAAGTTGTCGTGCAAAATCAGATGAAATAAAACTCTGGTCTGCACCAGTATCAAATAGTATGGATGCATAAGAGTCATGTAAAAGAAATGTACCAGTGACCACATTAGGGTCCTGACGTGCAGCATTGGCTCCGATGACAAAAGCTCGTCCACGAGGTGCTTGTGCTCCAGCTTGCACCTTCTTTGGACAGTTGCGGGAGAAGTGACCTGGTTCCCCGCAGTTGTAGCAGTCTCTGTTGTTGTTATTGCCTGGGTTCTGTGGTGGTGGTGGAGGTAGTGTTCTTGCTGCGGTGTTAGTGACCTGATTTACAGCAACTCGGCACTTGTTAACCCAGTGACCAAACCGGCCACAATTCGTGCACTTCCTGCATTGAGCACCAACAGGATGATGATACTTGCAGTTTGCGCACTGGGGATATTCCCCTCCATAACCCCTAGTAGTAGTATTGACAGGTGCTGCAGGTGCCTGTCGCAAAGGGGTAACGGCTGCATAATTCTTGACAACCTTTTGTTTCTTTTTCTGATGGTACTCGGGCTTCTTCGATGTTGTTTCTTTGGCTTTTCCAGCATCATCTTTCAAGACTCCAGACTTTACCATTACCTTGGTAAGCTTAGCTGAGAGGGAAATGGCTGACTCCAAAGTAGCAGGATATGAACCCAGTACAACGCTTTGTATACATGAAGGTAGTCCTGCCACATAGCGATCAATTAGTTTCTCCAAGGTCGGTACCATTTCTGGCACCAGGGCTACCAGTTCATGATAGCGGTTGGTAAAAGTCATATGATCAGCTCCCTTCATCTCATGATTCGAGAGCTCAATCTCCAGTTGTTGGAGTTCATGTTTCGGGCAAAATTCATTCCTCAAAAGAAATTTAAATTCTGCCCAGGGCATCGCCATTGCTTCATCTCTTCCCTTGGCTCTTATCTGTGCGTTCCACCAAGTCAAAGCTCGCTTGCTGAAAGAACCAGCTGCATAGCGAACTTTGTGATGTTCTGGACAACCGCTGATGTCCAAAGTATTTTCCATTTTCTCAAGCCATTGGATCAGTCCAACAGCTCCTTCAACTCCGGTAAAGCTCGGGGGTTTGCATCCTACAAAGGACTTATAGGAGCAATCCGAAGTATGACCAGTGTTTCCACTAGCCTCGCCTGTGGTGTGACCAGAAGTGTTGCCTTGTCCTTGAATCCTGTTTATCATCTCTGGGATGACATCCTTTAGTTGACTCGTCAGCTGGGTACTCAGTAGTGTCGCCAAGGCGATAGTAGCAGGATCCAGTGTCGGTGTATTGCTTGAGCCTGGTGGTGGAGAGTGCGGAGGAGGAGGAGGTGGCGGTGGTGAATCCGGTGGTGTAGGAGTCGAAGAGTGAGGAGCAGAAACTTGTGGAGTAGGTTGTTTTCTCGGCGGCATTCTGATCATAACCAAAAGAATTTGGTTAGTGCAATGATCGAACGCAGAAAACATAATGCAAACTTAAGTCTTAAGTTCTCTACATGAGGGTCCCTAAGTTATAGTCTAGGCCAAACCGTTTTAGTAAATGACCTATTATTCTCTATAACCTTGAGCTCTGATACCAATCTGTCACACCCCGAGCCGGCGGGGTTGGATCGGAGTCCCCGCCGGGCGGAAGGTTCCCGGGGCGTGATATCGTGGATGATAATCATGATGATCAGATTGTTTACATAGCATCAACGTTTAAGAATATCTAAAGCACAATCAAATGATATGTAGGATTACAAAGTTAAATTACAATAGCAATGTTCTGCAATTTAACTAAGTAAACCTAACCAAAAGAATAATGTATATATCTTGTATATGTACAAGATATCAAAAGTAACATGTGTCATCAACAAAAGTTGTGCTTCCCAAAAGTCTACTAGGTCCTCTAACTGAGCAGCCTAGTATGCATATCCCAAAAGCTTAAGATTAAACCTGTTCTTCACCTGAGAAAGCATGTGAAAAGATCAAGTCAACACAACGGTTGGTGAGTTCATATAGTTTATAAATTTAAAAATAGTTTCACAAACCTCCTTCGGTAAAACCTTAACCTCATTAACTCCACCTGTAATATCCAAGTCGGTATGCTTATATATAGGGCATATGTAAGGGAACAAGCCCTAGCCAACATCCCACCACATACTAACCCGGATATGACATTGTTGTTAATAATAATTAAGCATTTTACCTACCACACAACTCAATCCTCATCAAGCCTTTGTTATCTGTTTCAATGCTTTCATGTCTAATGTATTCGTACGTGTTAGTTTCTCATCATGTTTATCAAGCATCATAGATTCACACACACATAGTTTAGCATTTACATATCTCCTATAAGCAGACAAAAGCTCTGGAATACCAGTAGTTTAGCAATTACATGTCTCTTATATAGATAACAGCTTAGCATTCAACAAGTTCATGTTTAGCCTTTACATACCTCTTATAAGCGGACAAAAGCTCTGGAATACCAGACGTTCAGCAATTACATGTCCCTTATAACCAGGTAATAGCTCCGTAACGTTACGTTTATGTTTAGCCTTTACATACCTCATATAAGCCGACACAAGCTCTGGAATACCAGTAGTTTAGCAATTACGTGTCCCTTATAACCAGGTAATAGCTTAGAATCGATACTTTCATGTTTAGCCTTTACATACCTCATATAAGCCGACAAAAGCTCTGGATTACCAGTAGTTTAGCAATTACATGTCCCTTATAACCAGGTAATAGCTGAGTATCATTACGTTTATGTTATTACATGTATCTCACCCCATAGGTACAAGCTCTGGAATACCAGACGTTCAGCAATTACGTAGTCTATGGTTAGATACATGTATGATGGCCTAGTAGCATGTAATAGTATCAAGTCTCATGTAATTGAATCAAGTATCATGTATTTGTATCATATCTCATGTAATTGAATCACATCTCATGTAATTGAATCAAATCTCATGTAATTGTATCAAGTATCATGTAATCGTATCCAGTATCATGTATTTGTATCATGTCTCATGTAATTGAATCACATCGCATGTAATTGAATCAAGTATCATGTATTTGTATCATGTCTCATGTATTTGAATCACATCTCATGTAATTGAATCAAGTCTCATGTAATTGAATCAAGTCTCATGTAATTGAATCAAGTATCATGTAATCGTATCAAGTAATCAACAATTGATTTTAAGCATCAAGCTTAAAGTAAAGGTTTCAATCATAAGCATTCATGTTTATGTTTAAAGCATTAAATAACATTTAAATAAAATGTTTAACATGCTTCTCAGTCCCGAATTTAAAACAAATAAGTTTGAAAGGGGACAATGAACTCACCTTATGTCCGAAGTGATTGACTATGTAGAATAAAGATGCACGCGCTCTTTGTTTGCTCTTGTTATGATGTTCTAACTCCTGTATTAATTTCATAATGTTTGAAATTTATAAGTATAAGTTTGTAGGGATTTGTTGTGCGTGTAAGTGTTAGTCCTAAAGTTGACTAACACTCGCGAGTCTCGTTCGTTATCCGGCCCTAATTCTTTATTGTTCAAGATTCCATTGTTGCTCATTAATTATAAGTTATCAATCGTATGATAGGCTTTCAAGCCCTTATGTAGTTTGTTTACGACTTGTTATTACCTTATAACAACCAAATGAGATCCCATAAGTATCTTTATTCATTGTTTTGATCTTTTCAAACATTCATTCACACGTTTGCCATTTACTTAGAATCCTTTGGGCCGGATAACATTTTTTTGAACTTATTTACGTGTGGTTGGGCCTAGCGTTTGTGTATGTGTGCCATAAGATAGATTGGACCGATAAAGTTTCATGGCCAAAGGCCTATTGGGCTGATGCACTTTCTATGGGCTTATTCACAAGATGGGCCGATTTAAACCAAAGTTTTGGGCCTGTTAAACCTTTCTGGCCAAAGCAATTTATTTGGGCCAAGGAACCATTGGGCCAATTGGGAAACGCTTGGGCCTTGTTACGCCCTAATTGGGCCTAAGGGTTAGAGTTGGGCCTGGTCAATTTTCATTGGGCCAATGTTAAAGAGGTGGCCCAAGCAAAAAGAAACAATGGGCCGATGAACATTTGTTTAAATTTTTTTTTTTTTTCTTCTTGTCGTGAAGGGTACTGCCGAACCATCATCTCCTCCAACCTATCAGCAAGAAACCAGCGAACCTGTGCAAGTTTCGGCTCTAGGGTTCGGTGACTATGCAAGGTTCGCCGGGAAAAGCTCGTAGCTAGGAAAGTTCGTGATGTTTGAAAGAGGTTCACTTATGATGGTTCGGTGCAGGTTTGGCTACAACCGGATGAAGGGTTCGTTCCTCTTAAGGCTCAGGTAAGGTTCGCTACTCCTCATGGTTCGGCTGTGATGGCTCGTCTTCATGGGGTTCGTCGGCATGCAGGTTCGTGTTCAGCTCGAAGGTTCGTTGAGAACTAGAGTTCGGTGGCTGGTTGGTTTGCAGATGGCATGAAGAGGGTTCGTAGCCTCCATGAGGGTTCGTGCCTGGTTCGGTGGAGCAGGGTTCGTTGCCTATACTCAGTTGAAGGTTCGGCATCTGAAAGGGTGGGTTCGTGGACCTGCAAAGGTTCGGCCAATCCTCTTTCCTGCCACTGGTTCGTCACCCTTAAACTCACGAACCTGTTAGCTGTATCATCGTCTTCTACACCAAGCTAAGTGGTTCCAGATGCCTTCCAAGATCATGGTTGCTCTACTATGGGTTTAGAGAGACGAGGTGTTCGAAGAAGGGTATCCTAGAACCGGTTTTTATATGGGTGGTTCAAACAATAACATAAAAACCCTAATTTCAGCAACTTTCCACGCATCATACCTCAAAATCAGTCGGCCAAAATCTCCGATCAGTTGTACTTCCTTGTAGAGGGCTTCAAGATGAACGTTTAGGCGCAAGAATCACGAAAATCGGTGGAGTTTTGAGCAAGTTATGAAGCTTCAAAGGTTGTTTATGGTGATTTTTGGTGCTAGAGAGAGAAACGAACGGGAGAGTGTTTTTGAGAGAGAAAGGGTTGGTATTAAATGAGATAAATCATCTCATTTGATGTTTAAATACCCCGTGGGTATTCGGGTTCGTTTCGGTTGCTCGGTTCACGGTTTCGTCACGTATCCGGCACGTTACGCGCGTTTTTCGTAATTAAATTAAAAGAATTATTTTAGGATGAACAGATTATAAATATCCTTATAAATTTATATAAAATATCATTGCGTATACTTTAATATCGGATTTTAGTATTTTACGCGTTTTATTAAATTTTCAGCGTTTAGATAATTTGTTCGCGATTTAAATTAAGATAGTTAAAGTTAAATTATTTTATGATGAGTTTCAAAATTGTAAAATAAGAAATATAATATTTCTTTAAATTTATGATCGTTCGAATCGTTATTCGTTTCATCAGATCGCGTCACCATCTCGCGTATTCGTTCGAATCGTCATTCGAACGAACACGTCGATGGTTTGGCTTTCTGATTCTTGTTTTCTACTGTTAAGTCATTATTTCAGAACGTTAAACTATCAGAATTATTCGTACAGATCGTCACCTATACGAACAACTCGTCGGTTTAGCATTCTGCAACAATAACCATTAAGGTTTTGTTTTGTTAAACCTCACATACGTTTATACAACTAATATCACATCATGTATTCGTGTTTCAACACCGTGTTGTCTGACATGTTTTCTGACTGTTAAACCCTAAGGTTTAAGTCAGATTCAGACAATCGTTAAATAGTTTCATGATAATCAAATGTATAATTAGTCTAAACATAGTTTAATGAAATGTGTACCTGAATCACTGTACATGTTTACTGTTACGATCACTGTTCCGGCACGCGTCCGGCACTGATGTTACATGAGAACTCACCTGAATGTCTTAGATTCAGTGTCTTGTAGAATGCGCGCTCACGTGTGTGAAATCAAAGACAACTTAACAAAGTGTATTTATCGCGTATTTCATGTCCATAAGTATATATGTTTGGTTATTATAAGTATTCATATGTATCCAACTTTATTCTACAAGTGTGCCACTAGCTTAGATTAGTTATCTAAATTATAAGTAACACTTGTCATCATAAAAGTTATCATTCGTAACTACAAAGTGTTAAAACTTGTTAGTTTTAATCAACCATTAAATGATGGTTTTTAATAAAAATATGGAAGATATACATGTGATAAATCTGGTGACCTTGTACATATATATACTTGTAAGTGCATGCGTGCATGTCTATTTAAGTTAACCCATATATCTTAAGTCGTCGAGTTTTAATTAAGTTTTAGAAGATCATACTTAGGTTATTTTCATAAATTATTCAAATTATATAAACTCATAAGTTAAAACTTATGTATATTATGGAAAAGGTGATAACTTAGAACACTCATGCATGCATGGATATACATGAACTGTGACAACCAGTACCAGACCGTCCGGCAAGTCCGTACGGTATGTGTACTTTCACTATTTACTGTGTGTAAATACAATGTATAGAAAGTGGAGTAACAACAGAACTCAAAAAACAAACAACCGTTGTATGTGTTAAAGTGAAAACTTAAATACAGGAAATACGACTCAAGTGTATAAACAATTGACAAGAATATATCGGTTGCGATCTGATATCCATGGATGACAGGAATCAGATGGCCGACAACTCGGTACGAAAGAAATTTGAATCCAATAATAACAATGTGTAGATAGGCAAGTTTCGCTGAGTCCGTCTGTGAGAATGTCCAATGCAAAACAACAACTCGTTATCGTATACGAATAATAAACTGACAGTATGTTTGCATGGGTGACGATTCACAAAAACATACCTGTGGGTTTAGCGTTCTGAACTATAACTGAAAAGTAGAACATCTAATCAGAAAGTGAAACGTACGATCGTGTTCATACAGTTAGCGCTCTGTACGAAAAAGCGCGTAAGTGACGTTTTCTGTCGAAACGGCGAAGTTTAACGATTTAATCGCGAACGAAACAGTAAAAATAAATAAGAGAAACATAATATTTTATGTTTTTACAATTTTGAAACTCATCAAAACAGTCCGAGAAAACTATTTATCAAGAATTCGTATAATACGCGTTTTACTTTCCGGAAATGCGATGAAAACGAAATATCACGAGATTGTCAATCTGAGCACCGCTTATCATCCAGAAACAGATGGTCAAAGCAAGCGAACAATTCAAACCCTAGAGGATATGTTGAGGACATGCATCCTAGACTTCGGTGGAAGTTGGGATAAACATTTACCACTCATCGAGTTCTCCTACAACAATAGCTACCACAGAAGTATTGGATGTGCTCCGTTCGAAGCACTCTATGGTAGAAAATGTCGATCTCCAATTTGTTGGTCCGAAGTGGGACACAACGGAATCACTGGGCCTGAACTTATTCAGGAAACTACTGATAAGATTCCCAGATTCAACAGAGATTACAAGCAACACGTAGCAACCAAAAGAGTTACGCAGACAAGCGGAGAAAGCCTTTGGAATTTCAAGTGGGTGACCGAGTCATGTTGAAAGTGTCCCCATGGAAAGGCGTTATTCGTTTTAGGGCTAAAGGCAAACTAGCACCAAGGTATGTCGGACCGTTCGAGATAACTCAACGGATTGGGCCTGTGGCATACAGACTCATACTTCCTGATGAACTCAGCAGGGTACACGATGTATTTCATGTATCAAATCTTAGGAGATGTCTTGCTGATAAATTGTTAGTCATACTTCTGGAAGAGATACAAGTGGATGAACAACTAGATTTCATTGAAGAACCTGTAGAGATTATGGATCGTGAAGTCAAGAGACTGAAACGAAGCCGTATTCCTATCGTGAAGGTTCGTTGGAACTCCAAGCGCGAACCAGAATTTACCTGGGAGCGTGAGGATCACATGAAGACAAAGTATCCCCACCTGTTTGAAGAAGTAGTATGTGTTTAAGTGAAAACTTAGATGCAACAAATACAACAACTCATGACAAACGACAGTTGTATGTGTTTAAGTGAAAACTTAAATACAGTAAATACAACAACTAATGAGAAACAATAGTGTACAAACAAATGACAAAAACACATCGGTTGCGATCTGATATACACAAAAGACAGGAATCAAATGGTCGACAACTCAACGAGAAAACAATGTGAATTCAATGTAAGCAATGTGAAAATAGGCAAGTTAGTTGAGTCCGTCAGTGAGGAAGTACAATACAACACCTAAGTTCAGTATCGTTTACGAACGGTGAACTGACAGTGTGTTTGCGTGGGTGACTATTCACACAAACATATCTGTGAGTTTAAAGTTCTGAATGATAACTGAAAAGTAGAAAACAATAATCAGAAAGTGAAAATGTCGTCGGATTCGTTCGGGTGACGATTAGAATGAATAAGCGCGATGGCGGAACGATCTGACGAAACGAAATGACAAAACGAACTAAAAAAATAATAATAAAATAAAATAATTAAAAATATTTACCAGGAATAACCACCTTAAAAACCTAAAACTAAATCCTTTTTATTTAAATCCATAAAATATGCGCGTTACGTGCCGGAAACGTAACGAAAACGAAAACCGAGCAAACGATACGAACCCCAAAACACGCGGGGTATAAATACCGTAAATGAGTCCATCTACCTCATTTATTACATCTCCTCTCTCTCTATACGTCCAAATCCTGGATTTCTCTCTCTCTCTCTAGAATTTCAAACTTCAAATACCTAGATCTCCTTCATCTCCTGATGAAATCTTGCAAACTTGGTGCCTAATCGAAGCTATCATCATCCTCTACACGAAAGTACAACCGATCGGGAGCAAAAACCACCCAAAATAGAGGTATTTGATCCGCAAGTTTCGGATTTTAGGGTTCTTGTGCACCCTTGTTCGAACTCATCATCCAATCGGGTTCAAATCTATCTTTTTGAACATCACACCTTCTGAAACTGGTTCCCTTATACCCAACCATCTAAAACCAACATTTACCACGATTTGCACCTGAAATCCTCACCTTGTTAGCTTCCATTCGGTGGCCTTATTCGCTGAGCATCTGATTCGGTCGGGTTCTCCTCCCATTCGCATGCCTCTCTTCGGTCGGTCAAGTCCATTCGCAGAGCAATACTCATTCGGCCGACCCACTTGGTTCGTATACACTTGCATTCGGTCGCCTCAATTACAAGGCCATCTTATTCGGCCTAAGCAAGACTATGCGACCCAAATGTCATACCATTCTTATGTTATTCGGCCATCTAACTTAGCTTGGAAAAACAAACACTTGGAATCAACTATATCAAACATCATGCATGGTTATGGGGTTAACAAGCTAATACTACAAAGGTGGTAGTAAATTTGGTTAAAAAATTTGATAAAACCTAGAAATTTTTCATTTCAAAGTGTAAACTAATTATGACAAAGAGGCAAGAGGTTTTAGACAAACAATATTGAAATTCCTTTATAAGATGTTACGTGTGTCCTAAACCCTAACCTAAATCCCTAAATTTTAAACTTAGAAACTATTTTGGGCTCAAACTTTCACAACATATTATGGGTGTTTGTCAAGTTAAACACAACACACTAACAACATGACATGTTAAGTTAACCAAGTGGTCAAGTGTTAGCCAACTTTAGGGCTAACACATACACGCACACACAAACATCTATGACTTATACTTATAAGCTACAAACAACGTGGAATCAATAAAGGATCGTGAAAACAACACCAAGAACAACAAAGAGCGCGTGCATTTCTTGTTAATACTTAGTCAACCACTTCAAGTACAAGGTGAGTTCATACGCCCCCTTTTCTAATCTTAACTTATTTCAAATCTCGGGGCTGAGAAACATGCTAATTCTTTTAATTACTCAAAAGTTTTAGTACAATATATTGATTACACTACGATTTAGATAATATTGTTTATCT
Organism: Mikania micrantha; assembly: GCA_009363875.1. NCBI lineage: Eukaryota > Viridiplantae > Streptophyta > Magnoliopsida > Asterales > Asteraceae > Mikania > Mikania micrantha. The sequence goes on along the minus strand of CM018694.1, from coordinate 19,679,325 downwards.
TTATTATCGCTTATCATTGTATGTATGCTTGTGTGATCATAACATGACTAAGACATCTATAATGAACATGATAACATAGCTTCATTAATCATCAACACAATGGAATAATACAAGTTGTAAGATTATATCTTGCAACACCTTATTATTCCTACACAAATGAACAATGAGATAATCAAGAGACAACATCCTGACAATGAAAACAACTAACAAGAATGATATGATGATAACATAATTTTACAATATCATTCACCACCGGAGTTAGCTAAGTGTTGTAAGACTAGTTCTTACAACACTATGATTATAACTCGATGAAAACTATGGGATAAAATGAAACAATTACTAATGAAAACAAGAATGATGATCATGACAACATAACTTTATGACATCATTCACCACCTGAGTTTCAAAACTAATTGTAGTAGGACTTGCTCTTACAACACTGTAGTTACAACTGGGTGAAGGCTATGGGATAACAAGAATGATAATCATGATAACGTAACTTCATGATAACAAAATCATTCACACAATTACTAGCATCGTGTAATAAGACAAGTTCTTATAACACTTTGTTAAAGACTACAGGAACACATAACTATGACAACACACGACAATTGATTACTATTAAACTGTCTCTATTATATCCCAAAAATCATGTGTTCATGTATTCCAATTCCAATGTAAGTCCCTTCAATAGAATCATTTACCAATTAATTTAGTGGGACTAAACCGACGATAACGTATTGGTACCATAGGTCTGACAAACCGACGGTGAGTGAGGTCGGTATGTTGATCTTAATCTATCATTGGCTGGTAACGTATGACCGGTAACAGGGCGACTCAAGTCAGCTTTGGTAAAGGACACTTGGTGATATTAATCAACAGTAACTAATTGTAATTAATCTTTCGATTCTATTGACTAGTAGACTAAGGAATTGATTTTATCTCATGTCACATTACTAGTAATAGTTTCGTTGAAGGCTATGAGAACACAAATGTGATCGAGGTAAATCGGATGCATTGTGATCTGATTACGTGAGGATAATAACAAGGATATGATTTAATAAATCTATTTTCCTTAAAACATTGAGGTTTCATCAAAACTTCGGTTTTGATAACTTTAAGCCCTCATATTCTATTATTCTACATATAACACAGTGGGTGATGAACACAATCGTATGGGTGAAAATCTATTGGGTTGAACACATGTGAGGCGGAAATGGATACCCATAGTTGTATTGCAAGTGTTGTTGAATTCTATTAAGTTATGTGGTGGGATGTCAGCTGGGGCTTGTTCCCCTACGTATGTCCTATATATACGCATAATTAATGGGATAAAATACCACTTGTAAATATAACTATGGAGAGGCCATTGTGTGAGACAGATGAATCAAACATTAACAAAACTCGTGTATGACATTGTGATTGTGGATGTTAACAAATCAATGGTTTTCAATTACTAAACTTATGAACTCACCAACCTAGTGTTGACTTTGTTTAAATGCATGTTTTCTCAGGTGACGAACATGTTTAGATGACAAAACAGTGAGCATATTTTAAAGGTAGAGGACTTTTAGAAGACCTAGCTTGATTTTGTGTTGAGCATATTTTAAATGACAAAACAGTGAATCATCTTTTGTAGATCTTGTACAGTTACAAGATAGAAAACTCAATGATTCTTTTGGATAGATTTACTTAGTTAAATTATGAACATAACGTTGTAATTTAACTTTGTGATTCTATATCATTGTCATGTTAGCATTTCTCATTTATATATCATGTGCCACGTAAACCATCTGATCATCTTGATTAACAAGCGATATCGCGCCCCGAGAACCTTCCGCCCGATGGGAAAGTCGATCCAGCCCGTTGGCTCGGGTGTGACAACCATGATGGTTATAAATTGGTGAATTAAGTTGTTTAGTATGTTTATATGGTGTTATATAATGTTTATGGGTGTACTGGAATGGTCGGAAATGAGCGGAATGGGTCAAGATGGTTAAAAACCTCAAAAATGGCCGTGCAGGGGGTGCCTGGCATATCATACGCCAGGGATACGCCAGCCAATACGCCAGTTTCAGAAACTCTCTGTGATACGCCGACCAATACGCCACCCAATACACCGGGTGCTGATTTTGACCAAAATTGACTATTTTGGTCATGTAAGATCGAGTGGGCGAGCATGGTGATCTTACTTAGTTCTAACGAACTAACAGTGACTTAATTTTGGTATTTTCAGGTGAATGGAAGGGATGAAAGCGGTTGTGATCAGATTGCCTTGCAAGGACTCGGATCAAACTTGTTTGGGGTTTATTCTTTGTTGGTTTAAAACAAAGGTTATGGTGAATAACTCTAATGTAATTTTGGTTGTTGAATGTTTAAATAACATCAAATATTTTGTATAGTTTTTGTAAAGTGGGGTGTTCAAGGTGTCTAGTTCATTTGTTTGTTTGAAAAATCTGTGACCTAAATTGAATAGTTGTTTTAAAACACGTGTCATACGTATGTGTGTTTTGGGGCATACAGTTTGTGAATTATAATTGAGGTTGACTCAAACTGGTGTAATGAATCACAAGTGGTATGATCATTTAATAGGACTTTTCACAAGATGTGTGAATGTCCTTGATTGGTAAAATCAAGTTTACTTAATCACAAGTTATGTGATTGGATTGATCTTGAGAAATTTTTGGTGTAACAAGACTTAAATGGTTATTTGGTGAGAACGACCAGTTAGAAAATCGTATGTGGTAATGACTATTATGGTCATCAAAAGGTGATTGAAGTTGGATTTTATGTTCATATGGTGTTATGACATATATATGGGAGTATTGAAATGATCGAAATTGAGCGGGAATGATTCCGAGGGTCGATACAAGTCAAAACACATAAAAAAAATGAAAATATGCATATTTGTGCATGACTGGGAGTAAGTTACGGCCAGGGTCTAGGCAACATTTTACTTACACCCAGAGCTCTTGGGTTTACGGCCCAGCATACGGCTAGGACCAAAATTGTAGTTTTTTTACCCTTTTAACTTGGGGAACCATTGGGGATTAATTTACTTAGTTCCTATGAATAAGTGGGAGTTATTAGGTGATGATAAAGGGTGTTTAAGCTTGGTGGAAGCTTGGGGAAACATTAAGGGTGTTCTTACTTAGTTCTAATGAACTAATGGTGACTTAAATGTGGTGTTTTCAGGTGAACGGAAAAGGGTGATGGCGCACGTGATCAGAAATACCAAGGAGGATCAGACCGAACTTGTTTTTGTTGTAAATCAAAACCTTTTGTAAATTGTTGTTAATGTTGCAATGGGTTTTTTTAAATGTAGAATTAACTTAAGTATAGATGTTTGGTGAACATTGTGTCATTTTGGTGACTAAAAAAGTATGTTTTAATTTGAAAAATCTGGACCTAATTTAAATAGTCGTTTAAAAAGACGTGTTTTGCGTGTGTTGGTTTTGGGGCTTACAATCAACCATATAATCCTCACCCTCGATGGTAAGAATACAATTTTGACAAATATCAAATGCTAAGAAATATTTAGAATCAGCTACCTCCACTTCCAATGGCACAGGTAGGTTTTCTAAAAGAAATGAGGATTGATGCACAAATTTTGCAGATACAAATGGTTTACTAGCTCCAGAATCATAAAATATATATTCAGATATTGAATTGATGAGGAAGTACCTGTCATCACATCTGATGTGACTTTGGCTTCCTCTGCCGATATCTGAAAGGCTCTTCCTTTTAGTTTATGTATCTCCGGTTTCTTTCCTGAACTCTGTGTTGCAAATGATCGACCTCCACTACTACCTTGACTCATTCCCTTTAATTTACGACATTCATCTCTCCTATGTTCTGGTTTGTAACAGTTATAACATAAGCTAATAGGACTCACGCACTAAGTAGCATCATGCCCCGGTTTACCATATTTATAACATATTGTGGGTCTTGCACGACATTCACCAGTATGTAGCTTTCAACAATTCGAACATGGTTTAATAAAACTGTATGCTCATGCAACTTAACAAACTTTTCCTTTTCTGAAGAACCCACATCAACAATCGCCTTCCTTTTCTCACCACGATCATCTTGCCTTTTCAATTCAAATTCCCTTTTGTTACCACTATGTTTTAGATAGATGAATTATTGTATCTAATAAGTTCTACCTACTATTGGATTTGAACCAATGACTCCCGCCGTATGAAAGCAATACTCTAACCGTAATGGAATAAAAGAATATATCGGGAATAGATAGAAGCAATAAAGAATTTATATTTTATATACAAAGTCAAATAGAAAAAAGGAAATCAATGTGATAGCTCATAACAAGGTTTTTAAGGATGATATAACATATTATACTAGTGAGGTTATGTGACCATACATTTTGAAATAGTTTTTTATTTACGTTATTGAGAACACATAATTGAAACACATGAACCAACGGGAAGTTGTATTTTTCAATATAACCAGGCATGCCAAGAATGGTGTATGTAGTTCAACACATATAACACAGTGCACTGAAATAATTATGTTAAGGGTGTAAGATTATATAACTAAATATTGGCAAGGACATTGGTCATAGTTTATCGAAGTGGTTGTGGGCTGGCGGCTGAATAGGTTGCGACAGACTTTTACTTATGCCCTATACATAAACTTACTTTGGTCTATCATGGATGTGTCGTTGATATGATCTAGTGAGGAGAATTTTGAAATGTCAAATTTAAAATGAATATAATAATATAACAAAGACATTAAAACATTAGACGTAGGTGAGGAAACAAATACCAAATTAAACATGTGAATACCATTTAAGGAAAGTTAAACTAATAGCGTGTTCGCGTGGGTGACGATTCACACGAATGCAGATGTTAGGTTTAATATTCTGAAATCATAATTTATAAAACCACAAATCGAGTTGAAATACGAGACAAGCGTTGTATTCGTAAAGTTGACGATCGTTACGAATATAAATGTAAGCTTCGCTTTTTGACGAGATATTCAAAGTAATTATTTTTATGAGATTTTAAATAATAAAATGGAAGTTAAAACATTTAGTAAAATGGAATTACAACCTAAAAGATTAAAAATGAAAATATATTATAAAAACATTTCACGTTTTAAAGCTATTATTAATAAAACCGACAAACCGACACAATGCCGCGTAAATGGAAGAACCAAACACGCTTGTGTTAAACCCGGGCTATAAAAGCTACTTTATCTCCCTTTCTTCTTCATTTGGCAGCTCACACACTCTCTCTAGAACCAAAACTCGGGTCTGTCTCTCTCTACATTTTCTCTCTCTAGAAAACTTTCTCATTTCTTCACCATTTTGCATGATTTTGGTGTCAAAACGTTTCTCCATTCACCTAGAACTTGAAAGGAGTAGTTAAACGAGCTCCCAACTCCATAAAGAGGTAGATCTGCAAGTTTTCTTTCGGGTTTTACCTCAAAACAAAACCAGTTTCTCACCATATCGGGTTTTGGCCTCTGCCACTTAATGGTAAATGAACTATCAAAGGGACTTAACGCAGTTGAATTCACATATGGCACATGATCATAGTGATATAATCCTGACAAGTTTACTAGAAATAAATTATAGATATTCACATATTGTTTTCTCGTTGTTTTAAAGATATATATTTTCATCTCATAGTTCTCACATTCTCATTGACATATTCATAATTCTCTTAACATTTAAAAGCATTTGATATGAACAAAGTGGTTTTAACATTTAAATGTCTTTCTTATAAAACTTTGTCATGAAAAATTATGAACTCATACACCAGTTTAAAGTGTTCAAAACAAGTTTTACATGGATTATAAGATTTCTTGAAAACTAACCAGAGTTATGGCAAGTTCTGTGAATTTTGGAAATATCATCACACATGTGGCCCAAAACCAACAAGTCTAGTTAGATCTTATGGAGTTAAGTGACTTTTTAATTCGTGCTTGATTCTTTCTTGATTCGTTTCTTGATTCTTCGCACATGTTATCTTTGATATGTCCCAGATGATTCACTTGAGGATTTAACTTGATTTGTACTCATGAATTTCTCTTGTGAAAATAATTTAAACTGACCGGCTAAGAGTTAGTTTAACATCAGTGCCTAAATAGTAGATTTGAACAGTGAAAATGTACTGCAGATACTTGTACAGAAACTATTTGTAAAACAATTTGTGTTAATACTATGTGAAATAGTTATGCAAACTGTGTATAAGCTCAATACTGACAAACAACACACACAGACATAATACTGACATGATTAAAATGCTAAAATGTGACATGATAACATGTGTGAATGTTAGATAGGATATTATTATGTATAAACGAATGTGAGGATAGCCAAAATTTGTTAGGACATTTTGTAATAGTTTGCTTTCAAAATATATAAGTTAAGGTAGGTTTTGCTACGGTTCATCTCGCCCACGAACCTAGGCATGGTTTTGTAAAGGTTCGGCGAACCTATGTTATGTCTTTTACAGGTTCGTCGGGCAAACCTAAGGTTTCAGCTAGGTTCGTTTGTTTGATATGTATATATAGTAGGTTTGTCTGTTATTTGTAGTGGGTGACAGATCTGAGATTGAGAGAACCTGTGTGAGATTGTGTGAACTGTGTGTCCAAGTTTAATTTCATTGTATTCAGATTATATTGATTAATGAAATTATGTTTATCTAAATGATTGTATATCTTTGATTCAAATTGATCTAATCTAGATTTCACATAGATTTGATTGTTAATAGAATTCCGTTGATCGATCCAGAGTATTCTACAGTGGTATCAGAGCTTTGGAGGAGTTCTATACATGTCAATTGAAGATTATCAATCATTTTGAAATTCAAGAAATCAAGAGATGGCCTAATTTCGATTTTCTTTCTATTTGATTGCCTTGTTGACAGTGTTATCATCATCTGCTGCTTTGGTATATCAAAATTCAGAAATTTGTGCCTGAAATCTGTAGATTTTGAAGGTTTCTTCTTGAAATTTTGAAGGTTTTCCCTCCAAAATTTTCATATTTCGCAGACAGGTTCTGTCGCACCCCGAGAAATCCCGTCCCTTCCGGGGCGCGAGCGGCGGCAGATTGTCAGGATCGCAGTCTCCGGTCACACAACATGCGAGACCTATATGTCTGGTTTCATACATACGTCCAATAACTTGGATAAAATAGTTTGTAAAATCAGAGTTGCGGAAATAAAATATATGTTAACAAAACAGTTTAACATTCATAGGTAGCGGAAGCGTTAATTTAAAACGGTTTTCAAAATGTTAAGTAACAATAGTTGCGGAAGCGATTAAAGATGTTTGACAATACATAAGTAACATGATCAAATGAACACAATGTTTAATAGACTAAGACACTTAAACAGATGCATGCGACTCCAGCCTAGCATCCTATTCCTTGTGCGCGTGCCTTAGTTACCTGAGAAAACATGCGAGTAAAAGGTCAACACAAAGGTTGGTGAGAACACAGGTTTGTAATCAGCAGTAAACATCAAGTGTTTAAAGTAAATGTTTAGCAGGTCTATTTTTCAATACAATGTAATATCAATTGATAGCTAGTCAATATGTTTTATATCATATGCGGGTTCGCAACCGAAGCTAACATGCTGCCTCCCACCATATCCATCCAAGATATGGTAAATGTTGTTTGGTCAATTATGCACTGTTCCGACCTCCAGTCGGGGTGGCCATACGGCTCGCAACAGTGGGGCTTGTCAGGCCCAAATAGTACTATTCAGAATTACCACGCTGAGCGCTACGCGCTATTAACGGTTCGAGGTGTGTTTAATGAGGACTTATCAGTTTTGTGGATGAATGCCACACATATGCATATACGATATTAGCATGTACAAAAATAACCAAAAGTGTGTAAGTTGTTCAAGACAGTTGTTTGCAATGTTTTCTCCCCCAAAGGTAGAAAATAGAAAAAGGGGCCGTGAACTCACCTGGTTAGCAGTTCCGGTATGTTCGTGTGTTCGCGTCTGCGAAAGCTAGCAGTCCTGCTAGTAAGCACCTATAACCATATAGGTGTGAGTATGTGTTATGTGTTGTGTTGTATCCCATACAACTCCAAGTGTCGGTGTGCTCAACCGAGTGCGTGTGTTAACTTGTGAGACTCGACGAATCGTTGGTGACACGATCGTTGTGTTTATGTGCCTTGATGCACATAAGACACCAAAATGTATCCTATGACTCTAATCACCTAAGTTGCTATTTTTAGAAAGTTTCCAACTTAGGAAAGTGTGGTTATGAAATCCCATTTCATAAACTAATAACTTCCAATATGTTTATAAAACATGTTTAAACTCTTAAAACACGTCGTTTGCGCATAAATCACCATTTATGCCGTTTTGCCCAAATAAAGTTTCCTTATTTGGAAAGTATCCGTTTAAAACTCGTTTTCGCAAATCAAGGTTTCCAATATGCTTAGAAATCATTTCTAACCGTATTTCAATATCCCAAGTTCATCAAAACACTTTAAAACATCAAAAGCCCTCTTTTGATTTATAAAAGTTTCCATTTTTAGCAAGTTTCTACAAAACTAAGTTTTTGACAAAATCAAATATCCCAATGTGTTTCTAAACACTTCAATACACATTTAACAACATCTAGACATGTCTAACATGTCTAGATTATCACAAATCCAAGACTTGCACATAAAAGTTTCCTTTTATGGCAAGTTTGTCCAAATCATCGTCAAATCTACCAATAACTCAATCAAACTCAAATCTAACATTCTAATATTATCAAACCAGTAAATCTATAACATCTATTCAACAAATCACCAACGATTTCAAGCACAATAACTAAACGGAGTTGCATGTGGGTTTTTACCCATTGCATGTGCGATCTAACTATAGATAAACACAAGAAACTACCTTAGAAGCTTAAATCCGTGGTGTGACAGGTTCTGGAAGCTCGAATGAAGGCTGGTGTGGATCGTCTTGCTTGTTGGTGGCCTCCAAGACTCCCTTTGGTGCTCCAATGGCTTCCAATCACCAACAATGGCTTCTAATGGTGTTAGCAGAGGTTTAAGCTTGTTTTCAGGTGGGTTTTGGTCGCAACAGTGAGTGGGAACTCGGAGAAAATGGGAAGGAGTTCGACTGAAATGAAGTGGGTTGGTTTATATTGAAATTTTGATCTGCATGGCCTTCGCGTACCGCGGAGGCCGATCAAAAATCATCATCGCGTAGCGCGATGTAATTCGGGAGTCTCGACTCCCGGTTTGCTTCGCGTATCGCGAAGCTTCTCGCCGAAGGGGGTATCGCGTACCGCGACAGGCCAACTTCATTGTTTTTCGATTTCGATGATACGATTTCGCTCGTACTCGATTCCTAACGTTTATCCAAAGCATCTAATACACGTTTAGCACATAATCATATAGTAACATATAAGTTTGATCACCAACGTTCGTGAGACTCGTGTGTGTGTTTCGATAATTCCTCGAATTATCTAAGATAGTTTGTGTTCGTGTTCTACGAAGTGTTTGCACGCTTGATTAATCCTAATCAACGTGTAGTGCACAATTCAATAATTATCCGAACTATTGTCTGGTGTTAGTGTTGTGGTTGCCACACTTGGTTTCCAAAACCAATGTGCGATGTATGATTATCGTTTCGTAGATGTTTGTGTTCAACTCATCTAATTAAACATAATTAAATGAAATGCAACAAGTATGAATGTGAAATGTAAAGAATATAAGAGTTGCAATTTACCTGAAATTGCCGGGTGTCACATCATCCCCTTGTTGAAAGAAATTTCGTCCCGAAATTTGGTTGTTGTTGGTAGTGTTTGAGAAGCAACAGTGTTTGAAAGACAAAAATTTTCCGGTTGTCACATCATCCCCTTGTTGAAAGGAATTTCGTCCCGAAATTTATTTGCTGTTGTCGACATTCGACGTTGTCTGCTTGAAGAGATGGGGATATTTGCGCATCATCTGATCTTCACGTTCCCACGTGAATTCAGGTCCGCGTTTTGAGTTCCATCGGACTTTGACAATAGGAATCTTACTCTGTTTGAGTTGTTTGACCTCACGGTCCATGATCTCTACCGGTTCTTCCACGAACCGTAGCTGTTCATCCACCTGGATCTCATCCAGTGGAACAATAAGTGTTTCATCCGATAAACACTTTTTCAGGTTCGAGACATGAAATACGTTGTGCACTCCGTCGAGTTCGGTTGGCAAGTTGAGTTGGTATGCCACCGGACCAATCCTCTTCAGGATCTCGAAAGGTCCAATATACCGTGGGTTCAGTTTGCCTCGTTTACCAAAACGAATGAGGCCTTTCCAGGGTGAAACTTTCAGAAGGACTTTGTCTCCTACCTTAAATTCCAAAGGCTTTCGGCGTTTGTCGGCATAGCTCTTTTGACGGTCACGAGCTGCTGCCATGCGGTTTCTAATTTGCACGATTTTCTCTGTTGTTTCATGCACAAGTTCCGGGCCAGTGAGCTGGCTGTCGCCCACTTCCGCCCAACATATGGGTGATCGGCATTTCCTGCCATAGAGTGCCTCAAAAGGCGCTGCTTTGATGCTTGTGTGGTAACTGTTGTTGTAGGAAAACTCCACCAACGGTAGGTGAGTTTCCCAGCTGTTACCGAAGTCTACTACGCATGCTCGTAGCATATCTTCAAGAGTTTGGATCGTGCGTTCACTCTGGCCATCAGTTTGTGGGTGGTATGCTGTACTCATATCCAACCGTGTGCCAAGTGACTTTTGCAATGATTTCCAGAAGTTAGAAGTGAATCTGGCGTCTCGATCCGAAATAATGGAGATCGGCACTCCATGTGGCGAGACCACTTCCTTGACATAGATTCTGGCCAGTTTTTCCATCTTGTCATTTTCCTTGATCGCAAGGAAATGTGCTGACTTAGTCAGTCGGTCCACAATCACCCATATTGTGTCACATCCACTTGGGTACGGGGTAATTTGGTGATAAAATCCATGGAGATTTGTTCCCATTTCCATATGGGGATCTCGGGCTGTGTGAGTAATCCAGATGGTTTCTGGTACTCGATCTTGACTTTAGCACAAGTCAAGATTTGCTGACGTAGGTGGCGATGTCAGCTTTCATGTGTGGCCACCAGTAAAGTATCTTCAGATCATGGTACATCTTATCAGATCCAGGGTGAACGGAATACCGGGATTTGTGAGCCTCGTCCATCACAAGGTCTCGTAAGTTCCCGTAATGTGGAACCCAGACGCGTTCCATGAAGTATTGTAGGCCATCGGCTTTTTCCTTAAGTTGCTGTTCCATTCCCCTTAATGATTCAGCCGCTAAGTTTTCAGGTTTAAGTGCCTCCACCTGGGCACTGCGTATCTGTTCAGGAAGATTGGGATGGATGGTGAGTTGTAAAGCTCGTACCCTCTTGGGTTTCGATGTGTTTTTCACGCTTAGGGCATCGGCCACAACATTGGCTTTCCCCGGGTGGTACTTGATAGCACACTCATAGTCGTTTAGGAGCTCGAGCCAGCGACGTTGTCGCATGTTCAGTTCCTTCTGCTCGAATATGTGTTGGAGACTCTTGTGATCAGTGTATATCGTACACTTTCTACCGTACAGGTAGTGTCTCCAGATCTTGAGGGCGAATACCACGGCTCCAAGTTCTAAGTCGTGGGTGGTGTAGTTCTTCTCGTGGACTTTCAGTTGTCGAGAAGCATATGCGATCACCTTGTCTCGCTGCATCAGCACGCAGCCGAGTCCTTGTATCGAGGCATCGCAATATACTACGAAGTCATCCGTTCCATCAGGAAGTGATAAGATTGGTGCACTACAGAGCTTCTGCTTGAGAAGTTGGAATGCAGCTTCTTGTTTGTCAGTCCAGAGATACTTCTTGTCCTTATGGGTTAAGGCTGTAAGGGGTTGGGCTATCTTCGAAAATCCTTCAATAAATCGTCGATAATAGCCGGCCATTCCTAGGAATTGTCGTACCTCAGTTGGGGTCTTTGGTGCTTCCCAGTTCTTGATTGCCTCTATCTTAGATTTATCCACATGAATCCCTTGTTCATTAACAATATGTCCCAAAAATTGGACTTCTCGAATCCAGAAGTCGCACTTTGAGAGTTTAGCGTACAGCTTCTCTTTCCGTAGCAGTTCAAGAGCCAATTGCAGATGCTCTTTGTGTTCTTCCTGAGTTTTGGAGTAAATAAGTATATCATCAATGAAAACAATGATAAACTTGTCAAGGTATGGTTTGCACACTCTATTCATGAGGTCCATGAATACTGCGGGTGCGTTTGTCAGTCCAAACGGCATAACCAAGAACTCATAATGGCCATACCGAGTGCGAAAAGCAGTCTTGGGTATATCTTCCTCCTGAATCCTCAACTGATGGTACCCAGATCGCAGATCGATCTTGGAATAATAACTCGATCCTTGCAGTTGATCGAACAAATCGTCGATGCGGGGTAAGGGGTAACGGTTCTTGATTGTTACTTTGTTCAATTCCCGATAGTCAATGCACATACGAAACGTGCCATCCTTCTTCTTTACAAACAAGACCGGAGTTCCCCAGGGTGAGAAGCTTGGTCTAATGAAACCTTTGTCCAACAGCTCTTGCAGTTGATTGGACAGTTCCTGCATCTCCGAAGGTGCAAGTCGATATGGTGCTCGTGCAATGGGCGCTGCTCCCGGCACAAGGTCTATGCGGAACTCCACTTGCCGAGGTGGTGGTAGTCCTGGTAGATCCTCAGGGAATACATCGGGATAGTCGCATACGACTGGGATTTCTTCTATTCTCTGTTCCTCTTCAGTCTTGTCGGTGATAAGTGCCAATATGGCTGTGTATCCCTTTCGTAAGCATTTGTGAGCCTTCATGCACGAGATGATGTTCAGAGGAGTGTCACTCCTTTCGCCCTTGATATCTAGAGTTTCTCCGTTAGGGAGGGGTATGCGCACAACCTTGTCGTGGCAAATGATTTCAGCCTGGTTTTCAGACAACCAATCCATGCCCACTACGACATCGAAACTGCCTAGTGTAACTGGCATGAGATCAATCTTAAATTTATGGCCTGCTAGCTCTAGAGTGCATTCTTTAAGAATGTGCTTAGTTACAATCAATTTACCATCAGCTAGCTCTACCGTGTAGTCCACATCTAAGGGTGTCGGGGTAAGGGCAAATATCTCACTAAAATCCTTAGATATAAAGCTTTTCTCAGCTCCAGTATCAAACAATACAGATGCATAATTATCGTTCAAGAGATACGTACCGGTTGCAAGGTTGGGGTCCCTTCTGGCCTCCTTGGCCCCAATCACGAAGGCTCGTCCCCTCGTGCCATTGTTCCCGTTGTTGTTGTTCTGTTGGTTGTTGTTGTTGTTCTTCAGGTGCGGGCAGTCCTTCTTGAAATGCCCTGGTTTGCCACATTCGAAGCAACCCTTTGGTGCTTCAAGTTGTTGTTGTTGTTGTGGCTGTGGGGTCTTTACGAGCAGTTCACCCCTGCAGTCCTTGGCTGCATGTCCCCCTTTTCCACAACGCTGGCATTGGAAGCGGCCACATTGTCCCTGTGCATGATGGAAGTTGCACTTGTGGCATTTGGGGTGTTTTCCAGCATAACCTCCTTTGTTCTGGGTGGTTGGGATGGGTGGGGCATAAGCTTGGGTTGATCCAAACTTGCGCTGTTGCGGTGGTGGTTGGAGAGTGGTTGGTTTGTTCAGGGTGTCATCCCATTTTCGTTTACCCTTATCGTTGGTTGTGGTCACAGCACCACGTGGTGGTAAGAGTCCTTGTGCAACCGCCGAGTCAGTGAGTTTGTGGGTAAGTCGTACGGCTTGTTGCATGGTAATGGGGTCAGCAGAGAGTACCATTCCCTGGATTTGAGGTGGCAATCCATCGATATATTTCTCTATGTGCTTGAAAGGTGGATTTGCCATCTCCGGGCACAGGTTTGCCAGTTCATAAGACCTGGCAGTGTAGGCCTCAACCTCGGAACCTATCATTTTGTGGTTCCAGAACTCCGTCTCAAGTTTCTGCACTTCACCGCGGGGACAGTATTCGCGATTCAACATCTGCTTAAAATTTTCCCAAGGCAGAGCGTTGGCTGCATCAAGCCCTAGGTTTTGGACATTGGCGTTCCACCAAGTGAGGGCAGCTCCCTCGAACGTCCCTGCAGCGAACTTGACCCTGTCCTCGTTCCTGCAGTTGCTCATGGCGAAAGCTGATTCCGCCTTCTCGATCCATCGCAATAGTCCAACGGCTCCCTCAGTGCCGCTGAACGAGTGAGGTTTGCAGTCCAGAATCATCTTGAACGTGCAGAGAGGTGGGTTAGGATTTGCTCCTGGAATATGCAAAGAGTAGAGTTGGGTTAAGTATCGAGTGAGTGTATTGAATTGGAAACAAGTGATTGTGATGCGAGGTGAATATGAAAAGGATTCATCACCTTGGTTCAGTAGGTTTTGGTTACGGGCAGCTTCCCGTGCAGCAAGTACCTCCTCAACCCGTTCGTTGATGAGGGCGTTCAACTCAGCTTGAGTCAAGTTGATGTTTCCACGTCCGCCCGCATTCCTGCGTCCTCCACGTCTTCCAGCCATGATCTTCATAGCGAGAATACGCGTTAGTGTTTGACTAATGACTAATGTAGTGTGTGTGGTAGGCATTGTAAAGAAGTATGTAAAACTATCGACTCTTGTCCGTCATGTGCAGTCACATACGGTGTTGGTGGCGATATCATATAGTAAGTGTGTATACTAAGTGTGAGTGTAATCATGTATACAAGCATCACAATACTAAGCTCTATGTGTTGTGTGGAGACTAGTGGTTATAGACTAAGTTCACTAAATGCAAACCTAATTCGCAATAACCGGAGTCTCTGATACCAATCTGTCGCACCCCGAGAAATCCCGTCCCTTCCGGGGCGCGAGCGGCGGCAGATTGTCAGGATCGCAGTCTCCGGTCACACAACATGCGAGACCTATATGTCTGGTTTCATACATACGTCCAATAACTTGGATAAAATAGTTTGTAAAATCAGAGTTGCGGAAATAAAATATATGTTAACAACACAGTTTAACATTCATAGGTAGCGGAAGCGTTAATTTAAAACGGTTTTCAAAATGTTAAGTAACAATAGTTGCGGAAGCGATTAAAGATGTTTGACAATACATAAGTAACATGATCAAATGAACACAATGTTCAATAGACTAAGACACTTAAACAGATGCATGCGACTCCAGCCTAGCATCCTATTCCTTGTGCGCGTGCCTTAGTTACCTGAGAAAACATGCGAGTAAAAGGTCAACACAAAGGTTGGTGAGAACACAGGTTTGTAATCAGCAGTAAACATCAAGTGTTTAAAGTAAATGTTTAGCAGGTCTATTTTTCAATACAATGCAATATCAATTGATAGCTAGTCAATATGTTTTATATCATATGCGGGTTCGCAACCGAAGCTAACATGCTGCCTCCCGCCATATCCATCCAAGATATGGTAAATGTTGTTTGTCAATTTTGCACTGTTCCGACCTCCAGTCGGGGTGGCCATACGGCTCGCAACAGTGGGGCTTGTCAGGCCCAAATAGTACTATTCAGAATTACCACGCTGAGCGCTACGCGCTATTAACGGTTCGAGGTGTGTTTAATGAGGACTTATCAGTTTTGTGGATGAATGCCACACATATGCATATACGATATTAGCATGTACAAAAATAACCAAAAGTGTGTAGGTTGTTCAAAACAGTTGTTTGCAATGTTTTCTCCCCCAAAGGTAGAAAATAGAAAAAGGGGCCGTGAACTCACCTGGTTAGCAGTTCCGGTATGTTCGTGTGTTCGCGTCTGCGAAAGCTAGCAGTCCTGCTAGTAAGCACCTATAACCATATAGGTGTGAGTATGTGTTATGTGTTGTGTTGTATCCCATACAACTCCAAGTGTCGGTGTGCTCAACCGAGTGCGTGTGTTAACTTGTGAGACTCGACGAATCGTTGGTGACACGATCGTTGTGTTTATGTGCCTTGATGCACATAAGACACCAAAATGTATCCTATGACTCTAATCACCTAAGTTGCTATTTTTAGAAAGTTTCCAACTTAGGAAAGTGTGGTTATGAAATCCCATTTCATAAACTAATAACTTCCAATATGTTTATAAAACATGTTTAAACTCTTAAAACACGTCGTTTGCGCATAAATCACCATTTATGCCGTTTTGCCCAAATAAAGTTTCCTTATTTGGAAAGTATCCGTTTAAAACTCGTTTTCGCAAATCAAGGTTTCCAATATGCTTAGAAATCATTTCTAAACATATTTCAATATCCCAAGTTCATCAAAACACTTTAAAACATCAAAAGCCCTCTTTTGATTTATAAAAGTTTCCATTTTTAGCAAGTTTCTACAAAACTAAGTTTTTGACAAAATCAAATATCCCAATGTGTTTCTAAACACTTCAATACACATTTAACAACATCTAGACATGTCTAACATGTCTATATTATCACAAATCCAAGACTTGCACATAAAAGTTTCCTTTTATGGCAAGTTTGTCCAAATCATCGTCAAATCTACCAATAACTCAATCAAACTCAAATCTAACATTCTAATATTATCAAACCAGTAAATCTATAACATCTATTCAACAAATCACCAACGATTTCAAGCACAATAACTAAACGGAGTTGCATGTGGGTTTTTACCCATTGCATGTGCGATCTAACTATAGATAAACACAAGAAACTACCTTAGAAGCTTAAATCCGTGGTGTGACAGGTTCTGGAAGCTCGAATGAAGGCTGGTGTGGATCGTCTTGCTTGTTGGTGGCCTCCAAGAACTCCCTTTGGTGCTCCAATGGCTTCCAATCACCAACAATGGCTTCTAATGGTGTTAGCAGAGGTTTAAGCTTGTTTTCAGGTGGGTTTTGGTCGCAACAGTGAGTGGGAACTCAGAGAAAATGGGAAGGAGTTCGACTGAAATGAAGTGGGTTGGTTTATATTGAAATTTTGATCTGCATGGCCTTCGCGTACCGCGGAGGCCGATCAAAAATCATCATCGCGTAGCGCGATGTAATTCGGGAGTCTCGACTCCCGGTTTGCTTCGCGTATCGCGAAGCTTCTCGCCGAAGGGGGTATCGCGTACCGCGACAGGCCAACTTCATTGTTTTTCGATTTCGATGATACGATTTCGCTCGTACTCGATTCCTAACGTTTATCCAAAGCATCTAATACACGTTTAGCACATAATCATATAGTAACATATAAGTTTGATCACCAACGTTCGTGAGACTCGTGTGTGTGTTTCGATAATTCCTCGAATTATCTAAGATAGTTTGTGTTCGTGTTCTACGAAGTGTTTGCACGCTTGATTAATCCTAATCAACGTGTAGTGCACAATTCAATAATTATCCGAACTATTGTCTGGTGTTAGTGTTGTGGTTGCCACACTTGGTTTCCAAAACCAATGTGCGATGTATGATTATCGTTTCGTAGATGTTTGTGTTCAACTCATCTAATTAAACATAATTAAATGAAATGCAACAAGTATGAATGTGAAATGTAAAGAATATAAGAGTTGCAATTTACCTGAAATTGCCGGGTGTCACAATGTTTCTTGAACAAAAGTTAAATTACTAGTTTTGATCATGTGTTTATTTTTTAAAAGAAATTCAAAATTTGTTTTTTACTTTTGTTTTAGTTTAAAGTTGAAACATTCTTTGCGTATACTTACGTATCGACCTGATTGTTATAGCTTTAAATGTTTTAAGTTTGTTTTCTTGGTTTTGATTAAGATTTGGACAATCTCTGCGCATATGAGAATATCTATCTCATTGTTAAATGCTTAATAATAAATTATTGTTTCGTTTATTTTCAGGAACATCTGAGCATACGAAAGTATCCACCTTGATTCCAAGATTTTGAACAAATTCAATTTGTTTTATATTTTGAAAAGAAATTCTGTTTTATTTTTGCATGATCAGGCTAGTTAAAATTGAAATATATTGTTTCAACGACATTTTTGTTTGTTTAGTTTCTCACAAAACGGGGATGTATTCAAGTAAATGTAGAACATAAAGTATTTGATGATTTTGTTTTCAATTGATATTTTAACTAAGTAATTAAACTTAAAGATGTTTTATACTGACAATCATCTTTAAATTGTAATTTGCTGATAAATATATTCATTAATTCAATCAGGTGTGATGATAATTGTAATACATTATGATCTAATGTCTGGATCTTTCTCAAACAAAATATGTGATTGTTTTGTCCTGAATGAGTGATAATTAATCTTACAAAATGCTTTTTGAACAAAAGTTAAATTACTAGTTTTGATCATGTGTTTATTTTTTAAAAGAAATTCTAAATTTGTTTTTTACTTTTGTTTTAGTTTAAAGTCGAAACATTCTTTGCGTATACTTACGTATCGACCTGATTGTTATAGCTTTAAATGTTTTAAGTTTGTTTTCTTGGTTTTGATTAAGATTTGGACAATCTCTGCGCATATGAGAATATCGATCTCATTGTTAAATGCTTAATATTAAATTATTCTTTCGTTCATTTTCTGGATCATCTGAGCATACGAAAGTATCAACCTTGATTCCAAGATTTTGAACAAATTCAATTTGTTTTATATTTTGTTATTTTGAAAAGAAATTCTGTTTTTTTTTTTGCATGATCAAGCTAGTTAAAATTGAAATATATTGTTTCAACGACATTTTTGTTTGTTTAGTTTTTCACAAAACGGGGATGTATTCAAGTAAATGTAGAACATAAAGTATTTGATGATTTTGTTTTCAATTGACATTTTAACTAAGTAATTAAACTTAAAGATGTTTTATACTGACAATCATCTTTAAATTGTAATTTCCTGATAAATATATTCATTAATTCAATCAGGTGTGATGATAATTGTAATACAATATGATCTCATGTCTGGATCTTTCTCAAACAAAAATATGTGATTGTTTTGTTAGTTTATATTTCATAGTTATATTTGTTAAATATATTGTTTCAACGACATTTTTGTTTGTTTAGTTTTTCACAAAACGGGGATGTATTCAAGTAAATGTAGAACATAAAGTATTTGATGATTTTGTTTTCAATTGATATTTTAACTAAGTAATTAAACTTAAAGATGTTTTATACTGACAATCATCTTTAAATTGTAATTTGCTGATAAATATATTCATTAATTCAATCAGGTGTGATGATAATTGTAATACATTATGATCTCATGTCTGGATCTTTCTCAAACAAAAATATGTGATTGTTTTGTCCTGAATGAGTGATAATTAATCTTACAAAATGTCTTTTGAACAAAAGTTAAATTACTAGTTTTGATCATGTGTTTAGTTTTTTAAAAGAAATTCTAAATTTGTTTTTTACTTTTGTTTTAGTTTAAAATTGAAACATTCTTTGCGTATACTTACGTATCGACCTGATTGTTATACCTTTAAATGTTTTAAGTTTGTTTTCTTGGTTTTGATTAAGATTTGGACAATCTCTGCGCATATGAGAATATCGATCTCATTGTTAAATGCTTAATATTAAATTATTATTTCGTTCATTTTCTGGATCATCTGAGCATACGAAAGTATCAACCTTGATTCCAAGATTTTGAACAAATTCAATTTGTTTTATATTTTGTTATTTTGAAAAGAAATTCTGTTTTATTTTTGCATGATCAAGCTAGTTAAAATTGAAATATATTGTTTCAACGACATTTTTGTTTGTTTAGTTTTTCACAAAACGGGGATGTATTCAAGTAAATGTAGAACATAAAGAATTTGATGATTTTGTTTTCAATTGATATTTTAACTAAGTAATTAAACTTAAAGAGGTTTTATACTGAAAATCATCTTTGACTTGTAATTTGCTGATAAATATATTCATTAATTCAATCAGGTGTGATGATAATTGTAATACAATATGATCTCATGTCTGGATCTTTCTCAAACTAAAATATGTGATTGTTTTGTCCTGAATGAGTGATAATTAATCTTACAAAATATGTGTTTATTTTTTAAAAGAAATTCTAAATTTGTTTTTTACTTTTGTTTTAGTTTAAAGTTGAAACATTTTTTGCGTATACTTACGTATCGACCTGATTGTTATAGCTTTAAATGTTTTAAGTTTGTTTTCTTGGTTTTGATTAAGATTTGGACAATCTCTGCGCATATGAGAATATCGATCTCATTGTTAAATGCTTAATATTAAATTATTGTTTCGTTCATTTTCTGGATTATCTGAGCATACGAAAGTATCAACCTTGATTCCAAGATTTTGCACAAATTCAATTTGTTTTATATTTTGTTATTTTGAAAAGAAATTCTGTTTATTTTTGCATGATCAAGCTAGTTAAAATTGAAATATATTGTTTCAACGACATTTTTGTTTGTTTAGTTTTTCACAAAACGGGGATGTATTCAAGTAAATGTAGAACATAAAGTATTTGATGATTTTGTTTTCAATTGACATTTTAACTAAGTAATTAAACTTAAAGATGTTTTATACTGACAATCATCTTTAAATTGTAATTTGCTAATAAATATATTCATTAATTCAATCAGGTGTGATGATAATTGAAATACATTATGATCTAATGTCTGGATCTTTCTCAAACAAAATATGTGATTGTTTTGTCCTGAATGAGTGATAATTAATCTTACAAAATGCTTTTTGAACAAAAGTTAAATTACTAGTTTTGATCATGTGTTTATAAAAATTCTAAATTTGTTTTTTACTTTTGTTTTAGTTTAAAGTTGAAACATTCTTTGCGTATACTTACGTATCGACCTGATTGTTATAGCTTTAAATGTTTTAAGTTTGTTTTCTTGGTTTTGATTAAGATTTGGACAATCTCTGCGCATATGAGAATATCGATCTCATTGTTAAATGCTTAATATTAAATTATTCTTTCGTTCATTTTCTGGATCATCTGAGCATACGAAAGTATCAACCTTGATTCCAAGATTTTGAACAAATTCAATTTGTTTTATATTTTGTAATTTTGAAAAGAAATTCTTTTTTTTTTTTGCATGATCAAGCTAGTTAAAATTGAAATATATTGTTTCAACGACATTTTTGTTTGTTTAGTTTTTCACAAAACGGGGATGTATTCAAGTAAATGTAGAACATAAAGTATTTGATGATTTTGTTTTCAATTGACATTTTAACTAAGTAATTAAACTTAAAGATGTTTTATACTGACAATCATCTTTAAATTGTAATTTCTTGATAAATATATTCATTAATTCAATCAGGTGTGATGATAATTGTAATACAATATGATCTCATGTCTGGATCTTTCTCAAACAAAAATATGTGATTGTTTTGTTAGTTTATATTTCATAGTTATATTTGTTAAATATATTGTTTCAACGACATTTTTGTTTGTTTAGTTTTTCATTAAATGGGGATGTATTCAAGTAAATGTAGAACATAAAGTATTTGATGATTTTGTTTTCAATTGATATTTTAACTAAGTAATTAAACTTAAAGATGTTTTATACTGACAATCATCTTTGACTTGTAATTTGCTGATAAATATATTCATTAATTCAATCAGGTGTGATGCTAATTGTAATACATTATGATCTCATGTCTGGATCTTTCTCAAACAAAAATATGTGATTGTTTTGTCCTGAATGAGTGATAATTAATCTTACAAAATGTTTCTTGAACAAAAGTTAAATTACTAGTTTTGATCATGTGTTTATTTTTTAAAAGAAATTCTAAATTTGTTTTTTACTTTTGTTTTAGTTTAAAGTTGAAACATTCTTTGCGTATACTTACGTATCGACCTGATTGTTATAGCTTTAAATGTTTTAAGTTTGTTTTCTTGGTTTTGATTAAGATTTGGACAATCTCTGCGCATATGAGAATATCGATCTCATTGTTAAATGCTTAATATTAAATTATTATTTCGTTCATTTTCTGGATCATCTGAGCATACGAAAGTATCAACCTTGATTCCAAGATTTTGAACAAATTCAATTTGTTTTATATTTTGTTATTTTGAAAAGAAATTCTGTTTTATTTTTGCATAATCAAGCTAGTTAAAATTGAAATATATTGTTTCAACGACATTTTTGTTTGTTTAGTTTTTCACAAAACGGGGATGTATTCAAGTAAATGTAGAACATAAAGAATTTGATGATTTTGTTTTCAATTGATATTTTAACTAAGTAATTAAACTTAAAGAGGTTTTATACTGAAAATCATCTTTGATTTGTAATTTGCTGATAAATATATTCATTAATTCAATCAGGTGTGATGATAATTGTAATACAATATGATCTCATGTCAGGATCTTTCTCAAACAAAAATATGTGATTGTTTTGTCCTGAATGAGTGATAATTAATCTTACAAACTGTTTCTTGAACAAAAGTTAAATTACTAGTTTTGATCATGTGTTTATTTTTTAAAAGAAATTCTAAATTTGTTTTTTACTTTTGTTTAGTTTAAAGTTGAAACATTCTTTGCGTATACTTACGTATCGACCTGATTGTTATAGCTTTAAATGTTTTAAGTTTGTTTTCTTGGTTTTGATTAAGATTTGGACAATCTCTGCGCATATGAGAATATCGATCTCATTGTTAAATGCTTAATATTAAATTATTGTTTCGTTCATTTTCTGGATTATCTGAGCATACGAAAGTATCAACCTTGATTCCAAGATTTTGTACAAATTCAATTTGTTTTATATTTTGTTATTTTGAAAAGAAATTCTGTTTATTTTTGCATGATCAAGCTAGTTAAAATTGAAATATATTGTTTCAACGACATTTTTGTTTCTTTAGTTTTTCACAAAACGGGAATGTATTCAAGTAAATGTAGAACATAAAGTATTTGATGATTTTGTTTTCAATTGATATTTTAACTAAGTAATTAAACTTAAAGAGGTTTTATATTGAAAATCATCTTTGACTTGTAATTTGCTGATAAATATATTCATTAATTCAATCAAGTGTGATGACAATTGTAATACAATATGATCTCATGTCTGGATCTTTCTCAAACAAAAATATGTGATTGTTTTGTCCTGAATGAGTGATAATTAATCTTACAAAATGTTTCTTGAACAAAAGTTAAATTACTAGTTTTGATCATGTGTTTATTTTTAAAAGAAATTCTAAATTTGTTTTTTACTTTTGTTTTAGTTTAAAGTTGAAACATTCTTTGCGTATACTTACGTATCGACCTGATTGTTATAGCTTTAAATGTTTTAAGTTTGTTTTCTTGGTTTTGATTAAGATTTGGACAATCTCTGCGCATATGAGAATATCGATCTCATTGTTAAATGCTTAATCTTAAATTATTGTTTCGTTCATTTTCTGGATCATCTGAGCATAGGAAAGTATCAACCTTGATTCCAAAATTTTGAACAAATTCAATTTGTTTTATATTTTGTTATTTTGAAAAGAAATTATGTTTTATTTTTGCATGATCAAGCTAGTTAAAATTGAAATATATTGTTTCAACGACATTTTTGTTTGTTTAGTTTTTCACAAAAAGGGGATGTATTCAAGTAAATGTAGAACATAAAGTATTTGATGATTTTGTTTTCAATTTATATTTAAACAAAGTAAGTAAACTTAAAGATGTTTTATACTGACAATCATCTTTGAATTGTAATTTGCTGATAAATATATTCATTAATTCAATCAGGTGTGATGATAATTGTAATACAATATGATCTCATTTCTGGATCTTTCTCAAACAAAAATATGTGATTCTTTTGTTAGTTTATATTTCATAGTTATATTTGTTAAATATATTGTTTCAACGACATTTTTGTTTGTTTAGTTTTTCATTAAATCGGGATGTATTCAAGTAAATGTAGAACATAAAGTATTTGATGATTTTGTTTTCAATTGATATTTTAACTAAGTAATTAAACTTAAAGATGTTTTATACTGACAATCATCTTTGACTTGTAATTTGCTGATAAATATATTCATTAATTCAATCAGGTGTGATGATAATGGTAATACATTATGATCTCATGTCTGGATCTTTCTCAAACAAAAATATGTGATTGTTTTGTCCTGAATGAGTGATAATTAATCTTACAAAATGTTTCTTGAACAAAAGTTAAATTACTAGTTTTGATCATGTGTTTATTTTTTAAAAGAAATTCTAAATTTGTTTTTTACTTTTGTTTTAGTTTAAAGTTGAAACATTCTTTGCGTATACTTACGTATCGACCTGATTGTTATAGCTTTAAATGTTTTAAGTTTGTTTTCTTGGTTTTGATTAAGATTTGGACAATCTTTGCGCATATGAGAATATCGATCTCATTGTTAAATGCTTAATCTTAAATTATTGTTTCGTTCATTTTCTGGATCATCTGAGCATAGGAAAGTATCAACCTTGATTCCAAGATTTTGAACAAATTCAATTTGTTTTATATTTTGTTATTTTGAAAAGAAATTCTGTTTTATTTTTGCATGATCAAGATAGTTAAAATTAAAATATATTGTTTCAACGACATTTTTGTTTGTTTAGTTTTTCACAAAACGGGGATGTATTCAAGTAAATGTAGAACATAAAGTATTTGATGATTTTGTTTTCAATTGATATTTTAACTAAGTAATTAAACTTAAAGATGTTTTATACTGACAATCATCTTTGAATTGTAATTTGCTGATAAATATATTCATTAATTCGATCAGGTGTGATGATAATTGTAATACAATATGATCTCATTTCTGGATCTTTCTCAAACAAAAATATGTGATTATTTTGTTAGTTTATATTTCATAGTTATGTTTGTTAAATATATTGTTTCAACGACATTTTTGTTTGTTTAGTTTTTCATTAAATGGGGATGTATTCAAGTAAATGTAGAACATAAAGAATTTGATGATTTTGTTTTCAATTGATATTTTAACTAAGTAATTAAACTTAAAGATGTTTTATACTGACAATCATCTTTGACTTGTAATTTGCTGATAAATATATTCATTAATTCAATCAGGTGTGATGATAATTGTAATACATTATGATCTCATGTCTGGATCATTCTCAAACAAAAATATGTGATTGTTTTGTCCTGAATGAGTGATAATTAATCTTACAAAATGTTTCTTGAACAAAAGTTAAATTACTAGTTTTGATCATGTGTTTATTTTTTAAAAGAAATTCTAAATTTGTTTTTTACTTTTGTTTTAGTTTAAAGTTGAAACATTCTTTGCGTATACTTACGTATCGACCTGATTGTTATAGCTTTAAATGTTTTAAGTTTGTTTTCTTGGTTTTGATTAAGATTTGGACAATCTTTGCGCATATGAGAATATCGATCTCATTGTTAAATGCTTAATCTTAAATTATTGTTTCGTTCATTTTCTGGATCATCTGAGCATAGGAAAGTATCAACCTTGATTCCAAGATTTTGAACAAATTCAATTTGTTTTATATTTTGTTATTTTGAAAAGAAATTCTGTTTTATTTTTGCATGATCAAGCTAGTTAAAATTAAAATATATTGTTTCAACGACATTTTTGTTTGTTTAGTTTTTCACAAAACGGGGATGTATTCAAGTAAATGTAGAACATAAAGTATTTGATGATTTTGTTTTCAATTGATATTTTAACTAAGTAATTAAACTTAAAGATGTTTTATACTGACAATCATCTTTGAATTGTAATTTGCTAATAAATATATTCATTAATTCGATCAGGTGTGATGATAATTGTAATACAATATGATCTCATTTCTGGATATTTCTCAAACAAAAATATGTGATTATTTTGTTAGTTTATATTTCATAGTTATGTTTGTTAAATATATTGTTTCAACGACATTTTTGTTTGTTTAGTTTTTCATTAAATGGGGATGTATTCAAGTAAATGTAGAACATAAAGAATTTGATGATTTTGTTTTCAATTGATATTTTAACTAAGTAATTAAACTTAAAGATGTTTTATACTGACAATCATCTTTGACTTGTAATTTGCTGATAAATATATTCATTAATTCAATCAGGTGTGATGATAATTGTAATACATTATGATCTCATGTCTGGATCATTCTCAAACAAAAATATGTGATTGTTTTGTCCTGAATGAGTGATAATTAATCTTACAAAATGTTTCTTGAACAAAAGTTAAATTACTAGTTTTGATCATGTGTTTATTTTTTAAAAGAAATTCTAAATTTGTTTTTTACTTTTGTTTTAGTTTAAAGTTGAAACATTCTTTGCGTATACTTACGTATCGACCTGATTGTTATAGCTTTAAATGTTTTAAGTTTGTTTTCTTGGTTTTGATTAAGATTTGGACAATCTTTGCGCATATGAGAATATCGATCTCATTGTTAAATGCTTAATCTTAAATTATTGTTTCGTTCATTTTCTGGATCATCTGAGCATAGGAAAGTATTAACCTTGATTCCAAGATTTTGAACAAATTCAATTTGTTTTATATTTTGTTATTTTGAAAAGAAATTCTGTTTTATTTTTGCATGATCAAGCTAGTTAAAATTGAAATATATTGTTTCAACGACATTTTTGTTTGTTTAGTTTTTCACAAAATGGGGATGTATTCAAGTAAATGTAGAACATAAAGTATTTGATGTTTTAGTTTTCAATTGATATTTTAACAAAGTAAGTAAACTTAAAGATGTATTATACTGACAATCATCTTTGAATTGTAATTTGCTGATAAATATATTCATTAATTCAATCAGGTGTGATGATAATTGTAATACAATATGATCTCATGTCTGGATCTTTCTCAAACAAAAATATGTGATTATTTTGTTAGTTTATATTTCATAGTTATATTTGTTAAATATATTGTTTCAACGACATTTTTGTTTGTTTAGTTTTTCACAAAACGGGGATGTATTCAAGTAAGTGTAGAACATAAAGTATTTGATGATTTTGTTTTCAATTGATATTTTAACTAAGTAATTAAACTTAAAGATGTTTTATACTGACAATCATCTTTGAATTGTAATTTGCTGATAAATATATTCATTAATTCAATCAGGTGTGATGATAATTGTAATACATTATGATCTCATGTCTGGATCTTTCTCAAACAAAAATATGTGATTGTTTTGTCCTGAATGAGTGATAATTAATCTTACAAAATGTTTTTGAACAAAAGTGAAATTACTAGTTTTGATCATGTGTTTATTTTTTAAAAGAAATTCTAAATTTGTTTTTTACTTTTGTTTTAGTTTAAAGTTGAAACATTCTTTGCGTATACTTACGTATCGACCTGATTGTTATAGCTTTAAATGTTTTAAGTTTGTTTTCTTGGTTTTGATTAAGATTTGGACAATCTTTGCGCATATGAGAATATCGATCTCATTGTTAAATGCTTAATCTTAAATTATTGTTTCGTTCATTTTCTGGATCATCTGAGCATAGGAAAGTATTAACCTTGATTCCAAGATTTTGAACAAATTCAATTTGTTTTATATTTTGTTATTTTGAAAAGAAATTCTGTTTTATTTTTGCATGATCAAGCTAGTTAAAATTGAAATATATTGTTTCAACGACATTTTTGTTTGTTTAGTTTTTCACAAAACGGGGATGTATTCAAGTAAATGTAGACCATAAAGTATTTGATGATTTTGTTTTCAATTGATAATTTAACAAAGTAAGTAAACTTAAAGATGTTTTATACTGACAATCATCTTTTAATTGTAATTTGCTGATAAATATATTCATTAATTCAATCAGGTGTGATGATAATTGTAATACAATATGATCTCATTTCTGGATCTTTCTCAAATAAAAATATGTGATTATTTTGTTAGTTTATATTTCATAGTTATATTTGTTAAATATATTGTTTCAACGACATTTTTGTTTGTTTAGTTTTTCACAAAACGGGGATGTATTCAAGTAAATGTAGAACATAAAGTATTTGATGATTTTGTTTTCAATTGATATTTTAACAAAGTAAGTAAACTTAAAGATGTATTATACTGACAATCATCTTTGAAATGTAATTTGCTGATAAATATATTCATTAATTCAATCAGGTGTGATGATAATTGTAATACAATATGATCTCATGTCTGGATCTTTCTCAAACAAAAATATGTGATTATTTTGTTAGTTTATACTTCATAGTTATATTTGTTAAATATATTGTTTCAACGACATTTTTGTTTGTTTAGTTTTTCACAAAACGGGGATGTATTCAAGTAAATGTAGAACATAAAGTATTTGATGATTTTGTTTTCAATTGATATTTTAACTAAGTACTTAAACTTAAAGATGTTTTATACTGAAAATCATCTTTGAATTGTAATTTGCTGATAAATATATTCATTAATTCAATCAGGTATGATGATAATTGTAATACAATATGATCTCATTTCTGGATCTTTCTCAAACAAAAATATGTGATTATTTTGTTAGTTTATATTTCATAGTTATATTTGTTAAATATATTGTTTCAACGACATTTTTGTTTGTTTAGTTTTTCATTAACTGGGGATGTATTCAAGTAAATGTAGAACATAAAGTATTTGATGATTTTGTTTTCAATTGATATTTTAACTAAGTAATTAAACTTAAAGATGTTTTATACTGACAATCATCTTTGACTTGTAATTTGCTGATAAATATATTCATTAATTCAATCAGGTATGATGATAATTGTAATACAATATGATCTCATTTCTGGATCTTTCTCAAACAAAAATATGTGATTATTTTGTTAGTTTATATTTCATAGTTATATTTGTTAAATATATTGTTTCAACGACATTTTTGTTTGTTTAGTTTTTCACAAAACGGGGATGTATTCAAGTAAATGTAGAACATAAAGTATTTGATGATTTTGTTTTCAATTGATATTTTAACTAAGTACTTAAACTTAAAGATGTTTTATACTGACAATCATCTTTGAATTGTAATTTGCTGATAAATATATTCATTAATTCAATCAGGTATGATGATAATTGTAATACAATATGATCTCATTTCTGGATCTTTCTCAAACAAAAATATGTGATTATTTTGTTAGTTTATATTTCATAGTTATATTTGTTAAATATATTGTTTCAACGACATTTTTGTTTGTTTAGTTTTTCATTAAATGGGGATGTATTCAAGTAAATGTAGAACATAAAGTATTTGATGATTTTGTTTTCAATTGATATTTTAACTAAGTAATTAAACTTAAAGATGTTTTATACTGACAATCATCTTTGACTTGTAATTTGCTGATAAATATATTCATTAATTCAATCAGGTATGATGATAATTGTAATACAATATGATCTCATTTCTGGATCTTTCTCAAACAAAAATATGTGATTATTTTGTTAGTTTATATTTCATAGTTATGTTTGTTAAATATATTGTTTCAACGACATTTTTGTTTGTTTAGTTTTTCATTAAATGGGGATGTATTCAAGTAAATGTAGAACATAAAGAATTTGATGATTTTGATTTCAATTGATATTTTAACTAAGTAATTAAACTTAAAGATGTTTTATACTGACAATCATCTTTGACTTGTAATTTGCTGATAAATATATTCATTAATTCAATCAGGTGTGATGATAATTGTAATACAATATGATCTCATGTCTGGATCTTTCTCAAACAAAAATATGTGATTATTTTGTTAGTTTATATTTCATAGTTATATTTGTTAAATATATTGTTTCAATGACATTTTTGTTTGTTTAGTTTTTCACAAAACGGGGATGTATTCAAGTAAATGTAGAACATAAAGTATTTGATGATTTTCTTTTCAATTGATATTTTAACTAAGTAATTAAACTTAAAGATGTTTTATACTGACAATCATCTTTGAGTTGTAATTTGCTGATAAATATATTCATTAATTCAATCAGGTATGATGATAATTGTAATACAATATGATCTCATTTCTGGATCTTTCTCAAACAAAAATATGTGATTATTTTGTTAGTTTATATTTCATAGTTATATTTGTTAAATATATTGTTTCAACGACATTTTTGTTTGTTTAGTTTTTCATTAACTGGGGATGTATTCAAGTAAATGTAGAACATAAAGTATTTGATGATTTTGTTTTCAATTGATATTTTAACTAAGTAATTAAACTTAAAGATGTTTTATACTGACAATCATCTTTGACTTGTAATTTGCTGATAAATATATTCATTAATTCAATCAGGTATGATGATAATTGTAATACAATATGATCTCATTTCTGGATCTTTCTCAAACAAAAATATGTGATTATTTTGTTAGTTTATATTTCATAGTTATATTTGTTAAATATATTGTTTCAACGACATTTTTGTTTGTTTAGTTTTTCACAAAACGGGGATGTATTCAAGTAAATGTAGAACATAAAGTATTTGATGATTTTGTTTTCAATTGATATTTTAACTAAGTACTTAAACTTAAAGATGTTTTATACTGACAATCATCTTTGAATTGTAATTTGCTGATAAATATATTCATTAATTCAATCAGGTATGATGATAATTGTAATACAATATGATCTCATTTCTGGATCTTTCTCAAACAAAAATATGTGATTATTTTGTTAGTTTATATTTCATAGTTATATTTGTTAAATATATTGTTTCAACGACATTTTTGTTTGTTTAGTTTTTCATTAAATGGGGATGTATTCAAGTAAATGTAGAACATAAAGTATTTGATGATTTTGTTTTCAATTGATATTTTAACTAAGTAATTAAACTTAAAGATGTTTTATACTGACAATCATCTTTGACTTGTAATTTGCTGATAAATATATTCATTAATTCAATCAGGTATGATGATAATTGTAATACAATATGATCTCATTTCTGGATCTTTCTCAAACAAAAATATGTGATTATTTTGTTAGTTTATATTTCATAGTTATGTTTGTTAAATATATTGTTTCAACGACATTTTTGTTTGTTTAGTTTTTCATTAAATGGGGATGTATTCAAGTAAATGTAGAACATAAAGAATTTGATGATTTTGATTTCAATTGATATTTTAACTAAGTAATTAAACTTAAAGATGTTTTATACTGACAATCATCTTTGACTTGTAATTTGCTGATAAATATATTCATTAATTCAATCAGGTGTGATGATAATTGTAATACAATATGATCTCATGTCTGGATCTTTCTCAAACAAAAATATGTGATTATTTTGTTAGTTTATATTTCATAGTTATATTTGTTAAATATATTGTTTCAATGACATTTTTGTTTGTTTAGTTTTTCACAAAACGGGGATGTATTCAAGTAAATGTAGAACATAAAGTATTTGATGATTTTCTTTTCAATTGATATTTTAACTAAGTAATTAAACTTAAAGATGTTTTATACTGACAATCATCTTTGAGTTGTAATTTGCTGATAAATATATTCATTAATTCAATCAGGTATGATGATAATTGTAATACAATATGATCTCATTTCTGGATCTTTCTCAAACAAAAATATGTGATTATTTTGTTAGTTTATATTTCATAGTTATATTTGTTAAATATATTGTTTCAACGACATTTTTGTTTGTTTAGTTTTTCACAAAACGGGGATGTATTCAAGTAAATGTAGAACATAAAGTATTTGATGATTTTGTTTTCAATTGATATTTTAACTAAGTACTTAAACTTAAAGATGTTTTATACTGACAATCATCTTTGAATTGTAATTTGCTGATAAATATATTCATTAATTCAATCAGGTATGATGATAATTGTAATACAATATGATCTCATTTCTGGATCTTTCTCAAACAAAAATATGTGATTATTTTGTTAGTTTATATTTCATAGTTATATTTGTTAAATATATTGTTTCAACGACATTTTTGTTTGTTTAGTTTTTCATTAACTGGGGATGTATTCAAGTAAATGTAGAACATAAAGTATTTGATGATTTTGTTTTCAATTGATATTTTAACTAAGTAATTAAACTTAAAGATGTTTTATACTGACAATCATCTTTGACTTGTAATTTGCTGATAAATATATTCATTAATTCAATCAGGTATGATGATAATTGTAATACAATATGATCTCATTTCTGGATCTTTCTCAAACAAAAATATGTGATTATTTTGTTAGTTTATATTTCATAGTTATATTTGTTAAATATATTGTTTCAACGACATTTTTGTTTGTTTAGTTTTTCACAAAACGGGGATGTATTCAAGTAAATGTAGAACATAAAGTATTTGATGATTTTGTTTTCAATTGATATTTTAACTAAGTACTTAAACTTAAAGATGTTTTGTACTGACAATCATCTTTGAATTGTAATTTGCTGATAAATATATTCATTAATTCAATCAGGTATGATGATAATTGTAATACAATATGATCTCATTTCTGGATCTTTCTCAAACAAAAATATGTGATTATTTTGTTAGTTTATATTTCATAGTTATATTTGTTAAATATATTGTTTCAACGACATTTTTGTTTGTTTAGTTTTTCATTAAATGGGGATGTATTCAAGTAAATGTAGAACATAAAGTATTTGATGATTTTGTTTTCAATTGATATTTTAACTAAGTAATTAAACTTAAAGATGTTTTATACTGACAATCATCTTTGACTTGTAATTTGCTGATAAATATATTCATTAATTCAATCAGGTATGATGATAATTGTAATACAATATGATCTCATTTCTGGATCTTTCTCAAACAAAAATATGTGATTATTTTGTTTGTTTATATTTCATAGTTATGTTTGTTAAATATATTGTTTCAACGACATTTTTGTTTGTTTAGTTTTTCATTAAATGGGGATGTATTCAAGTAAATGTAGAACATAAAGAATTTGATGATTTTGTTTTCAATTGATATTTTAACTAAGTAATTAAACTTAAAGATGTTTTATACTGACAATCATCTTTGACTTGTAATTTGCTGATAAATATATTCATTAATTCAATCAGGTGTGATGATAATTGTAATACAATATGATCTCATGTCTGGATCTTTCTCAAACAAAAATATGTGATTATTTTGTTAGTTTATATTTCATAGTTATATTTGTTAAATATATTGTTTCAATGACATTTTTGTTTGTTTAGTTTTTCACAAAACGGGGATGTATTCAAGTAAATGTAGAACATAAAGTATTTGATGATTTTCTTTTCAATTGATATTTTAACTAAGTAATTAAACTTAAAGATGTTTTATACTGACAATCATCTTTGAGTTGTAATTTGCTGATAAATATATTCATTAATTCAATCAGGTATGATGATAATTGTAATACAATATGATCTCATTTCTGGATCTTTCTCAAACAAAAATATGTGATTATTTTGTTAGTTTATATTTCATAGTTATATTTGTTAAATATATTGTTTCAACGACATTTTTGTTTGTTTAGTTTTTCACAAAACGGGGATGTATTCAAGTAAATGTAGAACATAAAGTATTTGATGATTTTGTTTTCAATTGATATTTTAACTAAGTACTTAAACTTAAAGATGTTTTATACTGACAATCATCTTTGAATTGTAATTTGCTGATAAATATATTCATTAATTCAATCAGGTATGATGATAATTGTAATACAATATGATCTCATTTCTGGATCTTTCTCAAACAAAAATATGTGATTATTTTGTTAGTTTATATTTCATAGTTATATTTGTTAAATATATTGTTTCAACGACATTTTTGTTTGTTTAGTTTTTCATTAAATGGGGATGTATTCAAGTAAATGTAGAACATAAAGTATTTGATGATTTTGTTTTCAATTGATATTTTAACTAAGTAATTAAACTTAAAGATGTTTTATACTGACAATCATCTTTGACTTGTAATTTGCTGATAAATATATTCATTAATTCAATCAGGTATGATGATAATTGTAATACAATATGATCTCATTTCTGGATCTTTCTCAAACAAAAATATGTGATTATTTTGTTAGTTTATATTTCATAGTTATGTTTGTTAAATATATTGTTTCAACGACATTTTTGTTTGTTTAGTTTTTCATTAAATGGGGATGTATTCAAGTAAATGTAGAACATAAAGAATTTGATGATTTTGTTTTCAATTGATATTTTAACTAAGTAATTAAACTTAAAGATGTTTTATACTGACAATCATCTTTGACTTGTAATTTGCTGATAAATATATTCATTAATTCAATCAGGTATGATGATAATTGTAATACAATATGATCTCATTTCTGGATCTTTCTCAAACAAAAATATGTGATTATTTTGTTAGTTTATATTTCATAGTTATGTTTGTTAAATATATTGTTTCAACGACATTTTTGTTTGTTTAGTTTTTCATTAAATGGGGATGTATTCAAGTAAATGTAGAACATAAAGAATTTGATGATTTTGTTTTCAATTGATATTTTAACTAAGTAATTAAACTTAAAGATGTTTTATACTGACAATCATCTTTGACTTGTAATTTGCTGATAAATATATTCATTAATTCAATCAGGTGTGATGATAATTGTAATACAATATGATCTCATGTCTGGATCTTTCTCAAACAAAAATATGTGATTATTTTGTTAGTTTATATTTCATAGTTATATTTGTTAAATATATTGTTTCAATGACATTTTTGTTTGTTTAGTTTTTCACAAAACGGGGATGTATTCAAGTAAATGTAGAACATAAAGTATTTGATGATTTTGTTTTCAATTGATATTTAAACTAAGTAATTAAACTTAAAGATGTTTTATACTGACAATCATCTTTGAGTTGTAATTTGCTGATAAATATATTCATTAATTCAATCAGGTATGATGATAATTGTAATACAATATGATCTCATTTCTGGATCTTTCTCAAACAAAAATATGTGATTATTTTGTCCTGAATGAGTGATAATTAATCTTACAAAATGTTTCTTGAACAAAAGTTAAATTACTAGTTTTGATCATGTGTTTATTTTTTAAAAGAAATTCTAAATTTGTTTTTTACTTTTGTTTTAGTTTAAGGTTGAAACATTCTTTGCGTATACTTACGTATCGACCTGATTGTTATAGCTTTAAATGTTTTAAGTTTGTTTTCTTGGTTTTGATTAAGATTTGGACAATCTTTGCGCATATGAGAATATCGATCTCATTGTTAAAAGCTTAATCTTAAATTATTGTTTCGTTCATTTTCTGGATCATCTGAGCATAGGAAAGTATCAACCTTGATTCCAAGATTTTGAACAAATTCAATTTGTTTTATATTTTGTTATTTTGAAAAGAAATTCTGTTTTATTTTTGCATGATCAAGCTAGTTAAAATTGAAATATATTGTTTCAACGACATTTTTGTTTGTTTAGTTTTTCACAAAACGGGGATGTATTCAAGTAAATGTAGAACATAAAGTATTTGATGTTTTAGTTTTCAATTGATATTTTAACAAAGTAAGTAAACTTAAAGATGCATTATACTGACAATCATCTTTGAATTGTAATTTGCTGATAAATATATTCATTAATTCAATCAGGTGTGATGATAATTGTAATACAATATGATCTCATGTCTGGATCTTTCTCAAACAAAAATATGTGATTATTTTGTTAGTTTATATTTCATAGTTATATTTGTTAAATATATTGTTTCAACGACATTTTTGTTTGTTTAGTTTTTCACAAAACGGGGATGTATTCAAGTAAGTGTAGAACATAAAGTATTTGATGATTTTGTTTTCAATTGATATTTTAACTAAGTAATTAAACTTAAAGATGTTTTATACTGACAATCATCTTTGAATTGTAATTTGCTGATAAATATATTCATTAATTCAATCAGGTGTGATGATAATTGTAATACATTATGATCTCATGTCTGGATCTTTCTCAAACAAAAATATGTGATTGTTTTGTCCTGAATGAGTGATAATTAATCTTACAAAATGTTTCTTGAACAAAAGTTAAATTACTAGTTTTGATCATGTGTTTATTTTTTAAAAGAAATTCTAAATTTGTTTTTTACTTTTGTTTTAGTTTAAGGTTGAAACATTCTTTGCGTATACTTACGTATCGACCTGATTGTTATAGCTTTAAATGTTTTAAGTTTGTTTTCTTGGTTTTGATTAAGATTTGGACAATCTTTGCGCATATGAGAATATCGATCTCATTGTTAAAAGCTTAATCTTAAATTATTGTTTCGTTCATTTTCTGGATCATCTGAGCATAGGAAAGTATCAACCTTGATTCCAAGATTTTGAACAAATTCAATTTGTTTTATATTTTGTTATTTTGAAAAGAAATTATGTTTTATTTTTGCATGATCAAGCTAGTTAAAATTGAAATATATTGTTTCAACGACATTTTTGTTTGTTTAGTTTTTCACAAAACGGGGATGTATTCAAGTAAATATAGAACATAAAGTATTTGATGTTTTAGTTTTCAATTGATATTTTAACAAAGTAAGTAAACTTAAAGATGCATTATACTGACAATCATCTTTGAATTGTAATTTGCTGATAAATATATTCATTAATTCAATCAGGTGTGATGATAATTGTAATACAATATGATCTCAAGTCTGGATCTTTCTCAAACAAAAATATGTGATTATTTTGTTAGTTTATATTTCATAGTTATATTTGTTAAATATATTGTTTCAACGACATTTTTGTTTGTTTAGTTTTTCACAAAACGGGGATGTATTCAAGTAAGTGTAGAACATAAAGTATTTGATGATTTTGTTTTCAATTGATATTTTAACTAAGTAATTAAACTTAAAGATGTTTTATACTGACAATCATCTTTGAATTGTAATTTGCTGATAAATATATTCATTAATTCAATCAGGTGTGATGATAATTGTAATACATTATGATCTCATGTCTGGATCTTTCTCAAACAAAAATATGTGATTGTTTTGTCCTGAATGAGTGATAATTAATCTTACAAAATGTTTCTTGAACAAAAGTTAAATTACTAGTTTTGATCATGTGTTTATTTTTTAAAAGAAATTCTAAATTTGTT
Organism: Mikania micrantha; assembly: GCA_009363875.1. Classification (NCBI taxonomy): domain Eukaryota; kingdom Viridiplantae; phylum Streptophyta; class Magnoliopsida; order Asterales; family Asteraceae; genus Mikania; species Mikania micrantha. The sequence goes on along the minus strand of CM018694.1, from coordinate 19,642,507 downwards.
TTTTACTTTTGTTTTAGTTTAAGGTTGAAACATTCTTTGCGTATACTTACGTATCGACCTGATTGTTATAGCTTTAAATGTTTTAAGTTTGTTTTCTTGGTTTTGATTAAGATTTGGACAATCTTTGCGCATATGAGAATATCGATCTCATTGTTAAAAGCTTAATCTTAAATTATTGTTTCGTTCATTTTCTGGATCATCTGAGCATAGGAAAGTATCAACCTTGATTCCAAGATTTTGAACAAATTCAATTTGTTTTATATTTTGTTATTTTGAAAAGAAATTATGTTTTATTTTTGCATGATCAAGCTAGTTAAAATTGAAATATATTGTTTCAACGACATTTTTGTTTGTTTAGTTTTTCACAAAACGGGGATGTATTCAAGTAAATGTAGAACATAAAGTATTTGATGTTTTAGTTTTCAATTGATATTTTAACAAAGTAAGTAAACTTAAAGATGCATTATACTGACAATCATCTTTGAATTGTAATTTGCTGATAAATATATTCATTAATTCAATTAGGTGTGATGATAATTGTAATACAATATGATCTCATGTCTGGATCTTTCTCAAACAAAAATATGTGATTATTTTGTTAGTTTATATTTCATAGTTATATTTGTTAAATATATTGTTTCAACGACATTTTTGTTTGTTTAGTTTTTCACAAAACGGGGATGTATTCAAGTAAGTGTAGAACATAAAGTATTTGATGATTTTGTTTTCAATTGATATTTTAACTAAGTAATTAAACTTAAAGATGTTTTATACTGACAATCATCTTTGAATTGTAATTTGCTGATAAATATATTCATTAATTCAATCAGGTGTGATGATAATTGTAATACATTATGATCTCATGTCTGGATCTTTCTCAAACAAAAATATGTGATTGTTTTGTCCTGAATGAGTGATAATCATACAAAATGTTTCTTGAACAAAAGTTAAATTACTAGTTTTGATCATGTGTTTATTTTTTAAAAGAAATTCTAAATTTGTTTTTTACTTTTGTTTTAGTTTAAAGTTGAAACATTCTTTGCGTATACTTACGTATCGACCTGATTGTTATAGCTTTAAATGTTTTAAGTTTGTTTTCTTGGTTTTGATTAAGATTTGGACAATCTCTGCGCATATGAGAATATCGATCTCATTGTTAAATGCTTAATCTTAAATTAATGTTTCGTTCATTTTCTGGATCATCTGAGCATAGGAAAGTATCAACCTTGATTCCAAGATTTTGAACAAATTCAATTTGTTTTATATTTTGTTATTTTGAAAAGAAATTCTGTTTTATTTTTGCATGATCAAGCTAGTTAAAATTGAAATATATTGTTTCAACGACATTTTTGTTTGTTTAGTTTTTCACAAAACGGGGATGTATTCAAGTAAATGTAGACCATAAAGTATTTGATGATTTTGTTTTCAATTGATAATTTAACAAAGTAAGTAAACTTAAAGATGTTTTATACTGACAATCATCTTTTAATTGTAATTTGCTGATAAATATATTCATTAATTCAATCAGGTGTGATGATAATTGTAATACAATATGATCTCATTTCTGGATCTTTCTCAAACAAAAATATGTGATTATTTTGTTAGTTTATATTTCATAGTTATATTTGTTAAATATATTGTTTCAACGACATTTTTGTTTGTTTAGTTTTTCACAAAACGGGGATGTATTCAAGTAAATGTAGAACATAAAGTATTTGATGATTTTGTTTTCAATTGATATTTTAACAAAGTAAGTAAACTTAAAGATGTATTATACTGACAATCATCTTTGAATTGTAATTTGCTGATAAATATATTCATTAATTCAATCAGGTGTGATGATAATTGTAATACAATATGATCTCATGTCTGGATCTTTCTCAAACAAAAATATGTGATTATTTTGTTAGTTTATATTTCATAGTTATATTTGTTAAATATATTGTTTCAACGACATTTTTGTTTGTTTAGTTTTTCACAAAACGGGGATGTATTCAAGTAAATGTAGAACATAAAGTATTTGATGATTTTGTTTTCAATTGATATTTTAACTAAGTAATTAAACTTAAAGATGTTTTATACTGACAATCATCTTTGAATTGTAATTTGCTGATAAATATATTCATTAATTCAATCAGGTGTGATGATAATTGTAATACAATATGATCTAATTTCTGGATCTTTCTCAAACAAAAATATGTGATTATTTTGTTAGTTTATATTTCATAGTTATGTTTGTTAAATATATTGTTTCAACGACATTTTGTTTGTTTAGTTTTTCATTAAATGGGGATGTATTCAAGTAAATGTAGAACATAAAGTATTTGATGATTTTGTTTTCAATTGATATTTTAACTAAGTAATTAAACTTAAAGATGTTTTATACTGACAATCATCTTTGACTTGTAATTTGCTGATAAATATATTCATTAATTCAATCAGGTGTGATGATAATTGTAATACATTATGATCTCATGTCTGGATCTTTCTCAAACAAAAATATGTGATTGTTTTGTCCTGAATGAGTGATAATTAATCTTACAAAATGTTTCTTGAACAAAAGTTAAATTACTAGTTTTGATCATCTGTTTATTTTTTAAAAGAAATTCTAAATTTGTTTTTTACTTTTGTTTTAGTTTAATGTTGAAACATTCTTTGCGTATACTTACGTATCGACCTGATTGTTATAGCTTTAAATGTTTTAAGTTTGTTTTCTTGGTTTTGATTAAGATTTGGACAATCTCTGTGCATATGAGAATATCGATCTCATTGTTAAATGCTTAATCTTAAATTAATGTTTCGTTCATTTTCTGGATCATCTGAGCATAGGAAAGTATCAACCTTGATTCCAAGATTTTGAACAAATTCAATTTGTTTTATATTTTGATAAAATTATTCGCATTCCACTCACGAATGACGAAACACTTGAAATCAAAGGTGAAACTCCTGAAAGAAGTTTTCACATCATATCATCCATGAAAGCCCAAAAATATCTAAGGAAGGAGTACCAAGCGTTCTTAGCTCATGTGAAGGTAAAGGAGATTAAGGAGAGAAAGATCGATGATATACCAGTTGTTAGAGACTTCCCTGAAGTCTTTCCGGAAGACCTTCCTGGTTTACCACCTGTTCGACAAGTCGAGTTTCGCATCGACTTGGTCCCTGGAGCAGCACCAATTGCTAGATCTCCTTATCGCTTAGCACCATCCGAGATGCAGGAGTTATCCAATCAATTACAAGAACTATTGGATCGAGGATTCATTAGACCAAGCTTCTCTCCTTGGGGAGCACCAGTGCTGTTCGTGAAAAAGAAGGACGGTACATTCCGAATGTGTATTGATTACAGAGAATTGAATAAAGTGACGATCAAGAACCGTTATCCTCTTCCCCGTATTGATGATCTGTTCGACCAATTACAAGGGTCAACTTATTTTTCAAAGATTGACCTTCGGTCGGGTTACCATCAACTACGTATTCAAGAGGAAGACATTCCTAAAACGGCCTTCAGGACTCGGTACGGGCACTATGAATTTCTAGTAATGCCTTTTGGGCTGACTAATGCCCCTGCCGTGTTCATGGACTTAATGAATCGAGTCTGCAAGCCATATCTCGATAAATTTGTGATTGTATTCATTGATGATATATTAATATATTCTCAAAATCAACAAGACCACGAGCAACACTTAAGGTTGGTTTTGGAGCTACTCGCTAAGGAAAAGTTGTACGCTAAACTTTCCAAATGCGAGTTCTGGCTAAGAGAAGTTCACTTTCTCGGTCATGTAATTAATCAAAAAGGAATTCACGTGGACCCAAGCAAGATAGAAGCAGTAAAACAATGGGAAGCACCAAAGACTCCGACGGAGATCCGACAATTCTTAGGGTTGGCCGGGTATTACCGAAGATTTATCGAAAATTTTTCTAAGATAGCCCAACCCTTAACTGCTTTGACACAAAAGGATAGAAAATATGATTGGGGAAAAGAACAGGAGGATGCCTTCCAACTGTTGAAACATAAGCTGTGCAATGCACCTATCCTATCTCTTCCGGAGGGTACTGATAACTTTGTTGTATTCTGTGACGCATCACACCAAGGTCTTGGTTGTGTGCTAATGCAAAAAGACAAGGTTATTGCGTACGCCTCTCGACAACTCAAGGTTCATGAAAAGAATTACACCACTCATGATCTTGAGTTAGGAGCAGTCATTTTTGCACTAAAAATATGGAGACATTACCTATATGGTACAAAGTGTCTCATCTATACCGATCACAAAAGTCTACAACACATTCTTGACCAGAAAATGCTCAATATGCGACAACGGCGATGGGTAGAATTATTAAACGATTACGATTGTGAAATCCGTTACCACCCAGGTAAGGCCAACGTAGTTGCAGATGCATTGAGTAGAAAAGAGAGAGTCAAGCCCATACGCGTACGAGCTTTGGGAATGACAATTCAAACGAATCTTAAGACCCAAATTCTGACTGCACAACAAGAGGTCTTAAGAAACAAAGAGTTAAAAGACGAACTGTTATGTGGAGCAGAGAAAAAGCTAGAATCGAAAGATGATGAAGTGTTGTATTTTCAAGAAAGAGTATGGGTCCCTGATCTGAATCACTTGCGGGAATTAATCTTTGATGAAGCCCACAAGTCTAAGTATTCAATTCATCCTGGTGCCGACAAAATGTATAAAGATCTCAAAGAATTCTATTGGTGGCCTGGGATGAAAAAGGATATAGCTGTATATGTTGGAAAGTGCTTAACGTGCTCCAAAGTCAAGGCTGAACACCAGAAGCCCTCAGGTTTGTTACAACAACCAGAAATCCCTCAGTGGAAATGGGAACAAATTTCTATGGATTTTATAACCAAGCTACCACGTACCTCGAGTGGTCATGACTCCATATGGGTCATAGTTGATCGCTTGACAAAATCAGCTCATTTCCTGCCAATTAGAGAGGACTACAAGATGGAGAAATTGGCTCGACTCTACATTAATGAAGTTGTAACTCGAGATGGAGTACCTACCTCAATTATATCTGATAGAGACAGTCGATTCACCTCTCGGTTTTGGCAATCCTTGCAAAAATCAATGGGAACACGTTTAGATCTGAGCACTGCTTATCATCCTCAGACAGATGGTCAAACAGAAAGAACAATTCAGACCTTAGAGGATATGCTTAGGTGTTGTGTGGTGGATTTTGGTGGAAATTGGGACACTCATCTTCCATTAATTGAATTCTCTTACAATAATAGTTACCACACGAGCATTCAATGTGCTCCATTTGAAGCCTTGTATGGAAGAAAATGTCGATCACCGGTCTGTTGGGCAGAGATTGGGGAAAGTCAACTAATTGGGCCAGAGATAATTCAAGAAACAACCGACAAAATCGCACAAATAAAAGAAAGGATCAAAGCCGCCAGAGACCGACAAAAGAGCTACGCCGATCACCGGAGGAAGCCACTAGAGTTTTCAATTGGTGATAAAGTAATGTTGAAAGTGTCTCCGTGGAAAGGCGTGGTGCGATTTGGCAAAAAAGGAAAACTGGCACCAAGATACGTTGGACCTTTTGAAATCCTTGATAGGATTGGTCCTGTAGCTTATAAACTTAAATTACCCCAAGAACTTGGTGGGGTGCATGACGTATTTCACGTATCAAATCTTAAAAAGTGTTTATCAGATGAATCATTGATAATCCCACTGGACGAAGTTCGGCTCGATGACAAGCTGCACTTTATCGAGGAACCCATTGAAATTTTGGATCGTGAAATGAAAATGCTAAAGAGAAGTCGAATACCGATTGTTAAGGTTAGATGGAACTCTAAACGAGGTCCAGAGTTTACGTGGGAACGTGAGGATCAAATGAAACAAAAATATCCTCATCTATTTACAAATGTGCCAGCACCTGACCGTAACTAAATTTCGGGACGAAATTCCCCTAACCGGGGGAAACTGTAACATCTTGCACTAAAACAGGTATCCAAATATTCTACTTTTGATGTTATCAAGTAAATATTCAATAATTTTTATAAATATTAAGGTATGAATAACCGAAATAACCAACTCACAAACCGTCAACCCATGATCAAACTAAAACCCTCAAGGCTCGGTCATGGGAACTTATTGAACCAAAGAAAGAGAAAAGAACATAACTAAACAAAACCACTTAGTTCCTAAAAGCCTCCTATATTAGTTACAATACAATCAGATTGTACAGTAGAAAGTATAAAGAAAGGTGAAGTATCATTGTTGACCTCTATCATAGGAATCATAGGGGGGAGCCTTAAAATAAAACTGTCACAGTAACGATGGCAGCTCATAGAACTCCATTTCAACCAGAATTTGACACTTTAACACCTAGGAAATAAAGGGGGGGTCTCTAGCTTAAAGTATTAACACTTCAATCCTAGTATTCTATTAAAGATTGAAACAAATAAAATTTGTAAGAACTGACACAAGGATGGCTTGACCACTCCCCCTTCAGCTGTCGTATTCAACCCTTCCATATCTTCCTCCTATTCATAGGTTCTATCAAGATATATTGCCATCATAGCATACCCATTATACATTCACAATCCCTTCCCCATTGTACAGTATATAACCTGTGTAATCACCAATATACCACCAAAAATCTGAAATACATCTTGAATAAAAGACTGAAAAGTTAAATCTAGAATTACCTACCAAGTCATTTGAAAACTCAAATCCTCTTTCCCATACTGCTCGGCAGCTTTATTGGTTCAAAACCCATCCCCTTAACATGGTACTAACTAAGAAAATCACATCACACTCTCTTACCTATCCTTGGAGCCAACTCATACAAACTTTACCCCTCAAGAAGAGGATCTCGACCACTATAAAAGGGCAGCCAATGGTTGAGCAATAACCACATCAACTTCTCGCTCACTCCTTCCCTTGTTACCTTTCGGTGAACCAGCAGCAAAAAAAAAAAAAAAAAAACCCAGTCACATTAGCCAAATACCCGCCTTGCAACTGAGGGATAGTCACGACCAGCAGCAACCGTCACAACCAAGGAAACAGACACACCAACAGCTCAGCGCGTCCACAAGGCACCACCTCCGGGAGCTGACCAGGATTTAGTCAGTCAATTCAGCAGCCCTTCGCTCACCAACTACCACCCTCCAAGATAGCGGAAGCAGCGCACAACCAGCAACCACGCCCAGCAGTCGTGACTACGCGAGACTCGACCAGTTGACCCTGAATCAACAGCGACATTCCGACCATCTTCCTTGCTTGCTATACGTAAGATCTATCCACCTCTGCGCTAGCATCATGTCTGAACAACACACATGCCATAATAAAGATAACACCTAATATATACCAAGAAGGAAAACAAGCTTCGAAATTATAAGTTGTAACAACTAAGTTAATATGATAATCAACCCTTGGGTAAATAACGGGAATAAGGAGAGTAAATACCCACTAATAGATGTGAATAGAGCCAGGTCCCCACGGTTGTACGAACCCATACACACGTATATGGGCTGGGGGCGCAAGTAGAAGGATCAACCCACGGCTATACTAACATGCAGGGGCTGTTAAAAAAAAAAAATAAATAAATAAAACTAAATTCTTGATTTACTTTTGGGAAGAACTAAACCAAATATGAGTAATATTGACATATATACTGAAGTAAATATATATACGCACGTGCAGGTTAAGAACATGAGTTTGAGATAAAATACAATAATTTATGGTACATTAATTAAGCTACTAAGGTTCGGTTACGTTTAAGGTGTTTGAAAACTAACCTTTTATACACGAAACTAGGAAGGATAAGGGATCAGGTTATGCACGTATACATGCATCAGTTGTTATGAGATTATGGGGGAAAGCAACATACATACGTAAGCATGTATGTTACTAGTATAAACAGGCCTTGTAAACCAACCTTTGGAATATACTAAATCGAAAATTCTTGTGTTTGAATATGTCAAGAACAAACCTAAGGTAATAAGAGTGGTAATAGGGGTCTGTCCAGACACACATACAAGCTGTTAAACCTGCATGACATAGTACTTAGTCATGCATAAGTGAAATCCACACAAATCTCAAACTAAATCAATAAGTTGGAAATATCTTAAGAAAGTATGGCATATTTCTTAGCAAATATACCGGATAACCAAACCATAATTACTAGAGGTTGACATTCTAAAAGAATTCTCTAAATCCAAGCTACGTCTGCGTAAAAAAAAAAAAAAAGATAGATTTTGTTAGAACAACAACAACAACAACAATAATAATAATAATAAATTACGATAACAACAACAACTTATAATCTTGGGCGGTATCGTAAGTCCCCTATTTAAATTTGGACAAATGAGTAAGACCCCTCAACTTAACTATAAACAAAATGAGCACTTAAAAATTATCAAACATTAAGATAAAGATGCATTTCGATATCGTAAGGGTTATTCCATAAATCTCATAAAGCGCCATACTTTTGTAGGGCTCGAGAAGGACACTGAACCCTAAATTTACGGTTACTTGGAACCTCCTGATCACTGCTCAAGTGAGTTTCGTAGCCCCCTTTCATTTAAATATTTATACTCTTCGGGGTGAAATACTTGCTATCTTACTTATCCATACATGTTTATTAAAATGATACTTGTTTGTATGTTTATTTTATGAGTATTTATTTCAAAGTCCCCATTGATATATATGTATGAATGTACGTATAATATCGGTAATTCCACAACTATTTAGCTCAATTGACGAGCCGTGGATTAATATGGATAGTGCTATCGGGCTGACGACCCCATTCATTTCGAGATTTTGGTCGCACCAAATCGTTCCCAAGTGCCGGGCTTAAATGAATGTATATTTCCATTTACTATATATTTGATTGATTGTTGGCATTATGGGGCGAAAAGTCATAGGTTTGGTTGTGGGCTCATGATTAAGTAATCATTCACTTGTGCTAATTTTAATTTAAACATTATATGGATAAATTTTATAAATACTTTTCTTCAACATTTTATCGAGTCGTAAACCTACAGACTCACCAACTATTTTAGTTGACCCTTTTTATGCATGTATTTCAGGAAATAATTAAGCTTGGATTATGCATGCTCTTTTTGTGATACAACTGAAGATTTGGAGAATATTGTTTTAACAGTTAGACAATATGAAGAATCTTTATATGTTGTATTTATTTTGGAATATTGTAACCTATATTATGTATTTCTTATGGACATGAATGCATGCTAGAAGTTTCTTTAAGAAGCAATGTGTTCAAGATCCGATTTCGTGACACCCTCGTGTTTCCGCTTTAGCGGGGGTGTGACAGATTGGTATCAGAGCCATTGGTTATAGAGAATTAGGTTTTACTATTAGTGAGACCTAGACTATGGCCTTTAGCTTATCCTAGAACTTATGTGCATTTACATGATATATAACAACTAATTGCCTTTAGTTGCGAAATAAGAGTACTGTATATGTGTGTAGAAGATGCCACCAAAAAGGAGAGGGAGGAAGCCAAAGCAAACTACCGAAACTGAAAACGCAAATCCCGAGAACACAACTCTCAACTCCAATGACATCGCTGAAATAGTGGATAAGCGTATCGAAGCTGCCATACCTAAGATTGTTGCTCAAATCAATTCAACATCAGGGAACAAGACCAATAATAACGGTGGTCACAACGGCTCTGCAAGCAACAATGTAGACCTCGGAGAGGGAACTGCCAACAAGGGGTGCACCTACAAAACCTTTGTAGCTTGTAAACCTAAGGAGTTTTATGGAAATGATGGGGCCATTGGAGTTTTGAAATGGCTTGAGAAAATGGAGGCAGTTCTTCGCATCAGTGATTGTCTTCCTAGTCAGAAGGTGAAGTATGCTGTGTGTTCACTCCAGGGTAAAGCCTTAACGTGGTGGAACACCCAGATTCAAGCTCGTGGAATTGATGAGGCTGAGGCACTAGAATGGAGTGAATTCAAGGCATTGATCACTGAAGAATACTGCCCTATTAATGAACTGCAAAAGTTAGAAGCTGAGTTTTGGAATCTCTCTATGGTTGGTGCTGAAATTCAAGCATACACTAATCGCTTTCATGAGTTGTCATGCTTACTTCCACACATGGTTAACTCGGAAGCCAAGAAGGTGGAAAGATATGTATGGGGTTTGGCACCTCAAATCCGGGGCTTGGTCACTTCCTCTCGACCAACAACACTGAAAGTGCCATCCTCCTCGCGGGACAATTGACTGATGAGATGATTAGAACAGGAACACTAACAAAGAAAGGTGCGGGGGAAAAACGAAAGTTTGAGAGCTCACGCCCGGCAAACGCACCAAGCAAGAAGACCACAGCTGCCCGCAACTATGGGGCAGTCACACAGGAAAAGAGATCACCTCCACCATCAAAATGCAACAAGTGTAATTTGTACCACCAGGGAGAATGTCCCATCTGCTCACAATGTAAGAAGACGGGGCACTTTGCTCGAAACTGCCGAAACAGCCAAAGAGTCTGTTATGAGTGTGGAAGTTTGGAACACTTGAGAAATGTGTGTCCGAAATTACAGCGCGGACCAACAAATGGAGGCAATCAGAGTAGAGGAAGAGCTTTCGTTCTTGGAGCAAAGGAAGCTCGTCAGGATCCCAACGTAGTGACAGGTACATACCTTATCAATAATAACTATGCATCTGTTTTATTCGATACGGGTGCTGATAAGTGCTTTATATCCCCTGAATTTGAATGCTTGATCACACAAAAACCTATTCCTCTAAGTGAACCCTACACAATTGAATTGGCCAACGGAAAATTGTTAAAAGCCCAAACAATCCTTAAAGGATGCAAAATAAGTTTAGCGAATCACTCATTCGACATTGACCTTATTCCAATTCAACTTGGAAGCTTTGATGTAGTTGTAGGGATGGATTGGTTATCTAAAAATCAAGCCGAGATTAAGTGTTTCGATAAAATTATTCGCATTCCACTCACGAATGACGAAACACTTGAAATCAAAGGTGAAACTCCTGAAAGAAGTTTTCACATCATATCATCCATGAAAGCCCAAAAATATCTAAGGAAGGAGTACCAAGCGTTCTTAGCTCATGTGAAGGTAAAGGAGATTAAGGAGAGAAAGATCGATGATATACCAGTTGTTAGAGACTTCCCTGAAGTCTTTCCGGAAGACCTTCCTGGTTTACCACCTGTTCGACAAGTCGAGTTTCGCATCGACTTGGTCCCTGGAGCAGCACCAATTGCTAGATCTCCTTATCGCTTAGCACCATCCGAGATGCAGGAGTTATCCAATCAATTACAAGAACTATTGGATCGAGGATTCATTAGACCAAGCTTCTCTCCTTGGGGAGCACCAGTGCTGTTCGTGAAAAAGAAGGACGGTACATTCCGAATGTGTATTGATTACAGAGAATTGAATAAAGTGACGATCAAGAACCGTTATCCTCTTCCCCGTATTGATGATCTGTTCGACCAATTACAAGGGTCAACTTATTTTTCAAAGATTGACCTTCGGTCGGGTTACCATCAACTACGTATTCAAGAGGAAGACATTCCTAAAACGGCCTTCAGGACTCGGTACGGGCACTATGAATTTCTAGTAATGCCTTTTGGGCTGACTAATGCCCCTGCCGTGTTCATGGACTTAATGAATCGAGTCTGCAAGCCATATCTCGATAAATTTGTGATTGTATTCATTGATGATATATTAATATATTCTCAAAATCAACAAGACCACGAGCAACACTTAAGGTTGGTTTTGGAGCTACTCGCTAAGGAAAAGTTGTACGCTAAACTTTCCAAATGCGAGTTCTGGCTAAGAGAAGTTCACTTTCTCGGTCATGTAATTAATCAAAAAGGAATTCACGTGGACCCAAGCAAGATAGAAGCAGTAAAACAATGGGAAGCACCAAAGACTCCGACGGAGATCCGACAATTCTTAGGGTTGGCCGGGTATTACCGAAGATTTATCGAAAATTTTTCTAAGATAGCCCAACCCTTAACTGCTTTGACACAAAAGGATAGAAAATATGATTGGGGAAAAGAACAGGAGGATGCCTTCCAACTGTTGAAACATAAGCTGTGCAATGCACCTATCCTATCTCTTCCGGAGGGTACTGATAACTTTGTTGTATTCTGTGACGCATCACACCAAGGTCTTGGTTGTGTGCTAATGCAAAAAGACAAGGTTATTGCGTACGCCTCTCGACAACTCAAGGTTCATGAAAAGAATTACACCACTCATGATCTTGAGTTAGGAGCAGTCATTTTTGCACTAAAAATATGGAGACATTACCTATATGGTACAAAGTGTCTCATCTATACCGATCACAAAAGTCTACAACACATTCTTGACCAGAAAATGCTCAATATGCGACAACGGCGATGGGTAGAATTATTAAACGATTACGATTGTGAAATCCGTTACCACCCAGGTAAGGCCAACGTAGTTGCAGATGCATTGAGTAGAAAAGAGAGAGTCAAGCCCATACGCGTACGAGCTTTAGGAATGACAATTCAAACGAATCTTAAGACCCAAATTCTGACTGCACAACAAGAGGTCTTAAGAAACAAAGAGTTAAAAGACGAACTGTTATGTGGAGCAGAGAAAAAGCTAGAATCGAAAGATGATGAAGTGTTGTATTTTCAAGAAAGAGTATGGGTCCCTGATCTGAATCACTTGCGGGAATTAATCTTTGATGAAGCCCACAAGTCTAAGTATTCAATTCATCCTGGTGCCGACAAAATGTATAAAGATCTCAAAGAATTCTATTGGTGGCCTGGGATGAAAAAGGATATAGCTGTATACGTTGGAAAGTGCTTAACGTGCTCCAAAGTCAAGGCTGAACACCAGAAGCCCTCAGGTTTGTTACAACAACCAGAAATCCCTCAGTGGAAATGGGAACAAATTTCTATGGATTTTATAACCAAGCTACCACGTACCTCGAGTGGTCATGACTCCATATGGGTCATAGTTGATCGCTTGACAAAATCAGCTCATTTCCTGCCAATTAGAGAGGACTACAAGATGGAGAAATTGGCTCGACTCTACAATAATGAAGTTGTAACTCGACATGGAGTACCTACCTCAATTATATCTGATAGAGACAGTCGATTCACCTCTCGGTTTTGGCAATCCTTGCAAAAATCAATGGGAACACGTTTAGATCTGAGCACTGCTTATCATCCTCAGACAGATGGTCAAACAGAAAGAACAATTCAGACCTTAGAGGATATGCTTAGGTGTTGTGTGGTGGATTTTGGTGGAAATTGGGACACTCATCTTCCATTAATTGAATTCTCTTACAATAATAGTTACCACACGAGCATTCAATGTGCTCCATTTGAAGCCTTGTATGGAAGAAAATGTCGATCACCGGTCTGTAGGGAAAAGATTGGGGAAAGTCAACTAATTGGGCCAGAGATAATTCAAGAAACAACCGACAAAATCGCACAAATAAAAGAAAGGATCAAAGCCGCCAGAGACCGACAAAAGAGCTACGCCGATCACCGGAGGAAGCCACTAGAGTTTTCAATTGGTGATAAAGTAATGTTGAAAGTGTCTCCGTGGAAAGGCGTGGTGCGATTTGGCAAAAAAGGAAAACTGGCACCAAGATACGTTGGACCTTTTGAAATCCTTGATAGGATTGGTCCTGTAGCTTATAAACTTAAATTACCCCAAGAACTTGGTGGGGTGCATGACGTATTTCACGTATCAAATCTTAAAAAGTGTTTATCAGATGAATCATTGATAATCCCACTGGACGAAGTTCGGCTCGATGACAAGCTGCACTTTATCGAGGAACCCATTGAAATTTTGGATCGTGAAATGAAAATGCTAAAGAGAAGTCGAATACCGATTGTTAAGGTTAGATGGAACTCTAAACGAGGTCCAGAGTTTACGTGGGAACGTGAGGATCAAATGAAACAAAAATATCCTCATCTATTTACAAATGTGCCAGCACCTGACCGTAACTAAATTTCTGGACGAAATTCCCCTAACCGGGGGAAACTGTAACATCTTGCACTAAAACAGGTATCCAAATATTCTACTTTTGATGTTATCAAGTAAATATTCAATAATTTTTATAAATATTAAGGTATGAATAACCGAAATAACCAACTCACAAACCGTCAACCCATGATCAAACTAAAACCCTCAAGGCTCGGTCATGGGAACTTATTGAACCAAAGAAAGAGAAAAGAACATAACTAAACAAAACCACTTAGTTCCTAAAAGCCTCCTATATTAGTTACAATACAATCAGATTGTACAGTAGAAAGTATAAAGAAAGGTGAAGTATCATTGTTGACCTCTATCATAGGAATCATAGGGGGGAGCCTTAAAATAAAACTGTCACAGTAACGATGGCAGCTCATAGAACTCCATTTCAACCAGAATTTGACACTTTAACACCTAGGAAATAAAGGGGGGGGGTCTCTAGCTTAAAGTATTAACACTTCAATCCTAGTATTCTATTAAAGATTGAAACAAATAAAATTTGTAAGAACTGACACAAGGATGGCTTGACCACTCCCCCTTCAGCTGTCGTATTCAACCCTTCCATATCTTCCTCCTATTCATAGGTTCTATCAAGATATATTGCCATCATAGCATACCCATTATACATTCACAATCCCTTCCCCATTGTACAGTATATAACCTGTGTAATCACCAATATACCACCAAAAATCTGAAATACATCTTGAATAAAAGACTGAAAAGTTAAATCTAGAATTACCTACCAAGTCATTTGAAAACTCAAATCCTCTTTCCCATACTGCTCGGCAGCTTTATTGGTTCAAAACCCATCCCCTTAACATGGTACTAACTAAGAAAATCACATCACACTCTCTTACCTATCCTTGGAGCCAACTCATACAAACTTTACCCCTCAAGAAGAGGATCTCGACCACTATAAAAGGGCAGCCAATGGTTGAGCAATAACCACATCAACTTCTCGCTCACTCCTTCCCTTGTTACCTTTCGGTGAACCAGCAGCAAAAAAAAAAAAAAAAACCCAGTCACATTAGCCAAATACCCGCCTTGCAACTGAGGGATAGTCACGACCAGCAGCAACCGTCACAACCAAGGAAACAGACACACCAACAGCTCAGCGCGTCCACAAGGCACCACCTCCGGGAGCTGACCAGGATTTAGTCAGTCAATTCAGCAGCCCTTCGCTCACCAACTACCACCCTCCAAGATAGCGGAAGCAGCGCACAACCAGCAACCACGCACAGCAGTCGTGACTACGCGAGACTCGACCAGTTGACCCTGAATCAACAGCGACATTCCGACCATCTTCCTTGCTTGCTATACGTAAGATCTATCCACCTCTGCGCTAGCATCATGTCTGAACAACACACATGCCATAATAAAGATAACACCTAATATATACCAAGAAGGAAAACAAGCTTCGAAATTATAAGTTGTAACAACTAAGTTAATATGATAATCAACCCTTGGGTAAATAACGGGAATAAGGAGAGTAAATACCCACTAATAGATGTGAATAGAGCCAGGTCCCCACGGTTGTACGAACCCATACACACGTATATGGGCTGGGGGCGCAAGTAGAAGGATCAACCCACGGCTATACTAACATGCAGGGGCTGTTAAAAAAAAAACAAATAAATAAATAAAACTAAATTCTTGATTTACTTTTGGGAAGAACTAAACCAAATATGAGTAATATTGACATATATACTGAAGTAAATATATATACGCACGTGCAGGTTAAGAACATGAGTTTGAGATAAAATACAATAATTTATGGTACATTAATTAAGCTACTAAGGTTCGGTTACGTTTAAGGTGTTTGAAAACTAACCTTTTATACACGAAACTAGGAAGGATAAGGGATCAGGTTATGCACGTATACATGCATCAGTTGTTATGAGATTATGGGGGAAAGCAACATACATACGTAAGCATGTATGTTACTAGTATAAACAGGCCTTGTAAACCAACCTTTGGAATATACTAAATCGAAAATTCTTGTGTTTGAATATGTCAAGAACAAACCTAAGGTAATAAGAGTGGTAATAGGGGTCTGTCCAGACACACATACAAGCTGTTAAACCTGCATGACATAGTACTTAGTCATGCATAAGTGAAATCCACACAAATCTCAAACTAAATCAATAAGTTGGAAATATCTTAAGAAAGTATGGCATATTTCTTAGCAAATATACCGGATAACCAAACCATAATTACTAGAGGTTGACATTCTAAAAGAATTCTCTAAATCCAAGCTACGTCTGCGTAAAAAAAAAAAAAAGATAGATTTTGTTAGAACAACAACAACAACAACAATAATAATAATAATAAATTACGATAACAACAACAACTTATAATCTTGGGCGGTATCGTAAGTCCCCTATTTAAATTTGGACAAATGAGTAAGACCCCTCAACTTAACTATAAACAAAATGAGCACTTAAAAATTATCAAACATTAAGATAAAGATGCATTTCGATATCGTAAGGGTTATTCCATAAATCTCATAAAGCGCCATACTTTTGTAGGGCTCGAGAAGGACACTGAACCCTAAATTTACGGTTACTTGGAACCTCCTGATCACTGCTCAAGTGAGTTTCGTAGCCCCCTTTCATTTAAATATTTATACTCTTCGGGGTGAAATACTTGCTATCTTACTTATCCATACATGTTTATTAAAATGATACTTGTTTGAATGTTTATTTTATGAGTATTTATTTCAAAGTCCCCATTGATATATATGTATGAATGTACGTATAATATCGGTAATTCCACAACTATTTAGCTCAATTGACGAGCCGTGGATTAATATGGATAGTGCTATCGGGCTGACGACCCCATTCATTTCGAGATTTTGGTCGCACCAAATCGTTCCCAAGTGCCGGGCTTAAATGAATGTATATTTCCATTTACTATATATTTGATTGATTGTTGGCATTATGGGGCGAAAAGTCATAGGTTTGGTTGTGGGCTCATGATTAAGTAATCATTCACTTGTGCTAATTTTAATTTAAACATTATATGGATAAATTTTATAAATACTTTTCTTCAACATTTTATCGAGTCGTAAACCTACAGACTCACCAACTATTTTAGTTGACCCTTTTTATGCATGTATTTCAGGAAATAATTAAGCTTGGATTATGCATGCTCTTTTTGTGATACAACTGAAGATTTGGAGAATATTGTTTTAACAGTTAGACAATATGAAGAATCTTTATATGTTGTATTTATTTTGGAATATTGTAACCTATATTATGTATTTCTTATGGACATGAATGCATGCTAGAAGTTTCTTTAAGAAGCAATGTGTTCAAGATCCGATTTCATGACACCCTCGTGTTTCCGCTTTAGCGGGGGTGTGACAGCAGGAGCATCTGCGAATGGAAATGATGTAAAGGGACCCATTCGGCGAATGAAGGGCCGAATGGCTCCATTCGGCCGAATGGGCTACAGCCCCTATAAATACCAGATTTCCAGATTTTAGGGTTTATGGTTTTTGAGTGTTCTTGGGTTTGAACACGAAAGGGGGAGAGATCATGCTCGATCTCTCCCCGGCAACACTATGTTCTTTTATGATGTGAATACAATCATGTAATCATTCGATTCTATCAATATATCATTTGATTTTGTTCATCATCTTCATCTTCTTTGTGTGTCAAAAACCCTAACCTTCCGTCCAAAGCGAAATCGCCGGTCCTATCACGTTCTTAACAGGATGTATTCAAGTAAATGTAGAACATAAAGTATTTGATGATTTTGTTTTCAATTGATATTTTAACAAAGTAAGTAAACTTAAAGATGTTTTATACTGACAATCATCTTTGAATTGTAATTTGCTGATAAATATATTCATTAATTCAATCAGGTGTGATGATAATTGTAATACATTATGATCTCATGTCTGGATCTTTCTCAAACAAAAATATGTGATTGTTTTGTCCTGAATGAGTGATAATTAATCTTACAAAATGTTTCTTGAACAAAAGTTAAATTACTAGTTTTGATCATGTGTTTATTTTTTAAAAGAAATTCTAAATTTGTTTTTTACTTTTGTTTTAGTTTAAGGTTGAAACATTCTTTGCGTATACTTACGTATCGACCTGATTGTTATAGCTTTAAATGTTTTAAGTTTGTTTTCTTGGTTTTGATTAAGATTTGGACAATCTTTGCGCATATGAGAATATCGATCTCATTGTTAAATGCTTAATCTTAAATTATTGTTTCGTTCATTTTCTGGACCATCTGAGCATAGGAAAGTATTAACCTTGATTCCAAGATTTTGAACAAATTCAATTTGTTTTATATTTTGTTATTTTGAAAAGAAATTCTGTTTTATTTTTGCATGATCAAGCTAGTTAAAATTGAAATATATTGTTTCAACGACATTTTTGTTTGTTTAGTTTTTCACAAAACGGGGATGTATTCAAGTAAATGTAGAACATAAAGTATTTGATGTTTTAGTTTTCAATTGATATTTTAACAAAGTAAGTAAACTTAAAGATGTATTATACTGACAATCATCTTTGAATTGTAATTTGCTGATAAATATATTCATTAATTCAATCAGGTGTGATGATAATTGTAATACAATATGATCTCATGTCATGATCTTTCTCAAACAAAAATATGTGATTATTTTGTTAGTTTATATTTCATAGTTATATTTGTTAAATATATTGTTTCAACGACATTTTTGTTTGTTTAGTTTTTCACAAAACGGGGATGTATTCAAGTAAGTGTAGAACATAAAGTATTTGATGATTTTGTTTTCAATTGATATTTTAACAAAGTAAGTAAACTTAAAGATGTATTATACTGACAATCATCTTTGAATTGTAATTTGCTGATAAATATATTCATTAATTCAATCGGGTGTGATGATAATTGTAATAGAATATGATCTCATGTCTGGATCTTTCTCAAACAAAAATATGTGATTATTTTGTTAGTTTATATTTCATAGTTATATTTGTTAAATATATTGTTTCAACGACATTTTTGTTTGTTTAGTTTTTCACAAAACGGGGATGTATTCAAGTGAATGTAGAACATAAAGTATTTGATGATTTTGTTTTCAATTGATATTTTAACTAAGTAATTAAACTTAAAGATGTTTTATACTGACAATCATCTTTGAATTGTAATTTGCTGATAAATATATTCATTAATTCAATCAGGTGTGATGATAATTGTAATACAATATGATCTAATTTCTGGATCTTTCTCAAACAAAAATATGTGATTATTTTGTTAGTTTATATTTCGTAGTTATGTTTGTTAAATATATTGTTTCAACGACATTTTTGTTTGTTTAGTTTTTCATTAAATGGGGATGTATTCAAGTAAATGTAGAACATAAAGTATTTGATGATTTTGTTTTCAATTGATATTTTAACTAAGTAATTAAACTTAAAGATGTTTTATACTGACAATCATCTTTGACTTGTAATTTGCTGATAAATATATTCATTAATTCAATCAGGTGTGATGATAATTGTAATACATTATGATCTCATGTCTGGATCTTTCTCAAACAAAAATATGTGATTGTTTTGTCCTGATTGAGTGATAATTAATCTTACAAAATGTTTCTTGAACAAAAGTTAAATTACTAGTTTTGATCATCTGTTTATTTTTTAAAAGAAATTCTAAATTTGTTTTTTACTTTTGTTTTAGTTTAAAGTTGAAACATTCTTTGCGTATACTTACGTATCGACCTGATTGTTATAGCTTTAAATGTTTTAAGTTTGTTTTCTTGGTTTTGATTAAGATTTGGACAATCTCTGAGCATATGAGAATATCGATCTCATTGTTAAATTCTTAATCTTAAATTAATGTTTCGTTCATTTTCTGGATCATCTGAGATTAGGAAAGTATCAACCTTGATTCCAAGATTTTGAACAAATTCTATTTGTTTTATATTTTGTTATTTTGAAAAGAAATTCTGTTTTATTTTTGCATGATCAAGCTAGTTAAAATTGAAATATATTGTTTCAACAACATTTTTGTTTGTTTAGTTTTTCACAAAAAGGGGATGTGTTGGTGCATATTTTGGGTGTCCGCTGCTGTTCGAATAGATTAGATCTGTATTTGATTATTTGTAATCACTTGTATGTGTTTGTATGTTGTTTATCTGGAAACTGAGTCGTTCGCAGGAGCATCTGCGAATGGAAATGATGTAAAGGGACCCATTCGGCGAATGAAGGGCCGAATGGCTCCATTCGGCCGAATGGGCTACAGCCCCTATAAATACCAGATTTCCAGATTTTAGGGTTTAAGGTTTTTGAGTGTTCTTGGGTTTGAGCACGAAAGGGGGAGAGATCATGCTCGATCTCTCCCCGGCAACACTATGTTCTTTTATGATGTGAATACAATCATGTAATCATTCGATTCTATCAATATATCATTTGATTTTGTTCATCATCTTCATCTTCTTTGTGTGTCAAAAACCCTAACCTTCCGTCCAAAGCGAAATCGCCGGTCCTATCACGTTCTTAACAGGATGTATTCAAGTAAATGTAGAACATAAAGTATTTGATGATTTTGTTTTCAATTGATATTTTAACAAAGTAAGTAAACTTAAAGATGTTTTATACTGACAATCATCTTTGAATTGTAATTTGCTGATAAATATATTCATTAATTCAATCAGGTGTGATGATAATTGTAATACAATATGATCTCATTTCTGGATCTTTCTCAAACAAAAATATGTGATTATTTTGTTAGTTTATATTTCATAGTTATATTTGTTAAATATATTGTTTCAACGACATTTTTGTTTGTTTAGTTTTTCATTAAATGGGGATGTATTCAAGTAAATGTAGAACATAAAGTATTTGATGATTTTGTTTTCAATTGATATTTTAACTAGTAAATGTAGAACATAAAGTATTTGATGATTTTGTTTTCAATTGATATTTTAACTAAGTAATTAAACTTAAAGATGTTTTATACTGACAATCATCTTTGACTTGTAATTTGCTGATAAATATATTCATTAATTCAATCAGGTGTGATGATAATTGTAATACATTATGATCTCATGTCTGGATCTTTCTCAAACAAAAATATGTGATTGTTTTGTCCTGAATGAGTGATAATTAATCTTACAAAATTGTGAGGCCCCGAAACCGGGCACCTCACAGAGGTTGGTTTTCATCATAACACATAGCTCTTAAACTAAAAACTTTCATAATCATGCAGCGGAAATGTAAACATAGTCTGATAAACAGAAATCAATAACATGGCTGTATCAAAATCACATCGGATTGCCAAAACCACCGGATCGTATGACTCTATGCCCGAGCTCCATGCCTTCTCTTATCATACCTTCAACCTGGCATACATGCTAAATCAAGTCAGCTTACGCTGGTGAGTTCTAGTTTTCATGAAACAACATTAAACATACTTAACATATACATCATCTCATACTCATAGACCATAACCTTAGCACATAACATTCTTACATCATCATCATCATACATTCCACTGTTACCATTCGAACAGTGGGCTTATGCCGGCACAAGGCTCCATAACCGTTGATCTGTCCCGCCGAAGCGTTCTACAGATCCATACTTACCCAGTAGCAAGTACTGGAGTAACCATACTTACCCCATATGAACATGGGAGCAACGTCATACTTACCCCGTAACGAGTACGGGAGCAACCTCATACTTACCCCGTAACGAGTACGGGAGCAACGTCATACTTACCCCGTAACGAGTACGGGAGCAACGTCATACTTACCCCGTAACGAGTACGGGAGCAACCTCATACTTACCCCGTAACGAGTACGGGAGCAACCTCATACTTACCCCGTAACGAGTACGGGAGCAACCATCATTCATCATGACATGACACACTAGCACCTTATCATCATTCATCATAACATCGTATCATTATCCTAATAACATAGGATTTCCCATACAGGGTATGCTAGTATCATGTCATCATAACATCCTAGTACCATGCACATGTCATGCTAGCAGCACGTCATCATATCATTCATCATGGCAACATAAACACATTTTGCTAGCATGTAATTATCATAACATCATACTTTCATCATAGCATACCTAGGATTTCATTACCACATAACATCCATATTTATCATCGTAGCCTGATATCATTCAGGTTATCATCATAACTTACTAACATGCATTCATCATTCTTAGCATACTTTCATGCAATAGTCATATTAGTACCTTAACATGCATACATAGTCAGTGCATACCGTCATTCATTCATTATCATCATAGGCACACATAACATCATAGACATAACCATAAGCATGTATGCCAGCCCAAAACATTAAACATAGAATAGGGCGTCTAGAACTCACCTGATAACGGCTCCTTATCTTCTTAACCGAACTCCTTAGTTAAGACCTGGGAACCTACATCATTACATCGTCTCATCACATACCATTCGTAGACTTAGGATATATTCTAAGTCCTCATAACCTACTAGTTACTCCTCCTAACTACAAGTTCTCGAACCTGGATATTATTCGAACACTTGTAGTTCACGAACCACTCATGTACACGAAATCCTTGTATTCGAAATACCCATGTACTCGAAATACTCATGTACACGAAATGGCCCTGTACTCGAATTACCCATGTACTCGAAATACTCATGTACACGAAATTCTAAGTATGATTTCGAGTACCCTTAGTGTATAGCTTCGTGTACTCATCATTTCGTCATTTAAACATCTCAAAAATTCATCTAAGACCTTGGGGAGCTAGTTCTAGGTTCCTTATGTTGTTACCAACGTATTGGAACCTCAAAGTTATGAACTTTATGCATAAAGGTGTGAGCTTTATGCATAAGTTCACCCTTTGTTTAACCATCCTAACTTTTGTATAAAAATCCAGCTTTCTATACATGAATCACTTACTTGAAGTTAGCTGATCCTCCTGGTAGAATCCCGTGCGTTTCCTACTTCGTTTGGTCGATCAAAGTTTGATTCTTGAAATTCTTGGACTTAAACTTCGTGTACTCGAGAGCAGATGAGCTTCCAGCCAAAGGTTCGCACATTTCCCAAGGCACTACTATTTATAGGAAGTGTCTTGTACTCGAAATTATGGATTTTCGAATACAGGCTTCGAGTACAGTGTACTCGAAATCCCAATGTCGAGTACACGAACCCGCAACCCCAATTTGTTTATTTTTCGTCTATCTTACTTCGAGCTTGGTATTAGTTACCCATTTGTAAGTTCAAGTAACTTGTATTAAAATTTCGGGATGTTACAAAAATGTTTCTTGAACAAAAGTTAAATTACTAGTTTTGATCATGTGTTTATTTTTTAAAAGAAATTCTAAATTTGTTTTTTACTTTTGTTTTAGTTTAAAGTTGAAACATTCTTTGCGTATACTTACGTATCGACCTGATTGTTATAGCTTTAAATGTTTTAAGTTTGTTTTCTTGTTTTTGATTAAGATTTGGACAATCTTTGCGCATATGAGAATATCGATCTCATTGTTAAATGCTTAATCTTAAATTATTGTTTCGTTCATTTTCTGAATCATCTGAGCATAGGAAAGTATCAACCTTGATTCCAAGATTTTGAACAAATTCAATTTGTTTTATATTTTGTTATTTTGAAAAGAAATTCTGTTTTATTTTTGCATGATCAAGCTAGTTAAAAATGAATATATTGTTTCAACGACATTTTTGTTAGTTTAGTTTTTCACAGAACGGGGATGTATTCAACTAAATGTAGAACATAAAGTATTTGATGATTTTGTTTTCAATTGATATTTTAACAAAGTAAGTAAACTTAAAGATGTATTATACTGACAATCATCTTTGAATTGTAATTTGCTGATAAATATATTCATTAATTCAATCAGGTGTGATGATAATTGTAATACAATATGATCTCATGTCTGGATCTTTCTCAAACAAAAATATGTGATTATTTTGTTAGTTTATATTTCATAGTTATATTTGTTAAATATATTGTTTCAACGACATTTTTGTTTGTTTAGTTTTTCACAAAACGGGGATGTATTCAAGTAAATGTAGAACATAAAGTATTTGATGATTTTGTTTTCAATTGATATTTTAACTAAGTAATTAAACTTAAAGATGTTTTATACTGACAATCATCTTTGAATTGTAATTTGCTGATAAATATATTCTTTAATTCAATCAGGTGTGATGATAATTGTAATACATTATGATCTCATGTCTGGATCTTTCTCAAACAAAAATATGTGATTGTTTTGTCCTGAATGAGTGACAATTAATCTTACAAAATGTTTCTTGAACAAAAGTTAAATTACTAGTTTTGATCATGTGTTTATTTTTTAAAAGAAATTCTAAATTTGTTTTTTACTTTTGTTTTAGTTTAAAGTTGAAACATTCTTTGCGTATACTTACGTATCGACCTGATTGTTTTAGCTTTAAATGTTTTAAGTTTGTTTTCTTGGTTTTGATTAAGATTTGGACAATCTCTGCGCATATGAGAATATCGATCTCATTGTTAAATGCTTAATCTTAAATTATTGTTTCGTTCATTTTCTGGATCATCTGAGCATAGGAAAGTATCAACCTTGATTCCAAGATTTTGAACAAATTCAATTTGTTTTATATTTTGTTATTTTGAAAAGAAATTCTGTTTTATTTTTGCATGATCAAGCTAGTTAAAATTGAAATATATTGTTTCAACGACATTTTTGTTTGTTTAGCTTTTCACAAAACGGGGATGTATTCAAGTAAATGTAGAACATAAAGTATTTGATGATTTTGTTTTCAATTGATATTTTAACAAAGTAAGTAAACTTAAAGATGTTTTATACTGACAATCATCTTTGAATTGTAATTTGCTGATAAATATAGTCATTAATTCAATCAGGTGTGATGATAATTGTAATACAATATGATCTCATGTCTGGATCTTTCTCAAACAAAAATATGTGATTATTTTGTTAGTTTATATTTCATAGTTATATTTGTTAAATATATTGTTTCAACGACATTTTTGTTTGTTTAGTTTTTCACAAAACGGGGATGTATTCAAGTAAATGTAGAACATAAAGTATTTGATGATTTGTTTTCAATTGATATTTTAACTAAGTAATTAAACTTAAAGATGTTTTATACTGACAATCATCTTTGAATTGTAATTTGCTGATAAATATATTCATTAATTCAATCAGGTGTGATGATAATTGTAATACATTATGATCTCATGTCTGGATCTTTCTCAAAAAAAAATATGTGATTGTTTTGTCCTGAATGAGTGATAATTAATCTTACAAAATGTTTCTTGAACAAAAGTTAAATTACTAGTTTTGATCATGTGTTTATTTTTTAAAAGAAATTTTAAATTTGTTTTTTACTTTTGTTTTAGTTTAAAGTTGAAACATTCTTTGCGTATACTTACGTATCGACCTGATTGTTATAGCTTTAAATGTTTTAAGTTTGTTTTCTTGGTTTTGATGAAGATTTGGACAATCTCTGCGCATATGAGAATATCGATCTCATTGTTAAATGCTTAATCTTAAATTATTGTTTCGTTCATTTTCTGGATCATCTGAGCATAGGAAAGTATCAACTTTGATTCCAAGATTTTGAACAAATTCAATTTGTTTTATATTTTGTTATTTTGAAAAGAAATTCTGTTTTATTTTTGCATGATCAAGCTAGTTAAAATTGAAATATATTGTTTCAACGACATTTTTGTTTGTTTAGTTTTTCACAAAACGGGGATGTATTCAAGTAAATGTAGAACATAAAGTATTTGATGATTTTTTTTTCAATTGATATTTTAACAAAGTAAGTAAACTTAAAGATGTTTTATACTGACAATCATCTTTGAATTGTAATTTGCTGATAAATATATTCATTAATTCAATCAGGTGTGATGATAATTTAATACAATATGATCTCATGTCTGGATCTTTCTCAAACAAAAATATGTGATTATTTTGTTAGTTTATATTTCATAGTTATATTTGTTAAATATATTGTTTCAACGACATTTTTGTTTGTTTAGTTTTTCACAAAACGGGGATGTATTCAAGTAAATGTAGAACATAAAGTATTTGATGATTTTGTTTTCAATTGATATTTTAACTAAGTAATAAAACTTAAAGATGTTTTATACTGACAATGATCTTTGAATTGTAATTTGCTGATAAATATATTCATTAATTCAATCAGGTGTGATGATAATTGTAATACATTATGATCTCATGTCTGGATCTTTCTCAAACAAAAATATGTGATTGTTTTGTCCTGAATGAGTGATAATTAATCTTACAAAATGTTTCTTGAACAAAAGTTAAATTACTAGTTTTGATCATGTGTTTATTTTTTAAAAGAAATTCTAAATTTGTTTTATACTTTTGTTTTAGTTTAAAGTTAAAACATTCTTTGCGTATACTTACGTATCGACCTGATTGTTATAGCTTTAAATGTTTTAAGTTTGTTTTCTTGGTTTTGATTAAGATTTGGACAATCTCTGCGCATATGAGAATATCGATCTCATTGTTAAATGCTTAATCTTAAATTATTGTTTCGTTCATTTTCTGGATCATATGAGCATAGGAAAGTATCAACCTTGATTCCAAGATTTTGAACAAATTCAATTTGTTTTATATTTTGGTATTTTGAAAAGAAATTCTGTTTTATTTTTGCATGATCAAGCTAGGTAAAATTGAAATATATTGTTTCAACGACATTTTTTTTTGTTTAGTTTTTCACAAAACAGGGATGTATTCAAGTAAATGTAGAACATAAAGTATTTGATGATTTTGTTTTCAATTGATATTTTAACAAAGTAAGTAAACTTAAAGATGTTTTATACTGACAATCATCTTTGAATTGTAATTTGCTGATAAATATATTCATTAATTCAATCAGGTGTGACGATAATTGTAATACAATATGATCTCATTTCTGGATCTTTCTCAAACAAAAATATGTGATTATTTTGTTAGTTTATATTTCATAGTTATATTTGTTAAATATATTGTTTCAACGACATTTTTGTTTGTTTAGTTTTTCATTAAATGGGGATGTATTCAAGTAAATGTAGAACATAAAGTATTTGATGATTTTGTTTTCAATTGATATTTTAACTAAGTAATTAAACTTAAAGATGTTTTATACTGACAATCATCTTTGACTTGTAATTTGCTGATAAATATATTCATTAATTCAATCAGGTGTGATGATAATTGTAATACATTATGATCTCATGTCTGGATCTTTCTCAAACAAAAATATGTGATTGTTTTGTCCTGAATGAGTGATAATTAATCTTACAAAATGTTTCTTGAACAAAAGTTAAATTACTAGTTTTGATCATGTGTTTATTTTTTAAAAGAAATTCTAAATTTGTTTTTTACTTTTGTTTTAGTTTAAAGTTGAAACATTCTTTGCGTATACTTACGTATCGACCTGATTGTTATAGCTTTAAATGTTTTAAGTTTGTTTTCTTGGTTTTGATTAAGATTTGGACAATCTCTACGCATATGAGAATATCGATCTCATTGTTAAATGCTTAATCTTAAATTATTGTTTCGTTCATCTTCTGGATCATCTGAGCATAGGAAAGTATCAACCTTGATTCCAAGATTTTGAACAAATTAAATTTGTTTTATATTTTGTTATTTTGAAAAGAAATTCTGTTTTATTTTTGCATGATCAAGCTAGTTAAAATTGAAATATATTGTTTCAACGACATTTTTGTTTGTTTAGTTTTTCACAAAACGGGGATGTATTCAAGTAAATGTAGAACATAAAGTATTTGATGATTTTGTTTTCAATTGATATTTTGACAAAGTAAGTAAACTTAAAGATGTTTTATACTGACAATCATCTTTGAATTGTAATTTGCTGATAAATATATTCATTAATTCAATCAGGTGTGACGATAATTGTAATACAATATGATCTCATTTCTGGATCTTTCTCAAACAAAAATATGTGATTATTTTGTTAGTTTATATTTCATAGTTATTTTGTTAAATATATTGTTTCAACGACATTTTTGTTTGTTTAGTTTTTCATTAAATGGGGATGTATTCAAGTAAATGTAGAACATAAAGTATTTGATGATTTTGTTTTCAATTGATATTTTAACTAAGTAATTAAACTTAAAGATGTTTTATACTGACAATCATCTTTGACTTGTAATTTGCTGATAAATATATTCATTAATTCAATCAGGTGTGATGATAATTGTAATACATTATGATCTCATGTCTGGATCTTTCTCAAACAAAAATATGTGATTGTTTTGTCCTGAATGAGTGATAATTAATCTTACAAAATGTTTCTTGAACAAAAGTTAAATTACTAGTTTTGATCATGTGTTTATTTTTTAAAAGAAATTCTAAATTTGTTTTTACTTTTGTTTTAGTTTAAAGTTGAAACATTCTTTGCGTATACTTACGTATCGACCTGATTGTTATAGCTTTAAATGTTTTAAGTTTGTTTTCTTGGTTTTGATTAAGATTTGGACAATCTCTGCGCATATGAGAATATCGATCTCATTGTTAAATGCTTAATCTTAAATTATTGTTTCGTTCATTTTCTGGATCATCTGAGCATAGGAAAGTATCAACCTTGATTCCAAGATTTTGAACAAATTCAATTTGTTTTATATTTTGTTATTTTGAAAAGAAATTATGTTTTATTTTTGCATGATCAAGCTAGTTAAAATTGAAATATATTGTTTCAACGACATTTTTGTTTGTTTAGTTTTTCACAAAACGGGGATGTGTTCAAGTAAATGTAGAACATAAAGTATTTGATGATTTTGTTTTCAATTGATATTTTGACAAAGTAAGTAAACTTAAAGATGTTTTATACTTACAATCATCTTTGAATTGTAATTTGCTGATAAATATACTCATTAATTCAATCAGGTGTGACGATAATTGTAATACAATATGATCTCATTTCTGGATCTTTCTCAAACAAAAATATGTGATTATTTTGTTAGTTTATATTTCATAGTTATATTTGTTAAATATATTGTTTCAACGACATTATTGTTTGTTTAGTTTTTCATTAAATGGGGATGTATTCAAGTAAATGTAGAACATAAAGTATTTTATGATTTTGTTTTCAATTGATATTTTAACTAAGTAATTAAACTTAAAGGTGTTTTATACTGACAAT
Organism: Mikania micrantha; assembly: GCA_009363875.1. Lineage (NCBI taxonomy): Eukaryota > Viridiplantae > Streptophyta > Magnoliopsida > Asterales > Asteraceae > Mikania > Mikania micrantha. Next base: position 19,613,378 of record CM018694.1, on the reverse strand, counting down.
CATCTTTGACTTGTAATTTGCTGATAAATATATTCATTAATTCAATCAGGTGTGATGATAATTGTAATACATTATGATCTCATGTCTGGACCTTTCTCAAACAAAAATATGTGATTGTTTTGTCCTGAATGAGTGATAATTAATCTTACAAAATGTTTCTTGAACAAAAGTTAAATTACTAGTTTTGATCATGTGTTTATTTTTTAAAAGAAATTCTAAATTTGTTTTTTACTTTTGTTTTAGTTTAAAGTTGAAACATTCTTTGCGTATACTTACGTATCGACCTGATTGTTATAGCTTTAAATGTTTTAAGTTTGTTTTCTTGGTTTTGATTAAGATTTGGACAATCTCTGCGCATATGAGAATATCGATCTCATTGTTAAATGCTTAATCTTAAATTATTGTTTCGTTCATTTTCAGGATCATCTGAGCATAGGAAAGTATCAACCTTGATTCCAAGATTTTGAACAAATTCAATTTGTTTTATATTTTGTTATTTTGAAAAGAAATTCTGTTTTATTTTTGCATGATCAAGCTAGTTAAAATTGAAATATATTGTTTCAACGACATTTTTGTTTGTTAATTTTTCACAAAACAGGGATGTATTCAAGTAAATGTAGAACATAAAGTATTTGATGATTTTGTTTTCAATTGATATTTTAACAAAGTAAGTAAACTTAAAGATGTTTTATACTGACAATCATCTTTGAATTGTAATTTGCTAATAAATATATTCATTAATTCAATCAGGTGTGATGATAATTGTAATACAATATGATCTCATGTCTGGATCTTTCTCAAACAAAAATATGTGATTATTTTGTTAGTTTATATTTCAGAGTTATATTTGTTAAATATATTGTTTCAACGACATTTTTGTTTGTTTAGTTTTTCATTAAATGGGGATGTTTTCAAGTAAATGTAGAACATAAAGTATTTGATGATTTTGTTTTCAATTGATATTTTAACCAAGTAATTAAACTTAAAGATGTTTTATACTGACAATCATCTTTGACTTGTAATTTGCTAATAAATATATTCATTAATTCAATCAGGTGTGATGATAATTGTAATACATTATGATCTCATGTCTGGATCTTTCTCAAACAAAAATATGTGATTGTTTTGTCCTGAATGAGTGATAATTAATCTTACAAAATGTTTCTTGAACAAAAGTTAAATTACTAGTTTTGATCATGTGTTTATTTTTTAAAAGAAATTCTAAATTTGTTTTTTACTTTTGTTTTAGTTTAAAGTTGAAACATTCTTTGCGTATACTTACGTATCGACCTGATTGTTATAGCTTTAGATGTTTTAAGTTTGTTTTCTTGGTTTTGATTAAGATTTGGACAATATCTGCGCATATGAGAATATCGATCTCATTGTTAAATGCTTAATCTTAAATTATTGTTTCGTTCATTTTCTGGATCATCTGAGCATAGGAAAGTATCAACCTTGATTCCAAGATTTTGAACAAATTCAATTTGTTTTATATTTTGTTATTTTGAAAAAAATTCTGTTTTATTTTTGCATGATCAAGCTAGTTAAAATTGAAATATATTGTTTCAACGACATTTTTGTTTGTTCATTTTTCACAAAACGGGGATGTATTCAAGTAAATGTAGAACATAAAGTATTTGATGATTTTGTTTTCAATTGATATTTTAACAAAGTAAGTAAAGTTAAAGATGTTTTATACTGACAATCATCTTTGAATTGTAATTTGCTGATAAATATATTCATTAATTCAATCAGGTGTGATGATAATTGTAATACAATATGATCTCATTTCTGGATCTTTCTCAAACAAAAATATGTGATTATTTTGTTAGTTTATATTTCATAGTTATATTTGTTAAATATATTGTTTCAACGACATTTTTGTTTGTTTAGTTTTTCATTAAATGGGGATGTATTCAAGTAAATGTAGAACATAAAGTATTTGATGATTTTGTTTTCAATTGATATTTTAACTAAGTAATTAAACTTAAAGATGTTTTATACTGACAATCATCTTTGACTTGTAATTTGCTGATAAATATATTCATTAATTCAATCAGGTGTGATGATAATTGTAATACATTATGATCTCATGTCTGGATCTTTCTCAAACAAAAATATGTGATTGTTTTGTCCTGAATGAGTGATAATTAATCTTACAAAATGTTTCTTGAACAAAAGTTAAATTACTAGTTTTGATCATGTGTTTATTTTTTAAAAGAAATTCTAAATTTGTTTTTTACTTTTGTTTTAGTTTAAAGTTGAAACATTCTTTGCGTATACTTACGTATCGACCTGATTGTTATAGCTTTAAATGTTTTAAGTTTGTTTTCTTGGTTTTGATTAAGATTTGGACAATCTCTGCGCATATGAGAATATCGATCTCATTGTTAAATGCTTAATCTTAAATTATTGTTTCGTTCATTTTCTGGATCATCTGAGCATAGGAAAGTATCAACCTTGATTCCAAGATTTTGAACAAATTCAATTTGTTTTATATTTTGTTATTTTGAAAAGAAATTATGTTTTATTTTTGCATGATCAAGCTAGTTAAAATTGAAATATATTGTTTCAACGACATTTTTGTTTGTTTAGTTTTTCACAAAACGGGGATGTGTTCAAGTAAATGTAGAACATAAAGTATTTGATGATTTTGTTTTCAATTGATATTTTGACAAAGTAAGTAAACTTAAAGATGTTTTATACTTACAATCATCTTTGAATTGTAATTTGCTGATAAATATACTCATTAATTCAATCAGGTGTGACGATAATTGTAATACAATATGATCTCATTTCTGGATCTTTCTCAAACAAAAATATGTGATTATTTTGTTAGTTTATATTTCATAGTTATATTTGTTAAATATATTGTTTCAACGACATTATTGTTTGTTTAGTTTTTCATTAAATGGGGATGTATTCAAGTAAATGTAGAACATAAAGTATTTTATGATTTTGTTTTCAATTGATATTTTAACTAAGTAATTAAACTTAAAGGTGTTTTATACTGACAATCATCTTTGACTTGTAATTTGCTGATAAATATATTCATTAATTCAATCAGGTGTGATGATAATTGTAATACATTATGATCTCATGTCTGGACCTTTCTCAAACAAAAATATGTGATTGTTTTGTCCTGAATGAGTGATAATTAATCTTACAAAATGTTTCTTGAACAAAAGTTAAATTACTAGTTTTGATCATGTGTTTATTTTTAAAAGAAATTCTAAATTTGTTTTTTACTTTTGTTTTAGTTTAAAGTTGAAACATTCTTTGCGTATACTTACGTATCGACCTGATTGTTATAGCTTTAAATGTTTTAAGTTTGTTTTCTTGGTTTTGATTAAGATTTGGACAATCTCTGCGCATATGAGAATATCGATCTCATTGTTAAATGCTTAATCTTAAATTATTGTTTCGTTCATTTTCAGGATCATCTGAGCATAGGAAAGTATCAACCTTGATTCCAAGATTTTGAACAAATTCAATTTGTTTTATATTTTGTTATTTTGAAAAGAAATTCTGTTTTATTTTTGCATGATCAAGCTAGTTAAAATTGAAATATATTGTTTCAACGACATTTTTGTTTGTTAATTTTTCACAAAACAGGGATGTATTCAAGTAAATGTAGAACATAAAGTATTTGATGATTTTGTTTTCAATTGATATTTTAACAAAGTAAGTAAACTTAAAGATGTTTTATACTGACAATCATCTTTGAATTGTAATTTGCTAATAAATATATTCATTAATTCAATCAGGTGTGATGATAATTGTAATACAATATGATCTCATGTCTGGATCTTTCTCAAACAAAAATATGTGATTATTTTGTTAGTTTATATTTCAGAGTTATATTTGTTAAATATATTGTTTCAACGACATTTTTGTTTGTTTAGTTTTTCATTAAATGGGGATGTTTTCAAGTAAATGTAGAACATAAAGTATTTGATGATTTTGTTTTCAATTGATATTTTAACTAAGTAATTAAACTTAAAGATGTTTTATACTGACAATCATCTTTGACTTGTAATTTGCTAATAAATATATTCATTAATTCAATCAGGTGTGATGATAATTGTAATACATTATGATCTCATGTCTGGATCTTTCTCAAACAAAAATATGTGATTGTTTTGTCCTGAATGAGTGATAATTAATCTTACAAAATGTTTCTTGAACAAAAGTTAAATTACTAGTTTTGATCATGTGTTTATTTTTTAAAAGAAATTCTAAATTTGTTTTTTACTTTTGTTTTAGTTTAAAGTTGAAACATTCTTTGCGTATACTTACGTATCGACCTGATTGTTATAGCTTTAGATGTTTTAAGTTTGTTTTCTTGGTTTTGATTAAGATTTGGACAATATCTGCGCATATGAGAATATCGATCTCATTGTTAAATGCTTAATCTTAAATTATTGTTTCGTTCATTTTCTGGATCATCTGAGCATAGGAAAGTATCAACCTTGATTCCAAGATTTTGAACAAATTCAATTTGTTTTATATTTTGTTATTTTGAAAAAAATTCTGTTTTATTTTTGCATGATCAAGCTAGTTAAAATTGAAATATATTGTTTCAACGACATTTTTGTTTGTTCATTTTTCACAAAACGGGGATGTATTCAAGTAAATGTAGAACATAAAGTATTTGATGATTTTGTTTTCAATTGATATTTTAACAAAGTAAGTAAAGTTAAAGATGTTTTATACTGACAATCATCTTTGAATTGTAATTTGCTGATAAATATATTCATTAATTCAATCAGGTGTGATGATAATTGTAATACAATATGATCTCATTTCTGGATCTTTCTCAAACAAAAATATGTGATTATTTTGTTAGTTTATATTTCATAGTTATATTTGTTAAATATATTGTTTCAACGACATTTTTGTTTGTTTAGTTTTTCATTAAATGGGGATGTATTCAAGTAAATGTAGAACATAAAGTATTTGATGATTTTGTTTTCAATTGATATTTTAACTAAGTAATTAAACTTAAAGTGTTTTATACTGACAATCATCTTTGACTTATAATTTGCTGATAAATATATTCATTAATTCAATCAGGTGTGATGATAATTGTAATACATTATGATCTCATGTCTGGATCTTTCTCAAACAAAAATATGTGATTGTTTTGTCCTGAATGAGTGATAATTAATCTTACAAAATGTTTCTTGAACAAAAGTTAAATTACTAGTTTTGATCATGTGTTTATTTTTTAAAAGAAATTCTAAATTTGTTTTTTACTTTTGTTTTAGTTTAAAGTTGAAACATTCTTTGCGTATACTTACGTATCGACCTGATTGTTATAGCTTTAAATGTTTTAAGTTTGTTTTCTTGGTTTTCATTAAGATTTGGACAATCTCTGCGCATATGAGAATATCGATCTCATTGTTAAATGCTTAATATTAAATTATTGTTTCGTTCATTTTTTGGATCATCTGAGCATACAAAAGTATCAACCTTGATTCCAAGATTTTGAACAAATTCAATTTGTTTTATATTTTGTTATTTTGAAAAGAAATTCTGTTTTATTTTTGCATGATCAAGCTAGTTAAAATTGAAATATATTGTTTCAACGACATTTTTGTTTGTTTAGTTTTTCACAAAACGGGGATGTATTCAAGTAAATGTAGAACATAAAGAATTTGATGATTTTGTTTTCAATTGATATTTTAACTAAGTAATTAAACTTAAAGAGGTTTTATACTGAAAATCATCTTTGACTTGTAATTTGCTGGTAAATATATTCATTAATTCAATCAGGTGTGATGATAATTGTAATACAATATGATCTCATGTCTGGATCTTTCTCAAACAAAAATATGTGATTGTTTTGTCCTGAATGAGTGATAATTAATCTTACAAAATGTTTCTTGAACAAAAGTTAAATTACTAGTTTTGATCATGTGTTTATTTTTTAAAAGAAATTCTAAATTTGTTTTAGTTTATAGTTGAAACATTTTTTGCGTATACTTACGTATCGACCTGATTGTTATAGCTTTAAATGTTTTAAGTTTGTTTTCTTGGTTTTGATTAAGATTTGGACAATCTCTGCGCATATGAGAATATCGATCTCATTGTTAAATGCTTAATCTTAAATTATTGTTTCGTTCATCTTCTGGATCATCTGAGCATAGGAAAGTATCAACCTTGATTCCAAGATTTTGAACAAATTCAATTTGTTTTATATTTTGTTATTTTGAAAAGAAATTCTGTTTTATTTTTGCATGATCAAGCTAGTTAAAATTGAAATATATTGTTTCAACGACATTTTTGTTTGTTTAGTTTTTCACAAAACGGGGATGTATTCAAGTAAATGTAGAACATAAAGTATTTGATGATTTTTTTTCAATTGATATTTAACAAAGTAAGTAAACTTAAAGATGTTTTATACTGACAATCATCTTTGAATTGTAATTTGCTGATAAATATATTCATTAATTCAATCAGGTGTGATGATAATTGTAATACAATATGATCTCATGTCTGGATCTTTCTCAAACAAAAATATGTGATTATTTTGTTAGTTTATATTTCATAGTTATATTTGTTAAATATATTGTTTCAACGACATTTTTGTTTGTTTAGTTTTTCATTAAATGGGGATGTATTCAAGTAAATGTAGAACATAAAGTATTTGATGATTTTGTTTTCAATTGATATTTTAACTAAGTAATTAAACTTAAAGATGTTTTATACTGACAATCATCTTTGACTTGTAATTTGCTGATAAATATATTCATTAATTCAATCAGGTGTGATGATAATTGTAATACATTATGATCTCATGTCTGGATCTTTCTCAAACAAAAATATGTGATTGTTTTGTCCTGAATGAGTGATAATTAATCTTACAAAATGTTTCTTGAACAAAAGTTAAATTACTAGTTTTGATCATGTGTTTATTTTTTAAAAGAAATTCTAAATTTGTTTTTTACTTTTGTTTTAGTTTAAAGTTGAAACATTCTTTGCGTATACTTACGTATCGACCTGATTGTTATAGCTTTAAATGTTTTAAGTTTGTTTTCTTGGTTTTCATTAAGATTTGGACAATCTCTGCGCATATGAGAATATCGATCTCATTGTTAAATGCTTAATATTAAATTATTGTTTCGTTCATTTTTTGGATCATCTGAGCATACAAAAGTATCAACCTTGATTCCAAGATTTTGAACAAATTCAATTTGTTTTATATTTTGTTATTTTGAAAAGAAATTCTGTTTTATTTTTGCATGATCAAGCTAGTTAAAATTGAAATATATTGTTTCAACGACATTTTTGTTTGTTTAGTTTTTCACAAAACGGGGATGTATTCAAGTAAATGTAGAACATAAAGAATTTGATGATTTTGTTTTCAATTGATATTTTAACTAAGTAATTAAACTTAAAGAGGTTTTATACTGAAAATCATCTTTGACTTGTAATTTGCTGGTAAATATATTCATTAATTCAATCAGGTGTGATGATAATTGTAATACAATATGATCTCATGTCTGGATCTTTCTCAAACAAAAATATGTGATTGTTTTGTCCTGAATGAGTGATAATTAATCTTACAAAATGTTTCTTGAACAAAAGTTAAATTACTAGTTTTGATCATGTGTTTATTTTTTAAAAGAAATTCTAAATTTGTTTTAGTTTATAGTTGAAACATTTTTTGCGTATACTTACGTATCGACCTGATTGTTATAGCTTTAAATGTTTTAAGTTTGTTTTCTTGGTTTTGATTAAGATTTGGACAATCTCTGCGCATATGAGAATATCGATCTCATTGTTAAATGCTTAATCTTAAATTATTGTTTCGTTCATCTTCTGGATCATCTGAGCATAGGAAAGTATCAACCTTGATTCCAAGATTTTGAACAAATTCAATTTGTTTTATATTTTGTTATTTTGAAAAGAAATTCTGTTTTATTTTTGCATGATCAAGCTAGTTAAAATTGAAATATATTGTTTCAACGACATTTTTGTTTGTTTAGTTTTTCACAAAACGGGGATGTATTCAAGTAAATGTAGAACATAAAGTATTTGATGATTTTTTTTTCAATTGATATTTTAACAAAGTAAGTAAACTTAAAGATGTTTTATACTGACAATCATCTTTGAATTGTAATTTGCTGATAAATATATTCATTAATTCAATCAGGTGTGATGATAATTGTAATACAATATGATCTCATGTCTGGATCTTTCTCAAACAAAAATATGTGATTATTTTGTTAGTTTATATTTCATAGTTATATTTGTTAAATATATTGTTTCAACGACATTTTTGTTTGTTTAGTTTTTCATTAAATGGGGATGTATTCAAGTAAATGTAGAACATAAAGTATTTGATGATTTTGTTTTCAATTGATATTTTAACTAAGTAATTAAACTTAAAGATGTTTTATACTGACAATCATCTTTGACTTGTAATTTGCTGATAAATATATTCATTAATTCAATCAGGTGTGATGATAATTGTAATACATTATGATCTCATGTCTGGATCTTTCTCAAACAAAAATATGTGATTGTTTTGTCCTGAATGAGTGATAATTAACCTTACAAAATGTTTCTTGAACAAAAGTTAAATTACTAGTTTTGATCATGTGTTTATTTTTTAAAAGAAATTCTAAATTTGTTTTTTACTTTTGTTTTAGTTTAAAGTTGAAACATTCTTTGCGTATACTTACGTATCGACCTGATTGTTATAGCTTTAAATGTTTTAAGTTTGTTTTCTTGGTTTTGATTAAGATTTGGACAATCTCTGCGCATATGAGAATATCGATCTCATTGTTAAATGCTTAATATTAAATTATTGTTTCGTTCATTTTCTGGATCATCTGATGTCACACCCCTGCGCCGCGTGCGGAATCCACGGCGCGGTGACGTATGAACAGTTGAATCATGCACAAGTATTGAATAAGAACAACCACAACGGATTACTATGTTTCAAAATGTTAAGTCAATTGTTTAGTTACAGACAGCTATCTACCAAAAGAAAGACAACTACGGACCCAAAATATAGTTACAAAAGAAGACTTCAAACAAGACAATTAAACAATCAGGGTTTAGTGTGTTTCTAATCCATCCTAGCATGTTTCTTCATCTTGTTCTATCTTAGAATGGTCTCCTTAGTTGCCCCTGAAAATGTCTTAAACCTGATTTCCTGAAACACGTGAAAAGTAACTGTCAACTACAGACGTAGTTGGTGAGAACAATAGGTTTAAACATTTGTAAACATGAGTATATGATATAAGACATAAGTAAGTTAAAGCAACATAAGATTCACACGGATGAGCTGCAACCCAAACTAACATCAAGTAAGAAAATGAGTGTAAACAGTCCAATCACTGTTCACACAACAGCCAACATATAATATCAAGTCCCAAACTACATTTGGAGTTAGATTACGTATAGCAGTTTTGAAAACCATAATGACACCAGACCTGCAGTTAGCTTTTAAAACAAATTTAAAAGCTAACTCCATCCTGGATAAGAACTAATGTGTCCGCTTTCCCTTGTTGTGATCACCCAGTACTAACGCTAATGAATATGATACTTGATGCTTTTACAAGTTTGTTTACAACAATAGACACCATGTTTCTGAATCTTACTTTAACCAAATGTGTTAATGCCTTATTTGATAACATGAATTGAAAACCTAGATTTAATTCCACGAATTAAATCCTTTGTTTTGAATACCATGAAATGAATCTGTTGATTTGAATCCCATGAAATGAACCACTTGATTTGAATACCATGAAATGAACCACTTGATTTGAATACCATGATGTGAACCACTTGATTTGAATACCATGATGTGAACCACTTGATTTGAGTACCATGAAATAGTGACCTTGTGTAACAACAAGGTTTATAACAAAAGAGTTCATAAAATCATTTATTTAAAAGTGTTTATCCTTCATAAATACATTTGAGTAAATCTGTTACAAAACAGTTCAAAGATCCTTTATAAAACCTTTTTAGTGAAAAGAGTTTAATAATTAATAATTCCTTTAAAACAGTTGTTGAATCCCTAGGATTCGGAAAATGAACCCGTAATGTTTATAAGAATACACACACCTTGTGTAATGAAATATGATTGTCAACAATTGGTTTGATCACGTGTTCCACCCCAAAACAGTTATAAAACAGTAAAAGAGGGGCTAATGTTCTCACCTGTCTGCAGTAGACTCTGAACTAAACAGTTAGCAAGTAGCAAACAGGACTTCTAATTGTTTCCTATAACATTGTAATCATACATAAGATATAGGATTTATAATTGTATAACTTTGATTCATTGTTTGACTTGTGTTCTCTGGAACATGATTAACACTTGATAACTTGCTCTCATGATTATGATTGTTGTGAAAACTTGAAAGTTATGATTTGAATCACTTGATTGATCATGGGTCCAAGAAACGAATATGAAATGATCCTTTGTGCATAAATCTTATGCATAAAATGATAATTGTTTGAGAATTTGATAACCATTGATTACAATGATTTATGAAATAATGTTCCAATTGTTTAAGTTCTTGTGATTGTGGTTTGATGCTATGATTAGTTTATGTTGTACTTAAACCAACTAAGATCAAATTACACTTACTTTGGATTATGGCCAACAAAGGGGTTCTAAGTCCATGAAAGTCATTATGTGTGGCAGTTGCGTACGAAGAATTCGGCATTAATGACGTAAGCACATTTGATCGTGTTTGAAATCCACGAGGAATTAACAACTTTTGTTAATGGGGATTGTTAGAACGTGAAAAATGATGAACGTGGGCGAAAACCGCACGCAAAACGGAGTTCGTATGCCCCCGGAATCGCGAAACGAAGTTTAAATCAAAAATGGGATGAAAATCGGGTCAGGCGGTACGCCTGGCGTGGGTGTACCAACCCAGGCGATACGCCTGGCGACTATGTCGGCAAAAAAAATATATTTGATGATCAGATCGCATAGAAACTTGTAGAACTTCATTTTTCGTCCCTGCTTCGTTCTTAAACGAAAAACCAGCCAGCAAACACTTCCAAACTTCAAATCTAAGCTCCTCAAACATCTGGATCATCCCACGGATCGTATATACAAGTCCTGATCGTAGTTTTACCCGCACAAACTCGTCAGAACAGGTAACGGTTCGTTTTAACCTTCTAGTTTGATTTTGATTGATTAGATCTTGATTTTGAACGTAATGAGATAGTTAGGATTGTTGATTATTGCCTAGATGATGGCTAGGATTGATTATAAACGAAGAACACGAAGTTCTAACGGTTAAATCCTTGTTTTGATCTGTTGTGATGCCCGGTTTGCATGAAATCATACCTATGATTATAATGGTTTAAACCATTTGATTATGACAATGTAGGTGATTAGTTTGATTAATCTTTGAAATGCAAAGGTTAAATCCAAGTGTTTCAAACTAATCATAATCATTAACATACTCATTGGAATGATTATCTGATGTTTATGATAACAGTCAGATTAGTATGTTAAATCTGGTTATTTCACCTATTATGGTGCTACATTGTGATATTTCATGATATTTGGGTAATCAATAACAAGGATTAATCAATTCTAAGCCATTAAATCATCTAAAAATTGTCTTAATATTATAATCAACGATATTAACTATTTGATTAATCCGAGATTATTTAGATTAATCAAGAGAGTCATCAACTTTGTATCAGGAATCTAATGCAATGTAGATTCCTACATTATCATACATTGTATGATATAACCTTAAATTAATTAATTATATAATTAATATCGAGTTGATGATTTATTAAGCAATGTCTTTGACATTGAACGTTCAGAAAAATCTAATCAGTAAACTAGAACATAAATAACTTATTAAATATAATTAAATGCAGAATCATCTCTTTGTTGTTAGATTTGAGAGATTTTGCTACCTTATATCATCAGGTGAGTTTCGTATCACCCCTGTTCTTTTAATGTTTTATAAACATCGGGGTATAACTGCTAAACTTTTCTCGATCATATGATATGTGTCACTGTTATCTGCGTGATTTCATGTGATTAACTGAATTTGTGGATTTCATGGGATTGTTGCCGTTAGTATCTCTATCATGATATCAAAGTCCTCATTCTTGAACTGTATCTAGTGAACCCATGTGTGGCCGAGCAGAAAACATTGATAGTACTATCGGTTGACACCCCATTCACTGGGAGGATTGCATCTCCCCTGGTGTGAATGTTTGTTATCTGTTTCCTGAACTTTTAATGGTGTGATAGACATTAAGATAATGAGGCAATAAGATATGTACCGACGGGTAATATCGAGAACTGAACATATCGTCCGAAAGGAACTAGATACGGGTCCCATGGTTATCCGGAACTGTGAACATGTATTTGAACTTAACTGTCATATCATATGATTTAACTAAACTGTATGAACTCACCAGCTTTGTGCTGATGTTTTCGAAACTAAAACTTTTGCAGGCAATCAAGGACAACGGTGAGGATGCACTCACAGCACTAGCAACAACTGAAATTAAATAAATTGTAATATGTATAAACTGTAATAATATTTGTAACCACGAACCTTGTAATGTAAGTTTTACTTTTCGTAATCTGTGTGCTATAATGATACCGGATCAAGTAAGTCACCCCTCATGCTCTGAGACATCACCACTATGCTTCCGCTACCCTTTTGATGACATCATTCTCAGGTGACGAGAGGTGGGGGTGTGACAGGGTGGTATCAGAGCCACAGGTTATAGAGAATTAGGTTGACTTAGAGACCTAGACTATAACCATAGGTTCGTATAATGACACAGAGAGCACTGAATACAACGAACGAACAAAACTTGTGTTGATTTAAGTTAGGATAATCGAGTGATCCAGGTTTCAGTTATGAGTGGCCAGCATAACTGAAATTTGTAATACTTGTGCATTCTAGTTTAAGTCAATCCAAGCTGAACTATAACAATTCTAAAGACTAATAGTTGCTTTGAGATAGAAAGAGATATCATATCATGTTTGTATTGAATATTATTATTCAATGTTTATTTCATGATACTGATCTAGAACTTTGTTTATTCAGCAATGGCGAACCCGGGAGAAAACTATATTTACCAGAGATTCCCTTACATCATCCTTGACGACACACCCAGTGACAGCTCGGGATCGAGCTCGGGTGCAGTACCATCTCATGCGTCTTCTGTATCATCTCAGGTGGGACCACAGCTACCAGCTACACCACCCGGATCTCCTTTTGTACCACCACTACCGCCCGGATCTCCGTTCATACCACCACCACCACCGGGATCCCCACCGGTGCACAGTCCACCCCACTCACCGCTGGCCGACGCTTCGGCCATGAGGAGGCAGAGCTCCTCACCACACAGAGCCCCGGCATGGGACGGGCTCAGGCGTATGCGGGGCCAGGCCCGCAAGACTACGGGACTACCTCCACGACGCCCTATGGCTCCACGGGACGAGCCAGCACCAGTGCACGAGGTGGGAGAATCCTCCCACCAGGCTGAGCTTCGGGCTCAGGTACAGCAGGTATCTCAGGACCTGCTGGGCCTCCGACAGGATTTGCAGCAGCACCATGCCACGATGGAGGACACCCGTAACACGGTGATGGAGATTCTCACGTCTCACCTGGCTCTTATGGAGCATGTGACTACTCAGGGTGCGGACACCCTAGCCTGGAGGGCGACCATTGAGGACCGCCTTCGGAGGACCTGGTGGAGGGAGATGATGGCTGCATGTAAGCAGCGGGTGGCAGCCTTTGGGGAAAGGCTGCAGGGACTGATCTGGATGCTCGGTACGCTGAGCACCGAGGCTAGACTTATCTGGTTAGCTATAGTACTTGCTACCATAGCTATAGTGCTAGCCTGTTTACCGTATTTCTTACGGTAAGTCAGATCAGTTGACCCACATTTTTGGGATTTTCATTGTACATCTCATAGACGGATAGGTTGTTTGTATGGATGTATTATGAGGACACTCTTTGTATCATAAACTTTATGGTTCTATAATAACAGTGTTGTTTTAATCAAACGTTTGTTTCTGTATATCTGTTGTATGTTATGTGAACACTATATCTATATCAGTATGAGAACGTATCTATGAACATATCAGTATGAGAACGTATCTATGAACATATCAGTATGAGAACGTATCTATGAACATATCAGTATGAGAACGTATCTATGAACATATCAGTATGAGAACGTATCTATGAACATATCAGTATGAGAACGTATCTATGAACATACCAGTATGAGAACGTATCTAACTGAAAACATATTGCGCTGATATACAGTACGAGAGCCATACTGTATGCGAATATATTTAACTAAAAACATATATTGCGCGAAAATACAGTACGAGAGCCATACTGTATGCGAATATATTAACTAAAAGTACAGTACGAGAGCCATACTGTACGAGAACATATCTAACGAGAACATATCAGTAACTAAAGTATAGTACGAGAGCCATACTATACGAGAACATATCAGTTACTAAAAGTACAGTACGAGAGCCATACTGTACGAGAACGTATCTAAACGAGAACGTATCTGTAATGTGAACGAGAACATATTTAAACGAGAACGTATCTGTAATGTGAACGAGAACATATCAGTAACTAAAGTATAGTACGAGAGCCATACTATACGAGAACATATCAGTTACTAAAAGTACAGTACGAGAGCCATACTGTACGAGAACATATCTAAACGAGAATGTATCTGTAATGTGAACGAGAACATAACTAATGAGAACATATCTGTAATTAAAGTACAGTACGAGAGCCATACTGTACGAGAACATGTGAACATATTTGTTGTTGTATGAGAACATATCTAGTACATGAACTGAGAACATATCAGAGGACTTGTGTGAGAACATATCCTAGTCCTGTATGAACATATCTCTAAAAACATGTATTGCGAGGCAATGAGTTGGGTTATACTCTACACATGTTTTGAAATAACAGGACTAAGTATAACTACGAATATCTGAATGACTAGTGTGAATTGAGAACGTATCTGGATCTTTTCAATGTAGTTATACTTGAATACTTAAATGATCACATTTCAACATGAAATTGTCAGCATGTCTGAACATGGTTGAGTTATGTGATTAAAAAGGGTTATATTTTTAATATTCTTGAACTGACCTGAGTTTGTCTGCATGTGAGCAGAACTATGGCTCCGAAAAGAGGTCGTCCAGCTAAGAAAGCTACTGAGAATATTACTTCCCCTGAACCGAATCCAGTTCCACCACCTGTTTCTGAAACAAATACCGTTCCTCTGGTGAACCAGGACCCAAACCCGACACCAATGGCAGCTCCTAGTGGGTCGGTATTGAATGAAGCAGCTATAGCCCGAATCGTAAAGGAACAGCTATCGGCTGCTGGCATTGTAATACCACCACAGCCACATGTCACTTCTGGGTCTGGTCATGTGGAACATAATGCCACAGGTGGACACGTTGAAACTGTTCATACCACAGGCACAACTACTACTGCTCCTGATCCACCACGACAGGGATGTACGTATAAATACTTTGCTTCCTGTAACCCACCTACTTTCACAGGTAGGGAAGGAGCGGCTGGACTCCTTAGGTGGATCGAGGAGATGGAAACAAAACTGAAAATCAGCCAGTGTCTGGAGGAGCATAAGGTGTCTTATGCTGCCTGTTCTTTGAAAGAATCAGCTCTTACCTGGTGGAATACCCAGGCTAAAACTTTGGGTTCTGTTACAGTTGATTCTATGGGCTGGAATGAATTCAAAACTCTGATTATGTCAGAGTACTGCCCAATCACTGAAATCCAAAAACTTCAGGAGGAATTCTGGAGTCACTCAATGGTCGGTGCTGATTCTTTAGCCTACACCGATCGTTTTCATGAACTTACTTGTCTACTTCCCAATATGTTTCCAACTGAGGCAGCATTGATTGAGAAGTATATCAAAGGGTTGGTTCCCCAGATTCGGGGAAATGTAACTGCTGCTGAACCCACAACCCTTAAAAGAACCATTCTGTTGACCACCAAGCTTACCGATGAGGCGGTAAGAAGTGGTACATTGATCTCAAAATCTCAGACGGCCGTGGGCCGTAGTGAAGCTGGTACCTCGAACGTTTCTAAAGGTACCAAACGTAAATGGTTTGGCAAGTCCAAGACCAAAGCTCCAGCTGAAACCAGTCAGAACAAACCAACCGTGAAAAACTATGGAGCGGCGGTACCGGAGAGGAAAGTTTACACTGGGCCGGCGCCCAAATGTGATAGGTGTCCCTACCATCACACAGGACCATGTCCTGTTTGTGCAAAATGTAATCGGGTAGGACACTATGCTAAATACTGCAACTTTCCTGCTCGTCAACCAAACCAAGCTCCACGACCCACTGCTCAAACGAACCGGTCATGTTACACTTGTGGAAGCCCTGATCACCTCATGCGCAATTGTCCAACCAATAACACCAATCCAGGGAATCAAGCTAGGGGCAGAGCTTTTCAGATTGGTGCAGCCGAGGCAAGACATGATGCAAACATTGTCACTGGTACGTTCCTTCTCAATAATCTTTATGCATCAGTTTTATTTGACACAGGAGCAGATAAGAGTTTTATTTCTCCTGAATTTGCATCATTACTTTCATTGCCTACGGTAGAACTAGAAACTCCTTATGTCATTGAACTTGCAAACGGCAAGATGATCAAAACTAGCAGTGTTATTCAAGGATGTTCCTTGAATCTGAATGATCACCTTTTCTGTATCGACTTACTTCCTATTGAGCTTGGTAGCTTTGATGTCGTGGTAGGCATGAATTGGCTTTCTGATAACCAAGCGGAAGTTGTATGTCAAACTAAGGTGATCCGTATTCCATTACCTAACGGTAATACACTGGTAGTTCAAGGAGAACGAGCCGGTAGAAAACTTGGTCTCATATCTTGTATGCGGGCTCAGAAATTTTTAAGGAAAGGCTGTTATGCTTTCCTGGCACACGTGACCGAGCACAATTCTTCACCTACACGTATCACTGATATCCCAGTAGTCAAAGATTTTCCTGAAGTTTTTCCTGAAGATATATCAGGATTACCCCCAACAAGACAGGTTGAATTTCGTATTGACTTGATTCCTGGCGCTGCACCTGTTGCTAAAGCCCCGTATCGGCTTGCGCCATCTGAAATGCAAGAACTTTCAGGTCAATTACAGGAACTTCTTGATAAAGGTTTCATTCGACCCAGTTTTTCACCCTGGGGAGCACCAATTCTTTTTGTGAAAAAGAAAGATGGATCATTCAGGATGTGTATCGACTACAGGGAACTCAATAAACTGACAATCAAGAACCGTTATCCATTACCTCGTATTGATGATCTGTTTGATCAGTTGCAAGGTGCTACATATTTCTCAAAAATTGATTTGAGGTCCGGATATCATCAGTTGCGAATCCATGACAATGATGTTCCAAAAACTGCTTTCCGAACCCGGTACGGACATTACGAGTTTTTAGTAATGCCGTTTGGTTTAACCAATGCACCTGCAGTTTTTATGGATCTGATGAACCGAGTATGTAGACCTTATCTGGATAAGTTTGTGATTGTATTTATTGATGATATTCTCATTTATTCCCGGAACCAGCAGGAACATGCCCAACATCTGAAACTCATCTTAGAACTTCTAGCACGTGAACAGCTATATGCCAAATTTTCCAAGTGTGAATTTTGGTTACGAGAAGTTCAGTTTCTGGGGCATGTTGTGAATGAGAATGGTATTCAAGTGGATCCCAGTAAGATCAAAGCGGTAGAACAATGGGAGACACCCCGAACCCCGACTGAAATACGTCAATTCTTGGGGTTGGCAGGTTATTATCGTCGATTTATCAAGAACTTTTCAAAAATCGCTCTGCCACTTACCACTTTGACTCAGAAGAACCAACCGTTTATATGGGGTTCCCAACAGGAGGAGGCTTTCCAACTGTTGAAACATAAACTCTGCAATGCACCTATCTTAGCACTACCGGAAGGTACAGATAACTTCACGGTTTATTGTGATGCTTCCCGTCAGGGACTTGGGTGTGTTTTAATGCAGAACGATAAGGTGATTGCTTACGCTTCTCGGCAGTTGAAAGTACACGAGAAGAACTATACCACTCATGATCTAGAACTAGGTGCAGTTGTGTTTGCACTCAAGATTTGGAGACATTATCTGTACGGAACCAAGTGTATTGTGTACACGGATCACAAAAGTCTCCAACATATTCTAGATCAGAAAATGTTGAACATGCGACAAAGGCGATGGGTTGAACTCTTGAACGATTATGATTGTGAAATCCGTTATCACCCAGGCAAGGCAAATGTTGTGGCCGATGCCTTGAGTCGCAAGGAACGGATCAAACCCCTACGTGTGAGAGCGTTAGGTTTGACTATCCAAACTAGTCTAATTCCTCAGATTAGAAATGCTCAGCAACAAGCTTTACAAACAACGAATTATTCTGCTGAGGGACTAAGAGGATTAGATAAGAAACTCGATACTAAGGTTGATGGACTGTTGTATTTCAAAGACCGAATGTGGATTCCTTTATTCGGTAACTCTCGAACTATTATCTTGGATGAGGCGCACAAATCCAGGTATTCTATTCATCCAGGTGCCGATAAAATGTATAAAGATCTTAGAGATTTTTACTGGTGGCCTGGGATGAAGAGAAACGTATTAGAATACGTGGACCGATGTTTAACGTGTCTTAAAGTGAAGGCTGAACATCAACGACCTTCTGGGTTACTCCAACAACCTGAGATTCCCATGTGGAAATGGGATCAGATCTCTATGGATTTCATTACAAAACTACCCAGAACGTCACGTAACCATGACTCGATATGGGTTATCGTTGATCGCCTTACTAAATCTGCGCATTTCTTACCCATCCGAGAAGATTACTCTATGGATCGACTGGCTAAACTCTATGTTAATGAGATTGTATCTCGACATGGAGTACCGATCTCTATCATTTCTGACAGAGATAGTCGATTTATGTCACGATTTTGGCAAACTCTTCAGAATGCTCTGGGCACGCAAATCAATATGAGCACATCTTATCATCCACAAACGGATGGGCAAACGGAGCGAACAAATCAAACGTTAGAAGACATGCTCAGAAGCTGTGTGATTGATTTTGGAGGTAGCTGGGATATTCATCTTCCACTTGTGGAATTCTCGTACAATAACAGCTACCATACCAGCATACAATGCGCTCCATTCGAGGCACTGTATGGGCGCAAGTGCAGATCTCCTATTTGCTGGTCGGAAATAGGAGAAAATCAAATCATTGGCCCAGAATTCATCCAAGAAACCACTGACAAGATCGCACTGATTCAAGAACGAATTAAAGCTGCTCGCGATCGTCAAAAGAGTTATGCTGATAACCGTCGTAGACCACTAGAATTCCAAGTTGGTGATCGTGTAATGTTGAAAGTATCACCCTGGAAGGGCATTTTCAGATTTGGTAAACGAGGTAAACTCTCACCGAGGTTTGTAGGGCCATTTAAAATTCTTGAACGAATTGGATCTGTAGCCTACAGACTCGAATTACCTCTTGAACTCAGTAACATTCATGACGTTTTTCACGTATCAAATCTGAAAAAGTGTTTAAACGATGAATCTTTGATCGTACCTCTCGAAGAACTTCAGATCGATGATAAACTTCAGTTTACCGAAGAACCGGTAGAAGTAATGGATCGAGAAGTTAAGGTACTAAACGCAGTCGCATACCAATCGTTAAAGTTCGCTGGAACTCTCAACGAGGACCTGAATATACCTGGGAACGTGAAGATCAGATGAAAGCCAAATATCCTCACTTGTTCTCATAAACAATTGTCGACAGATAAGTCTTCATTAAATTCGGGACGAAATTTCTCTAACAGGAGGAGACTGTGGCAGTTGCGTACGAAGAATTCGGCATTAATGACGTAAGCACATTTGATCGTGTTTGAAATCCACGAGGAATTAACAACTTTTGTTAATGGGGATTGTTAGAACGTGAAAAATGATGAACGTGGGCGAAAACCGCACGCAAAACGGAGTTCGTATGCCCCCGGAATCGCGAAACGAAGTTTAAATCAAAAATGGGATGAAAATCGGGTCAGGCGGTACGCCTGGCGTGGGTGTACCAACCCAGGCGATACGCCTGGCGACTATGTCGGCAAAAAAATATATTTGATGATCAGATCGCATAGAAACTTGTAGAACTTCATTTTTTTCGTCCCTGCTTCGTTCTTAAACGAAAAACAGCCAGCAAACACTTCCAAACTTCAAATCTAAGCTCCTCAAACATCTGGATCATCCCACGGATCGTATATACAAGTCCTGATCGTAGTTTTACCCGCAAAACTCGTCAGAACAGGTAACGGTTCGTTTTAACCTTCTAGTTTGATTTTGATTGATTAGATCTTGATTTTGAACGTAATGAGATAGTTAGGATTGTTGATTATTGCCTAGATGATGGCTAGGATTGATTATAAACGAAGAACACGAAGTTCTAACGGTTAAATCCTTGTTTTGATCCGTTGTGATGCCCGGTTTGCATGAAATCATACCTATGATTATAATGGTTTAAACCATTTGATTATGACAATGTAGGTGATTAGTTTGATTAATCTTTGAAATGCAAAGGTTAAATCCAAGTGTTTCAAACTAATCATAATCATTAACATACTCATTGGAATGATTATCTGATGTTTATGATAACAGTCAGATTAGTATGTTAAATCTGGTTATTTCACCTATTATGGTGCTACATTGTGATATTTCATGATATTTGGGTAATCAATAACAAGGATTAATCATTCTAAGCCATTAAATCATCTAAAAATTGTCTTAATATTATAATCAACAATATTAACTATTTGATTAATCCGAGATTATTTAGATTAATCAAGAGAGTCATCAACTTTGTATCAGGAATCTAATGCAATGTAGATTCCTACATTATCATACATTGTATGATATAACCTTAAATTAATTAATTATATAATTAATATCGAGTTGATGATTTATTAAGCAATGTCTTTGACATTGAACGTTCAGAAAGATCTAATCAGTAAACTAGAACATAAATAACTTATTAAATATAATTAAATGCAGAATCATCTCTTTGTTGTTAGATTGAGAGATTTTGCTACCTTATATCATCAGGTGAGTTTCGTACCACCCCTGTTCTTTTAATGTTTTATAAACATCGGGGTATAACTGCTAAACTTTTCTTGATCATATGATATGTGTCACTGTTATCTGCGTGATTTCATGTGATTAACTGAATTTGTGGATTTCATGGGATTGTTGCCGTTAGTATCTCTATCATGATATCAAAGTCCTCATTCTTGAACTGTATCTAGTGAACCCATGTGTGGCCGAGCAGAAAACATTGATAGTACTATCGGTTGACACCCCATTCACTGGGAGGATTGCATCTCCCCTGGTGTGAATGTTTGTTATCTGTTTCCTGAACTTCTTAATGGTGTGATAGACATTAAGATAATGAGGCAATAAGATATGTACCGACGGGTAATATCGAGAACTGAACATATCGTCCGAAAGGAACTAGATACGGGTCCCATGGTTATCCGGAACTGTGAACATGTATTTGAACTTAACTGTCATATCATATGATTTAACTAAACTGTATGAACTCACCAGCTTTGTGCTGATGTTTTCGAAACTAAAACTTTTGCAGGCAATCAAGGACAACGGTGAGGATGCACTCACAGCACTAGCAACAACTGTAATTAAATAAATTGTAATATGTATAAACTGTAATAATATTTGTAACCACGAACCTTGTAATGTAAGTTTTACTTTTCGTAATCTGTGTGCTATGATGATACCGGATCAAGTAAGTCACCCCTCATGCTCTGAGACATCACCACTATGCTTCCGCTACCCTTTTGATGACATCATTCTCAGGTGACGAGAGTGGGGGGGTGTGACAGGGTGGTATCAG